>OX453089.1:39927755-40527755 GCA_949708635.1 Hirtodrosophila cameraria
TTTTTAACCTTCATTTGAAAATCCCAAAATAACAGTTATTTTTTACATTTTATATAATAACTAGCATTTCCCGACGTGCGGTGCTACGCCCCGTATAAAATCATATTCGCACGAAAATTTAACTTCGCTCCTACAGCTTTAACCAACAGTTTTCTACCCAACAGGGTAAATTTTCCGGAAAATAGGTATGCAGTTTTAAATGAATTTTCATATTGATCTTTGAAAATGAGTTTGAATCAAATCGCACAAAAACTCAACTTTGTCATTTTTGCCACCCACTTTCCACCCGAAAATGTGAATTTTTTCGGCAAGCTGGTATGCAGTTTTTAATGAATTTTCATATTGATCTTTGAAAACGAGTTTGAAGCAAATCGCATAAAAACTCAACTTCGCCCTGCTTACCACCCACTTCCCAACCGGGAATGTGAATTTTCCGGAAAATTGGTATTCAGTTTTAAATGAATTTTCATATTGATCTTTGAAAATGACTTTGAAGCAAATCGCATAAGAACTCAACTTTAGCCTTTTTACCACCGACTTTCCACCCGGGAATGTGAGTTTTCCGGAAAATTGGTATGCAGTCTTAAATGAATTTTCATATTGATCTTTGCAAATGAGTTTGAAGCAAATCGCATAAAACTCAACAATCGCCCTATTTACCACCCACTCTCCACCCGGGAATGTGAATTTTCCGTAAAAATGGTATGCAGTTTTAAATCAATTTTTATATAGATCTTTGGAAATGAGTTTGAAGCAAATCGCATAAAAACTCAACTTTCGCCCTATTTACAACCCACTTTCTGCCCAGGGGCGTGAATTTTCCGGAAAATTGGTATGCAGTTTTAAAAGAATTTTTATATAGATCTTTGGAAATGAGTTTGAAGGAAATCGCGGAAGAACTCAACTTTCGCCCTATTTACAACCCACTTTCCACCCGGGAATGTGAATTTTCCGGAAAAGTGGTATGCAGTTTTAAATGAATTTTCATATTGATCTTTGAAAATGAGTTTGAAGCATAAAAACTCAACTTTCCCCCATACAACCTTGACTACCCATTTTCCACCCAGGGGTGGGGGGGAATTTTCCGGAAAATTGGTATGCAGTCATAAATTATTTGTTATATAGATAATTGAAATTAAGTTTGAAGCTGATCGGAAGATAAACAAAAAAGTTGCATACAACGGTTTTCCGCGAATTTTCCACATTTCCCGACCGAATTTTCCAAGATCCGGTCTTAGTGCTCAGTTTCGGTACATGCCTAAGCTACTGTGACAATTTCAGCCATCTAGCTCTTATGGTTTGGGCCCTGCGTTGATTGCCAATCGCCAATCACCAATCGCCATATATCTTTATATCTTTTATATATATATAGATAGAAGTTAACTGTTAATTTTTATTTTTATTATACAAATTATTTTTAAAAGTTATGTTTTTGCTTTTATTATAACAGTTATCAAATAACTGTTATTATTGATTTTTATTATAACAGTTATTTTTAACTTTTATAATAACAGTTATCAAATAACTGTTATTTCAAAAGGTTGAAAATAAAAGTTATTTCATAACTGTTAGTTCAAAAGGTTGGAAGTAAAAGTCTATTTCAAATATCTTCGAAACCAACAATCCAATTGACACCAAATTTGGCATGTATTTTTATGGCTATAATGTGCAGATAATGTCATTCACAATTTTTTAATACTGCCCAGTAAAATTCTGAATATATAGCCTTGACCTTTGGTCTACATGATTTTGTTTAAAAATATGTATGGTGTGGAAATAATTGTATAATGTAACTGGCAATCCTGGCGTTACTTCGGACACTATGTACATCACGCCCGTGGGCTCACATTTTCCTAACACTGATCTCCAATCGTTACGATTTTCAGGCTTGAAAACTGAGCTTGAAGTAGAGATGAGGTGGGAAGAAAATTCAATCCCGATGCGTCTTTCGCGGGTATTTATTTCGGTCACATCCAGAAATCCAACCCGCCCTCCCGTAATCCAGTTATTTGAGGGGTGCGCAAGGCTTACTAAATGGTATAGTATAGAATAAAAATATAAATAAAGAAATCATAATTTATTGTTTATATAATTCTACAATTTTGTTTTAACAGACTAGTTCAAAAGTTGATTGTGGCTCAGCTGGTGAAACTTTTTGACAACAAATCGGTCAAACTATTTAAACAATCGCGCGACTTTTTGTTAAAAATGAACCACTGTTAACGATAACAGGACTCAGTTTTGAATCTTTAAACTAAGTTTTCTTAATGATTTTTGCAAAAAAGTCAACCTGCGATTACATTTTTGAAAGAAAATGAGCCTAATCCAGAAATGCAAGGGCTATCAACTGACAACCATAAAACTTTTAGAGATATGTGCCAGTGAAGAGCAATTAATTAACTTTCTTTTAAGCCATGGAACCAATGCCGAAAATCGAGTGTGTGACCTGCGGCCAGATTTGCTCACTGAAAAACTGTGCAAGGCCAATACGCATATCGATGCCAGAGGGCGTTCAATACAACGTCAAATACTAAGAAAGTTATTAAAAAATTCAACTTTTTTCAAAGTGTGCGTAAAAACACTTTCTTCTCCAATTGATATCCAAAGGTTAGCTTCACCCAACGATAATTTTAAATTTGAGCTTGGAACAAATTTTCAAATGTTTTTAGTAGAAAATCGAGTTTGACATCTAGCTTTTTTTTTAAAACGTAATATTTTGATGCAAAATTTTCAGTTTAAATCTTAATAGCAGCTAAGCGAACAGGAATTTTGAAAAGTGATGTACTGGTGGATTTTAGGACATAATATTACGTAACTTTTTAAGAATCCGAAATACCACACACACAAAGAACAGCTGTTGCTAGATGCAAGGATGCAGATGCGTACAATGCGGACAGCTTGCATCTATGTTATCGACTACTGACCAAATCCTTGACCGACCTGCCAAAAAAAAAAAATATGCCACGCCCACTACCGCCCCCGCAAATGAACCAAACTGCTGCTCCATCTGGGGCTGCTTTTGGCGCATCTTCAGCTAAAACTTCTGTTCCAGCTGCGGCTGCTGCTGGTACTGATGTTGCGACTGCTGCTGCGACTGCTGCTGCGACTGCTGCTGCGACAGCTTTTTTGACTGCTGCTTCGATTGCTGCTTCGACCTCTGGAAGTGCTGCTTCTGCAACTGGTGCTGCTTGCGGATGCAGTTGCTTGCGCTTCTGCCTGCGTCTTCTGGTGACGTATTCGGTTTCGGCTCCTTCGTCTTCTTCGTCCTGGCAAATAAAAATAAATTTTTATGTTGAATTTATGTATAGAAACACAAATAAAAGGTAGTGGACATTTTTTTATACTTACATTACTGTACTGCACAGAATCATCAATGTTGTTCTTTGAGTTACAGTTATGTGGGTCGTACGCCTTCCCAATTTGCTCAAATACCTGATGGTACTGATCGCAATGGCTTGGAAACTGCCAGCAAAAGTAGAACAGCGCCAAGTACCGCATAAAATGGTTGCGGCTCCGACTATACTTTTGAATGGTGTCTTTCAGATTACGCCACTGCCGTTCCATCGCTTGGGTGTGCGCGCCAGTCCCTGGGTCAACAAAATTTTTGGAATGGTTCACTGTAAGGTGCCTGTACCCAGCAGCAGTCAGGCCATGGTACGATTTCCAGCAATCTAAAATTATCAAACTGTCTGGGTGCACTTTTTCTTTGATAATATTCAGCAGCGTATCTTTTTTACGGTCGAAGTTGACCGTTATTTAGATCGGTTGCCTATTCCTCCAGCACTTCTCCCAAAAAATTTCGATAATTTTCCACTGTCTCTGAAGACAGTTGAAATTCGTTTATTAAAAATTTTGTTGTTGATTTTAGTTGAAGCATCTCATAGTGTACCAACTTGCAAACTAGGCGCATTCTTTCTCCCTCTAGCTGGAAAGATACATTTCCGTGGCACCAGAAGTGGTGCTGCTAGTGGAGCTGGTGGTGGTGCAGGTGGTGATGGAAAAGTTGCCAATGGTGCAGGCAACAGCCTAAATGCAGCGGACATGGCATAATATGACATTGTGCCCAAGCAAGCATTACGTGACATTGCTATCTGCAATGCGTGCAGCAACAGCCATACCAAGGCCGGTTTCAACAATCGTATTTCATTGCAGCATCCGAGCATTTGGGATGCCATACCCAACAAGCTGAACAACGCTGAGCTGTCGTAGCGCACCAATGCAGCAACAACAACAGCAGCAACATCAACGGCTTCAGTTGGCGTTGCGAAGCACAGTCAGGATGGTGTGCGTTTGGAGCCAGCAGCAGCAGCGGAACTGTTGGGCTCACCCACAGAGACGATATCGACATGTTTCCAACAGCTCGCCAACATCCTTATCATCGTCGTCGTCGCGTCATAAAAGCACCAGCAAGAGTAGCAGTTCCCCAAAGACCAACAGCAGCACAGGTTGTTCGCGTTCCAAGAAGCAGCATCTGGAGCGTAACAAGCTATTGTTAGATACGGCTGTCAACTCAGCTGGTGACAGCACAGTGGTTGCAACTCGGTGGTCAGCAGTAACAGTAACAGCAACAGCACAAATCTATAGATATACAAAACATTTTCTAAAATCTCTTTTTGTTTCATATATTTGTATGCTGCCAGCAGCTGCTGTTCATTTATCCAGGCCAAAATAAAATAAACATAAATGTATATATATGCATTTGTTTTTGGCAATTTCAGTTTGTTAATATATGTATGTAACATATGTAAATATGTAAATATTTTTCTGAATAGAAGTAAAAACAAGTAAGAATACTCTAGTCGAGTGTCCCCGACTACGAGACTCCCTGCTCCCAACTTGCATTTCAAGCAGTTCAGCGGCAACACAAGCAAGCAGCGTACTCAACTTGCACAGTGCATGTCAAACTGTTGTTTCTGCCTGCTGAGACAGGGGAAATAAGTTCTTCCATAACTTTGGTGCTATTTATCCGATCGTGTTGAAATTTACACATCCCAAAGACAATGATTAAACATACATGTGTACCAAAAATTAATGCTTTATCTTTAAAATTGTGGATGTGGGAGTCTTTTGCGATTTGCGGGGGTGCGGGGGGTGCATCCGAAATTTGAAATAAACTTGATCTGCGTATGGTATACAGGAACCTCCATGCCAAGTTTGATGTCTCTAGCTCTTATAGTCTCTGAGATCTGTGTGTTCATACGGACAGACAGACAGACAGACGGACATGGCTAGTTCGTCTCGGCTGTTGATCCTGATCAAGAATATATATAGTTTATATAGTCGGAAATGCCTCCTTCTGTCTGTTACTCACATTTGCAGTACTTTATAACTCCCTTTTTTCACATTTTTAATGGGAACAGGGAGTAAAAAGTATAATCAATTTAATTTTCATTTTTCATATATTTCAAAAATATAATATATTCGCGAGTAAATTGTTTTCTTCACCTATTGGCAGCCCCAATTGTTTACCAACACTACTCAGTAAGCACACACACGCTGACCAGCACTACACTGTTAACGCAGCTGATTTCGATGCTGTTTCGATACTAAATCATTACAGTACTCGTGGTACAGTAATCTTTAAACGGTGTTTTAATATATATTTCCGTCAAGAAGTCAGCCTCCGATGCCGGTTTTGAAATCCTACAATTTTTCTGCATTTTTTGAGCCCAAAACCAGATTTTTTGATCGCTGTTTCGCAGTGGTAGTTATAACGAAACATTACCCAAATTTGTATGTATCTTAATGTACACTTCAAATGGAATGCTCGCGAAATGAAAAATTCAGTTAAAAAAAAAACCAAATGTAATGCTAGCGCAATTTATTCCTGGACTCTTAACATTTTATCGTTTTCACTGCGGTCGGAATTGCAAGCGAAATGTAAACTCAGCAGCTATTAGTTTAGCCAAATTGTTATTGCGTCTGTTGCTGTTAACGATATGGAAATAGTCTTTGGACATTAATTCGCTTACACATACTAATGCATCCGTGTAAAACGAGCTAAGAAGCAAGAAGAAGAGAGTTTCAAAATGAGCTATTTTTAAGAAGGAAATATCAATACTAATATAGCGCAGATATCTGCAGTTACGTTCAAAATGAGTTGTGGGATTTGTTTAAAAGGCTAAAGTAGGAAAATAACAGCAATTGTTATTTCTAATTAAATACATAAATAATAATTTTTTTTTATATATTATAGCATATACATTATATCTACGTTTTAATAAATAAAATACCGATCTGAAAATCCGTACTAAACTTAAATAAAGTATATTTCTCATTTTTGTTTCTTAATTTAATAATTTTTTTAAAATAACCGCTGGCACTTAACAGCATAGTAATAGTTTTTACAGAAATGAAATAATGCGATTCCAGCTCATTCCATTTAATTTTAAGTGTGCAGACGCCTTAAGTAATAACACTGATATGTTCTATTTAATGAATATAATAATTTATATTGTATTAAATTTATTTATAGTTATTATTATACGTATATGTGAGTGCGTGTATGTTTTTTGAGACAAATTGACCGCTAGTGTTTATACTTTATCGGTTTACAATTACATATTTCGAGTACATGTTGCTTATTAGCTTACAAATCAACATTTTGCATAAACAATTGACGACAAAGGCCTGCAATAACATTATTGTTGTCTTTTATATACTTTTGTTTGTCTTTTTTTCGGTTTCACAAAAGCGTGTTTGTATATAGTTAAATATAATACAGGTACAACTAGATAGAATGCCACTAGTTTAATGGAGTTTTAACCATTTAGCTAATACTTATCATTGTGATTATTATACATTTAATAATATAATTAGTTAAACGGACTCTTTTTAATTTGCGCTAACTATGTTTAGCTGCCTTTAGCTTTAGCGGAATAATTGATATATATTTTCATTTCTAATTGCGTGAAATTTCATAAGTGTTGTATTCTCTTCTAAGTTTGATTGAGTTCTTTGTGTATTACACTAAAAAAAACAGCAGAACTAACATAAAAACAAAAATTCAAAACCAATAAATTAACAAAAAATGCAAATATACAGAAAGTGTTAAAAAGGTAAACAGAAGAATCTCAATAATTACGTTGTAACTGTAGTTGTTTTACTTAATTTGTTCGCTCTAGAACATAATTTACGAAAAGTCTTATATATTAAAAAAAATACACTTAGTTTTGGCCTAAAGCTAAAACATAAAATCAGTCCTAACACTACAACGAGTGTGCATATTTACATTGTAATTTCTTGATAGTTGACGAATTACCAAATGTAATTAGCTAATTAGCCAATAAGTAATGGAACTGTTACAAACAATTGTGCTGCAATAAACGTGTTTCAAGGTTTGTACGTTGCCAACAATCTATTGTTTCGGTCTGGCACAAAACGGAGCAATCTTGTCTTCTAATGAGGCAGCCTTTATCTATTATCGGGAAAAAGTGACTCGTAGCTGTGCGGCAAATCTTTAGGTGACCTCTCTTTAACTCCAGGCTTTTTAACGAAGAATTACCTGGTCTTTTAGGAAACCATTAATGCAATTCATTATCAACATTTTTCGGCTAGTTTTCGAGATATAAGACTTTGAATCTACCCCATTCTACTAGTTCCAAAGGAGATTTTTAGTTCATAACAGAACCACATATGAACATTTGGATTTTATCACAATTCTAGGTACATCTAGGTACGGCGTTAAAATGCACGGTATATTTTCTGAGTTCCCAGAAATAATAAAAATATAGCTATTAGTTTAAAGAAAAGTAAACGTAGGTATTTCGAAGGTATTTCAGCTGAACTTATTTCATGTGAGTTTCAGGATGATACCGACATTGAGTTTATTGTCGTTAAAGTTCGTATTGAATCTGCATGTGTCTTTATATCATGCTCGTATATCCCTCCTTCGTCTGAATTTTCTACATACATGCTTCACGTTTCCCTTCTTCAATATGTTGCATCCCTTCTTCGTAATACCGACCGTTTTGTTGTTTTAGGTGACTATAACCTTCCTTTTATTTCTACGTAAGGTTTTATCTCATTGTCGTGCCCTTATGTATGCTGATAATGTTAAGCTTTGTATGTCCTTTAATGATCCTGTGAGCCCTCTGAGTCTTCAATCTGACTTGGATGCCCTCAATAATTGGTGTATTTCTAATTCTCTCCCACTTAACATTGAGAAATGTAATTTTATGACTTTTCATCGCAACAAACCTTACCTCTTCGACTATGAAATTAATAACATTCCCTTTAAGCGTTTACATAAAGTTGATGGCTTAGGCATCCTGATTCTTCCTAATTTTTGCATCAATTGTCATATTTCTATTATCTCCAATAAAGCCAAAGGGGTCCTTGGCTTTGTCTAAAGATGGTCTAAGGAATTTACTGATCCTTATACCACTAAACAGCTTTATGTCTCCCCCGTTAGGCCCATTCTGGAATATGGATCCTGTGTATGGTCTCCATACTACCAAAAATTTCAAAACCAACTTGAATCTGTGCAGAATCAGTTCTTAGTCTATGGTCTTCGTGGACTTAATTGGGACCCTTCTAGACATCTTCCCTCTTATGAAAGTGGCTTCGTCTTATCAACCTTCATTCACTTAATAGCCGCAGGATTTGCCATGGTGTTCTTTTTTACATAAACTGCTTTCTGGTTTTGATTCAATTCATCTTTGCAGCCTTATTAGTTTGTCAGTACCGTCTCGCCTAACTAGACATTATACTCCTCTCTATCTCAAGCCTTGTCATAGTAACTACTCTCAGCATGAATATTTCCGCAGTCCTTACTTAGTTTATTACAAATACTATAATTTATTTTCTTTTAATAACACTGTACATTTTGTAAAAACTTCATTGCTAACTAACTTAAATTTTGATTTGTAACAACTATTAGATTTTCCATACCTTCCTAATTTTCAATTTTTATCGCTAAAACGGTAGTAAACATTTTGCCTACTAATCTTTAACATTATTGCTTGAATTGGGTTTTCCTGGATTTCCCCAATTCTTTCATGCAACTAATTGTTCGACCAATATTTTTTAATGTTTTTGTTCTTTTGCACTCCCAGTTAATTTTAAATTTTAATTTACATAATTTTAATTTTCATATTAAACTTTAATTTTAAATAATTTGAAATTTTTCGCATGCTGACTGCACTAATAAATAAAATAAAAAAAATAAAATAAAAATTTCCATTGAAAGTAAGCGTTTTTATTAGAAAAATCAATAAAATCAGATATTTTTTACTTTTAAATATGAAAATAAAATTTAACTGCTGAAAATAATTTATATAATAAAAATTAACAATTTACTTATATTGTATATTTAATTTAAAAAATAGCTGTTATGATGTGATTTTTATTCATAATGGTTACAAAATAAAAGTTTTAGCGGCTTGCGATAGTCCATTAAAAATATAAACATTGGTGTCATTGTAATTTTCGTAGCACATTTCTAACACCTTGAACTTTTTGGTTTAAATTTGGAGTGATAACTTTTATTTTCCGTCTCTGGTAAAAACGCATACGGAATTTAAAATCATTTCTCCATACATATTAGTATTTTTCATAGGCGTTCTATCGCTTACAATAAAAATATTTTTTGTTGCTCTATGGAAATATATGAAATATGCCATTTTCTCCATAACCAGTCGTCAAATCTATCTTAAATAAACAGTTAAATGAACAAATCGTTTTTTATACCATGCAACTTTTGCCAGAGTTTGTTAATATCTAGCAACGATTTTAAACAATGTGTACATACATAGTATGTATAGTATGTATGTAATACATACATATGGATTAAATATGTACACGTGAAGTTGCTCGCAGATATTTCACTGCAATTTTTGCACTATAGAAATATGTATATGAAAAATGCCATTTTCTCCATAGCCAGTTGTCAAATCCAGTTGAAATAAACAGTTAAGTAAAGAGGAAATAATAACAAATCGTTTTTTATACCATACAACTTTTGGAAAAATTTATTAATATCTAGCAAGAATTTTATTTAGTGATTACATACATACATATGGATTAAATATGTACACGTGAAGTTGCTCGCTGATATTTTACTGCATTTTTTTCTTCATAGCCAGTTGTCAAATCCAGTTGAAATAAACAGTTAAATGAAGAGGAAAAAATAACAGATCTTTTTTTATACCGTGCAACTTTTTGAGGAATTTATTAGTATTTAGCAACGATTTTATTTAGTGAGTACATAAGTACATATGGATTAAATATGTACACGTAAAGTTGCTCGCTGATATTTTACTGCATTTTTGCATTATAGAAATATATGAAAAATGTAATTTTCTCCATAACCAGTTGTCAAATATAGTTGAAATAAACAGCTAAATGAAGGGGGAAAAAAACAGATCTTTTTTATACCGTGCAACTTTTGGAGGAATTTATTAATATCTAGCACGGATTTTATTTAGTGTATACATACATATATATCGATTAAATATGTACACGTGCAGTTGCTCGCTGATATTTTGACCCAAATATACGAAAATGATATTATAAATTTTGAAATTATTTGAAAAATTAAATTTTCTCAACAAATAATGCTTGAAAATGCTTGAAATAAAAAAGAAAATGTAGGGGGGAAAACAACTTATCATTGTGCATACCGTTTATAACTTGTAATCAGTTTTTTTTGTAAATATCTTGTTGAACAGCTGTTTTAATCTTAAATATCTGTTTTGTATGCATTGTGAAGAAATGTTCTCATAGTCTTTACTGTTAGCGAATTTTCAAAACAGTCAGTTGTCAGAATTTGTTGACATTTTTTTAGAAATACTCTTAAAAGTATGTCTCATAAGCTGGGTTATCGAATATTTCCTGGAAGAGTTATTTATGAGAGATATTCAATAAAATATTTTTTATATGGTATTTTATAATATTTGTAGTATGTATTATTAACGAAAACCCAAATAAAACAATAGCTTGATGTTTTCTTAACAATTCTGCATCTTTATTTTTTCAAAAATGTTAATTTTCATTACTAAAACATCAAAAATAATATAGGTAAAAGCTGTTATAAAATTCGTTGCTTGCGATCGTTGCTAACTTGACGGACGTAAACAACGGCACAACTTAAATTAGATTTTTATTATTTTTTCCGTGATAAAAGTCAGCGTCTGGTCCCGGTTTTGTAATAGTAGAATTTTTTTTTTTTGAGACCAAAGCCAAATTTTTTTTATCTCTCTTTGTGTGGCGTAGCTGTAACATTTACCAAAATTAGCATAACGCAAATCGGTTAACTTTTAACTGCTGTTTATTAGTTTTTTCTAATTTTTTTTCTGATTTTTGAACGTAAAACGACTTTTTTTGAAAACGCTTTAAGTACTGGCCTCTCGAAGAATTACCAAAATATCGATGTTTGCCAAAATTCTCAAAAATCGATTACTCAATTCTGATATCGATTTTGTATCCAACTCTAATTTGTTGCCAAAACAAAAAGGACGCAAGAATTGCAAGAATTAAACTATTTACAGTCGCGCAATATGTCCACCGCTGAGACTCAAGTGTCCAGTTTGCCAATGCCGCCAGAGCGTTACATTACCAACTACTCGGATGAGAACATTAGAAGAAATCGAGCACCGCGTCCGCCGCCACCACCATCACAACATGAAGTGTATAGCATGTTTGGTATTCAGTACAACAACGACGAGATGATACGCTCTCTGGAGTCGCAGAACATTAAGCGCCTAATACCTATACACTTTGATCGTCGCAAAGAGCTGAAGAAGCTGAATCATTCGTTGCTCGTCAACTTTTTAGATTTAATAGACTTTTTAATATTGAATCCCGATAGTCCGCGGCGCACAGAGAAGGTGTGTTGACTGTTAATGTTGTTTTAATATAATTCATTTGTTTCCTACTGCTATTGACAGATTGACGACCTTAGTTTGCTATTTGTAAATATGCACCATTTACTCAACGAGTTCCGACCGCATCAAGCGCGCGAAACTCTACGTGTAATGATGGAAATGCAAAAGAGGCAACGCGTAGAGACAGCGACGCGCTTTCAGAAGCATTTGGAACGTGTGCGTGATATTGTCAACAGCGCCTTCTCTGCACTACCCACACTTTTTAACGAAGATGAGCATGGCGTTGCAAAAGTAAAAATAGAATTCGATCCTTTGGAGTCTAACGCGGCAGCTAAAAATGATCCTAGCTACCAACACGACCGCAAGATGTGCAAGCTCGTGGATGCCATTGATTGAGACACAGACAGGCCCAGACAACGACGTGGGGATGATATATTTAAATCTACCAAATACCATTAATTGTGAAAAAAAACTGTACAATTAAACATAAGAAATAAATGTATATCGTATTATTACGTCCCCTTGAGATACACACTTAGCTAGACAGTAATGTTCATTTAAATTTATTCTAATTTGTGTGTGTACCTATTTCTGAAAGTCATCTACAAAGAAGCTGCAAATGTTCAAACTAAAGCGATTGCTCTATGATGAGTTACTAACGTTTGGGTACCAGGTACTTGTTGTAATACGAATATTATCTGATATATTCTGTAATAAACAATTTAAACATGTCATGATAGTTCGGTAAACATTTGTAAATGCTTAGTTAGTGCACACCGTGCTCAAAACGTGTTCTCTTTCCCACAACGTCAGTTATCCAAGATCATCTTGGCTACTAGCACACATAAGATTTCTTTAACGTCTGAATGCTATCACGGATTTGATTAGCGTTGACTCCTGAAGATTGTGCTTGAATGTGAGAGTGACCTGTTTACTTTAAATTCTAAAGTGCTTAAACAATTATTGCCGTTAAAAGCAACGTTGAAAAAATGTTGATTCTATGATAAGAAATAAGTATACGAGTATTTGAATGAATCTTAACTTTCCAGTTACCAAATTGATAAAACCGAGTGTCATTCATAAGGGCTCATCACTTTCAAACCAACACGTGTAATGTTCGCAGCCTGACAAGAAATAAAAAATAAGTGATAAGCTGTGATAAATTAATTTCTTTAATAAATAATTAATTATTAAGTCTTGTGCATTACGTTTTTTAATAACAAAAGAAACGGAAACTTTTTAAATGATAAATTCATTCAATTTATGAATTGAAAGAAACTATGATATAATTTCAAGTAGATTAAAAACATGCCAGACAACCATATTGAGAGTGTCAATCGCGATAAATCAAAAGACGGTAATGGTAAAAATACACAAAATTAAAGCGAACTCTCTACGTACACCATTTAGTTGTTAAAGTATTCAGTTACAGAGAATATTTAAAACGGATCATTTTGCACAGACCCTTGAGGTTTGTTTTAAGTGAAAACAACTGAAACAAGTAAGAACTTTGCAGTCGGATGCACCCGACTTTGCGAAGTCACAAGTGGGCGTGGCAATTGTATATTTGATCAAATCTTTCAAGTTTTGCCATCAATTTAAATTTGGTTGGGCCTGTTCTACAGGTTTGGGAGAAACAAACATTGCTTGATTGCAAGGGCGGGGGTAGGCGTGCCAAAATTATTTTTATCCAATCTTATTTATAGGGCAACAGAATTCAACCTGAAAAATTTGGTGATTCTAGCTAAAGGGGTGGGGGAGATATAGACTTTGCTTACTTGTGGGGGCGGAGGTGGACGTGGACAAATTTTTCTAGTCCGATCAATCAAGGATGTGATAAGTAGCCCTTGTGCTAAATTTGGTTACTCTAGCTATAAAACTGTGGAAGATATAGGTTTTTGCGGTTTGTTGGAGAAGAGGTGGGGGTAGGGGGAGATCTTGACACTTTGTCTGCCTATTGTATATACCAACATGTATACCAAGTTTGGTTGTTCTAGCTTCAAAACTGTGGAAAAAACCTGCGTTCAAACAAACAGACGGACAGACAGACGGACGGACGTACAAACCCAATATACTCTTTATTCTTTTTTTGTTTTAAATTAAAAAAGAGTATAAATATATTATATTGCAATTAAAATAACTAAAATGATGTATAATTTCTGTGTCCTGAATACATTTAAATTTTCTCTAAAGAGTAAAACGAAAGTTCACTTATCTTCTTTGTAAACGTATCAGATCAAAACACATCTACGCGAGGTTCAAGTCTAGTGACGATGCATATTCAAGCCACAAATTTTGTGACGAAGTATTTTCTGGTTAATATAAGAACTATTTTAAATATTAAGTTGCGCTAAAAGATTCAGCTTCTTTTTATTACACCTAATTAACTTTTGTAGTGTGCCGAATTAATTTTATTATTATATTAATCGGAAAATACTTGGTCACAAAATTAAATTTCAGAATTTTCATCGTTCTCAGACTTAACCTCGTGTAGAGGTGATGTTTTTGTTAACAGACATTTTTGGAAAGCAAGATAAAGAGAGCGAATTTGCTGAGTGTTTTTGGTTTTTTGTTAAAGATCATTAGCAGCCATCAATTTAATTTTGGTTGCGCCATCTATGCAAGTGAAGTTGATACGTTTTCAGGGGCGGAGGTGGGCGTGGCAACACTTTCTGTTGTTCAATTTAACTTAAAGCTCAGTCATTCTCCAAAATTGTATGATTCTAGCTATGTATGTATGTGCTCATTTGCGGGGGCGGGGATAGGCGTGGCAAAATATATTTTAGTCCGGTTTGTCAAGGAGCTACTCAGAAGGCACAGTGTCAAAATTGGTGACACTATCTATAAAACTGTGGAAGGTATGTGATTTTGGCGAATTGCGTGGGTGGTGGTAAAAGGGGGAAGGAGGAGTGTTACCTTACCACTTTGTCTGGCTTTGTTAAAAAGAAATATATGTATATAAAAGCAAAAAAAAATAAGTAAGAATACTCTAGTCGAGTGTGCCCGACCACGAAACTATATGTGTACCAAAAACCAAAGCTATTTCTTTAAAATTGACTGTGGGATTTTTTTCGATTTAGGAGGGTACGGGGGGGGAGGGGGATGGATCCGAAATTTGAAATAAACTTGATCTGCGTATGGTATGCAGGAACCTGCATGCCAAATATACAGTTGTCCGTTTGTCTGCATTTCAGTCTGCATGAGCGCGGCGATTTAAAAAAAAAAACTAGAAGTCTCAAATTCAGTATGTTGAATTTGTAATATACCAAAAATTAAAAACAATGTCTTTTGTCTGCCGGAAAAATATCATGCACACACTTTGCACAGCCTTATCATCAGTATTATCCTATTCTTATACTCTGTTTTCCAAAATGGATAAAAGGAGTATATTGGGTTTGTGAAATGATCGTCCGTCCGTCCGTCCGTCTGTTTGTATGAACGCAGGTTTTTTCCACAGTTTTGAAGCTAGAGCAACCAAATTTGGTATACATGATGGTATATACCATAGGCAGACAAAGTGTTAAGATCGGCCAGATCGAATCACAATAACATATAGCTGCCATAGAAACGATCTGTTGAAAAATAAGTTATTGCATAAAAAATTTTTTTGTTTTTCATAACTCAGCCAAACTTACTTTACCTAGGCTTAAAATAGTTTATACATGGTGATAAAATTTCATGAAAATCGGACGACTATATCTTATAGCTGCAATAGGACAATCGGCTGAAAATAAGTTTTTGTATGACAAACTTTTTTTGTTTTTCAAGATAACTCAGCCAAACTCACTTTACCTAACCTTAAGAACAGAAATTTTTGATCAAAATCGGACGACTATATCTTATAGCTGCCATAGGACCAATCGGTTGAAAATAAGTTTTTGTAAGAAAAACTATTTTGTTTTTTAAATTAACTCAACCAAACTCACTTTACCTAAGCTTAAGAACAGCTTATATATGCCGACAAAATTTCATGAAAATCGGACGACTATATCTCATAGCTGCAATAGGAACAATCGGTTGAAAGTAAGTTTTTGTATGAATAACTTTTTTTGTTTTTCAAGATAACTCAGCTAAATTCACTTTACCTAAGCTTACGAAAAGAAATTTTTGATCAAAATCGGACGACTATATCTTATAGCTGCCGTAGGAACAATCGGTTGAAAATAAGTTTTTGTAAGAAAAACTTTTTTGTTTTTTAAAATAACTCAACCAAATTCACTTTACCTAAGTTTAAGGATAGTTTATAAGTATATGATTAGTCTTTACAAAAATTTAATTAATTAAATGTACAGAAAACAGACTATACCGCAGTCGGGAAATCCCGACTGCAGCGTTTTTACTAGTTTAATATATAATATATAGTTTATATATTCGGAAATGCCTCCTTCTGCCTGTTACCTACTTTTGCAGCACTTTATAGCTCCCTCCCACGAGGCTCCCTGCTCCCAACTTACACTTGAAGCAGTTCAGCTGCAACGCAAGCAAGCAGCGCACTTAACTTGTCCAGTGAGTGTTAAACTACTGATTCTGCCTGCTGAGACGGGGGAAATAGATTCATCCGTAACTTTGGTGTCTTTTATTCGATCGTAATGAATTTTATTGGTCAACATTGATAAAATAAGTGCATGTGTGTACCAAAAATCAAAGCTATGTCTTTAAAATTGTGGCTGTGGGAGTTTTTTTTGTTTTGTAGTGTATCCGAAATATGAAATAAACTTGATCTGCGTATGGTATACAGGAACCTGCATGCCAAGTTTGGTGTCTCTAGCGCTTTTAATCTCCTAGATCGGTGTGTTCATACAGACGGACGGTCAGATTTACATGGCTAGATCAACTCGTCTGTTGATGCTGATCAAGAATATATACACTTTACATAGTCGGATATGCTTCCCTCTGCCTGTTATACACACTTGTAGTACTTTAATACTGCCTTTTTCCCATTTCATTACGATCGGATAAATAACACAAAAGTTATGGAAGAATCTATTACCCCCGTCTCAGCAGGCAGAAACAACAGTTTTACAGGTACTGGACAAGTTAAGTGCGCTGCTTGCTTGTGTTGCCGCTGTACTGCATGAAATGCAAGTTGGGAGCAGAAAGTCTCGTAGTCGGGCACACTCGACCAGAGCATTCTTACTTGTTTTAAATTAATTTTTAATACAAAATGCTTAACGCACTTTAACTCCTCGAAACTTACAGACACCGAATCAGCCGCAGATGGCAGTTCCAATTCCAATGCCTCAGAGCATGAGCCGGCGGATTTTGATAAAGCCATTGTAGCTTCTGGATTTGGGCGCTTCAATCTGATTCTCATTTTTGTCGCAATACCAGCGACTTGCGCGAATATGTTTGAATCGACCACAATGTCGTATATTCTCCCCATAGCGGAGTGCGATCTTCATTTGACTTTAACGGATAAGGGCATACTAAACGGTTGTGCATATGGTGGCATGATCATTTCAGCCATTCCCTGGGGCTATTTGGCTGATACGAAGGGTCGTCGCAAGGTTCTGGTCTATGGCTACTTAATGACCTCGATTTGTGTGTTTGGCAGTGCACTGAGTCAAAACTTTATAATGCTAGTGATATTTAAGTTTTTTGGCGGACTCGTGTAAGTAACAATATATACCAACATATGACTTACCTAAGTAGCTATTGACATTTTAACTGAAAACTTGTCGTCTTACAGCGTTAACGGCCCGGCAGCTGTGCTCTTTACGTATCTGACGGAAATGCATGGCCCCAAATACAGATCTCACGTGCTGATGGTAGTTGGTATGATAACATCCACATCTTGCTTGCTGCTGCCTTTGCTGGCATGGGGCATATTTCCCAGGGACTGGGACTTTGTGCTATTTGACAGTCTTAATAGTAAGTTGCATACATAGCCTGAGATTTAACGAAAGGTATTTATGTGGAATTTCAGTGCACAGTTGGCAAATCTTTTTGTTAGTGTGTGGCTTGCCTAGCTTAATTACTGGACTCATACTATATATGATGCCCGAAAGCCCTAGATTTCTAATGAGCCAAGGCCGCAATGCGGAAGCATTGCAGGTTTTGCAAAAGATCTACCACATCAACACAGGCAAGCAAATGGACACATATCCAGTAGGTATAATGACTCCTTTGTTCGTGCAATAGTTCAACAGCTTATTTGACTTCGCTAACAGATTAATTCGCTCATTATGGGGGTGCCCAGCCGCGAAGCTCAGACGGCAGAAGCCATGTTCACCATTAAGGAGAAGCCAGAGACCGCCACAATGCCAACCAAGCTTCAGTCGCGCACAATGCTGGAGAGCCTGCACGCTGGCCTGCAGCAAATAAAGCCTATGTTCCACAAACCTTTGCTGAGTCTCTCGCTGCATTGTTATACGATGCAGTTCTGCATGTTTCTGGGCATGAACACCATTCGCCTTTGGTTGCCACAATTGTTTTCCTCGATGGCCGACTATGAGACGGAGCATTCACATGATGGTGCCTCAGCAACTATGTGCACGATTCTCGAGTACAGCGTCAATAAAACAGCTGAGACGTTGACACATTACGATAATATTTGCGCTGTGGTACGTGATAAGATATAAAATATAAGAAATAATTAAATAAGATAGCACATTTACATATTTCTATTCTATTTTGCTTTGTCATTCGGACGTTGCACTTGTACACACTCCCCAAATCATTTCTCTTTTCGTTGCAGCCCAAAACAATATCTATGAACATGTACACAAATAACATTATCGTTTCTGCGAGTGGACTTGTAGGTTATTTTTTTGCCGGAGCAATAATACGTGTTGCTGGAGCCAAGCGTTTGCTAAGTAAGTTAGTCCTTATGAGGATTAGTTTAACATTTTAAAATTTAACTAAATGCAAATTAAATTATTTATCAAATTTGGAAAATAGCATGTGCCAAGAACAACCACTATAATTTGTATACTCTTGCATAGAGTAGTATAATTTTGTCACAAAATGTGTTACGCATTGAAGGAGACGACTCAGAAAAACAAATTTGTATTTTCCTGGTCAGCATCAACACCCGAGTCATGTGCGTCTGTTTATATACGAACTAGTCCCTCAGTTTTAGAGCTATAGTTATGAAACTTGGCACAGTAATTTTTTGTATGAAAACTTTTGTGTTTTTCAAAATAACTCGACCAAACCCACTACACCTAGTTTAAAAAACGTTCTACACATGTTGACAAAATTTGATCAAAATCTGACTTCTGTATTGTATAGCTGCCATAGGAACAATCTGTTGAAAATGAAGTTTTTTTGTGCAAAACTTTTCTGCAAGGGTATACATCTTCGGCACGGTGAAGATAACATTTCTTTCTTGTCGTATGTAAAACCGGTCGATAAATCCGAAAAAATTAAAATAATGAATTTACTGGGTCGTTTTTAAGCTAAACGGAAAAATCTTCATTTTCGATTTTTCAAAAAGATACACACAAAGAATTATCAATATCTCCGACAGCAAATTTTGGATTCTTTAGAAGATTCGTTTCACTCCCTGTTCCCATTAAAAATGGGACACTTTGTCTGACACTTTGTCTGACTATGGTATATACTAGAGGCTAGCACAAATACATTTGAAACGTCAAACGAGGCATTCATAGACTTTGTTGTACCGATATTTGAAATTTCTCGTTTTACCGAATGTAACAAAGTAAGCATTGTGCTCACATTTGTTAGTACTTGGTACTTGTTTGATATTCGAATACCGGTCAGTACAAGCCTGCTGGAATATCAAATCGGTACAATAGAATACATGAAATATTTGAATACCGAGTCGGTATACCGACTTTTTGCTTATGTCATTTCGTATAATTTCAAATTTGAATTTTTGACAAGTAAAACTTTGTTCCCAAGACACATTCCAACTTAAAGCCTGTGGAGTCCTATCTTTTCACATGAACAATAGATGGCGTCACGAAACTATGCACTTACGATATTAGAAAAATCAATTTACGATCAAAAAATCAAAGCAATCATAGTTGGCTTTATCAATATTTTTATTGTGCGTTCGAAATATAGATGACCCTTGCAGATTAGATTTAGATCAGACTAAATTTGTAAAAATAGTATATCAGTGTATTTATTAATGCTTCATCTTACATATACATAGACATTTAAAAATACAGTAAATATATAAATAGCTTAAATTGAAGACACACTAACATAGTGTTTCCACACCACCATTGAGGTAGAGTTTATGGCGCGTTTTTTTTTTTAAATGGTATCCCTAATAGGCATCTTCCACTGCCATGCTGCCAGAACACCGCCAGCTGGGCAAGTCGATCAGCTGGCTTACGATGGGGGCGTATACAGGGCTGCAATATTAACATTCTCATTTCCTTTTCTAATTAAAATTCAAAAACATTATTTTGTTGACCATATTGCTGTTAGAGGCAATCGTACTTCTCTTCTTCACAACGGCTACTAATCACATCATTGATTGATCTGACTAAAAAAAATTCGGCCACGCCCACCGCTGAGTTGCTGCTGAACTGCTTGAAATGCAAAGTGGGAGCAGGGAGTATCGTAGTCGGGCACACTCGAACAGAGTATTCTCAGTTGTTTTTAAAAAAAAATTAAATAAAGAGTATAAAAAGAAAGGGGTATTAAAAAGCGTGCGATTTTTGTCCGTCTGATATGCCGTTAAACGAAAACTCGAATCAAAGTGTCATTGTTCATTATTTCATTATTTACGTTTACGCGTAGAATGAGGGAGTAGCAATAATAATTTATAGTGCGTTTATAAGTTTATATGCATGTAGATGCCTTGCGCGGGTAAAGATCAGTTGCTTAACACTGAGCGCTATATGTTTTAGCACAACTTAACACAGGACTATTTCACTTTTTATTTTCCATATACTTTATTGCATTTCAAAAAATGTATATATAATGTTTATACAAATCACAAAAAAGAAATGAAACGAAGGCCTCCGATGTTTCACGATGCGTGTTTGTGTTGTTGTTCTATGTTGTTGTTTTGGTTTATTTTTATTTTTTCTTGTGTTCTTTTTTTTTGTATGTTGAAATATTTTTTAAATTTTGCGCCATAAAAACGGGGTCTAAAAAAATGTTTGAATTTGTAATATAATTGTTCGCTAGTTATTGAGAGGGCTGTGTGCCGAGTTATGCATAATTATTAACACCTTTTTAAATTAGTTATTTTTTACACACACACATTTTTTTTGTTTTTTTAATTTTTATTTGGCTAGTATGCTGGCACCCACTTGAACTCTATTTATTTTGTAATTTATATTCTATTATCAGCTCTTTTTATACTCTTTTTATAATTTTTTTGAGAAAAAAAAAAAAAGAAAAACAAGTAAGAACGTTGCAGCTCACCCGACTGCGATATACTTTGTTTTCTGTACGTATATTTAATTAAATTCTTTTAAAGACTACTTATATATATATGCTACGAACTATACAATTCTTTCTACTAAGTGCAGAACGCTGCAAACGACCAAAGCAGAGCGACACGCGTACTTCTCAAAATGATCGCTCGTTTACTATCGATGAGTTCAAAAGTATTCATACTGCAAAATTTGGGGTTTCTAGATATAAGGGTGTAGGAGATACAGATTTTGCTCATTTGCATGGGCGGTAGTGGGCGTGGCAGTTTTTTTTTTACAGATCGGTCGAGGATGTCATCAGTAGTCTTAATGCCAAATTTGGTGACTCTAGCTGCAAAACTGCAGAAGATATAGGTTTTTGCGGTTTGCTGGGGAAAGGGTGGGGGTGGGGGGAAATCTTGACACTTTGTCTGCCTATGGTATATACCAACATGTATACCAAGTTTGGTTGCTCTAGCTTCAAAACTGTCGAAAAAACCTGCATTCATACAGACGGACGGACAGACAGACGGACAGACAGACGGACATTTCACAAACCCAATATACTTTTGTTTTCCATTTTGGAAAACAGAGTATAAAGAGTATATTGGGTTTGTGAAATGTCCGTCCGTCCGGCCGTATGTGCATCTGTAGGAACGCAGTTTTTTGCCACAATTCTGAAGCTAGAGCAACCAAACTTGGTATACATGTTGGTATATACCAAAGGCAGATAAAGCCCCCACAAACCGCAAAAACCTATATCTTCCACAGTTTTATTTTTATTTTATTTTGTTTTATTTTATTTATTGACGACTAAAAACAGTCGAAACAATTTAATGCGATTATAAAGAATTTAAAAAATTTAAATATAAGAAATTAAAATTAAATTTATACATTAAGTTAAAATTATAATTAAAATTAAAATTAACTGGGATACAAATAATAAAAATAGGTCAAAAAATTGATTGGGAAAACCCAGCAAAACCCAATCAGACCAAAAATAAAATAAGAAAATAGTAAGTAATAATTAGTTGACAAAAATTGTTAACTAAGAGCTAAAAAAGTTAAAATAGAATTTTTAATAATAAGAAGAGAGGATTCAGAATTAAAACACGAAAAAGTTATAACATTATAACAAATCAGCACAAAGTACTCGAAAAGGTTCATGCAAGGCATAGTTAGTAGTACAACGAGTAAGATTAAATGGAACAAAGTTACGGGTAGGTCGAGAAGGAACTGAAAAAGGTATTTGGCTCATCAACATAGAGAAGTCGACATCACCATTTAGTAATTTAACTAAAAAACATTACACCAAGCATAATACGACGATTAGTTAAAGAGGGGAGGTTAATCAATAGGAGTCTACTAGCGTAAGGAGGAAGGTCAAAGCCTGAAACCCAGTTGAAACCCCGCAAAGCGAATAACAAAAACTTCTTTTGCACCGATTTTACTCTGATCTCGTGAATCGGGTATTGTGGAGACCAAACACAACACCCATATTCTGGAATTGGACTAACAAGAGCGATATAGAGTGTTTTAGTTTTATGGTCAAGACGTAAACCTAAATCCTTCACTTCAGTTGAGCGTTTAGCTATTAAACTGAGGTAAGCCCCGATAAAATGACATTATCTTACATTACCTTATCTTCAGCTGAAGCAAATTAACTTCGCACCAAGAGAAACAAGTAAAAACGTTGCAGTCGGATGCACCCGACTGCGATACACTCTTTTTTAGCCTCTTTGCAGAGTCAGAAGTGGGCGTGGCAATTATATTTTTGCTCAAATCTTTTAAGTTTTACCATCAATTAAAGTTTGGTTAGGCCCGTTCTACAGGTTTGGGAGAAACAAACATTGCTCGATTGCAAGGGCGGGGGTGGGCGTGCCAAAATTATTTTTATCCAATCTTATTTATATGGCAACAGAATTCAACCTGAAAAATTTGGTGATTCTAGCTAAAGTGGTGTGGGAGATACAGACTTTGCGTATTTTTGGGGGCGGAAGTGGGCGTGGCCAAATTTTTTTTTAGTCAGATCAATCAAGGATGTAATAAGTAGCCTTTGTGCTAAATTTGGTTACTCTAGCTATAAAACTGTGGAAGATATAGGTTTTTGCGGTTTATGGTGGAAGGGGTGGGGTTGGGACTGAGATCTTGACACTTTGTCTGCCTATGGTATATCCCAACATGTATACCTAGTTTGGTTGCTCTTGCTTAAAAATTGTGGAAAAAGCCAGCGTTCATACAGACAGACGGACAGACGGACATTTCACAAACCCAATATACTCTTTTTTCTTTTTACTCCCTGTTCCTATTAAAAATGGGAAAAAGGGAGTTATAAAGTACTGCAAATGTGTGTATCAGACAGAAAAATACGTTTCCGACTATATAAACTATATATATTCTTGATCAGCATCAACAGCCGTGACGAAATAGCCATGTCCGTCTGTCCGTATGAACACACAGATCTCAGAGACTATAAGAGCTAGAGACACCAAACTTGGCATGCAGGTTCCTGTATACCATACGCAGATTAAGTTTATTTCAAATTTGGGATGCATCATCAGTATATAAGAGTGTGATATGATAGAGGGAAGGTCTTTAATAAAAAGATTAAAAAGCAAAGGACCTAGATAACTACCTTGGGCTACGCCAGAAGTGACAAAGACTGGAGTAGATAGAGAAGTTTTGAAAGTACCTTTTTGGGTACTATTATTTAAATAGTCAGAAATCCAAGAAAAAAGGTTGGGAGGAAATCTAATAAGGTGGAGTTTATGAAGTAAGAGATTGTGGTTTACAGAATCAAATGCCTTACTGAAGTCAGTGTAAATTGCATCAGTTTGCATTTTCCTCTGAAATCCTTTAATAACAAGAGAAGTGAATTCAAGTAGGTTAGTAGTGGTAGAACGACTCTTAACATAACCATGCTGCAACTGAGATGCTATAATTTTTTCTAACAATTTAGGAATTGCAGACAATTTGCAAATACTCCTATAATTTTTAATATCTGACTTTGAACCATGCTTATGAAGAGGAATTATAAAGGATTCTTTCCAGAACAACAGGATAAGAGCAGGAGTCAACAGATAGTGAAAATAATTTAAGTAAAGGCTTACATAGAGATCCAGCACAATATCTTAGTACACATTCTTCCATCAGGACCAGGTGAATACCCAAGTTTTGTTGAATGAGTTCACTAAGTAGCGAACTTTCCAACCAAGATGAGACTGGTAGCTAGATAAATCAGATTGAGGAGGAATATACGAACAAGTAATAAAAATTGAAAAGTTTTTCATCAGGATTTTAACACACAGAAACTCGATGTGTAGAAGGCAAGGAATTGAAATTTGTTCCGATGAGATATCTGAATATACAGCGATAAGGACACCACCACCTAGGCGCTAGAAACGATCACATCTAAACGAGGAAAACCTATAAGCGAAAATTGAAGAGTGAGGAATATCGGGTTTTAACCAAGTTTCCGTGAAAACAAGAATATTACTTTCAAAAGCGAGACTGTCCACAAACAATTTAGAAAGTTAAGTGTTAAGCCCTTTTACATTCTGATAGGTTAGTAGAAGGGAATATATCAGTTTTTTGACGATGCATTAGAAGATGAGGATGCTTGTAAGGAATGGGAAACAGGTAGGATAGATATGGGGAAACGCTATACACGTTTTCTCGGCTTAAATTGTGTATTTGTGGTGTATCGCTGTTTATTACTTGTTCTTACATTCCTCCTTCTTCTGATAATTCTGTTTATTTAGATCATTCTTCTGCTATTAGTTCTGTTATATCTATGCTTTCTGATCGCGATTTTCTTGTAGTTCTTGGTGATTTCAATATTACTGGAACTACATGGATTTCTAGTTCCAATACTAATGTTTTGACTGCCACGGGTCAAAATGATTTTCTGGACAATTTATTTGGGATGTCATTGTGTCAAATCAATAATATCCCGAATTCTTTGAACAGATTTCTTGATTTGATTTTTGTTTTAGATCCCTCTTTCTTATCTATCTCCCGTACAGAACCTATATCCTATCCTGAAGATCCTTATCATCCAACTTTGGAGGTGCTGATGGATTTGCCATCCCGGGTGTTAAGTCCTTGTGACAACCCTACGGGTCGAGTTCGCCTTTTTCGGAAAACCGATTTTCATAAACTGTCTCAGCTTTTATCGCAGCCTGATTGGTCTCAGCTATATAGGTGCAGAGACATGGATTGTGCAATTACGATTTTTTATGCAACTTTAAACTCTTTACTTGACATATGTGTCCCAATGTGTAATCCACGTAGGTCTAACAAACCTGTTTGGTTTACACGGGATTTAACATACTTGAAAAATAGAAAGTCAAGATTATATAAAAAATTCAAGGAAACTGGCTCCTCTTTTGATTTCTCACAATTTCTGATTGCTCGATCCAGCTTCTCTGCCCTGAATAGCCAGTGTTATAAGGATTACCTTAGAAAATGTAGGCTGCAGTTTCAACAGGACCCTAAACAGTTTTATACCTTCGTTAATGCGAAGCGTAATTCATCAGCACTTCCATCAACCGTATATTTTGAAAAAATGACTGCAGACACAAATCAGGCTATCGCCGATTTGTTTGCTGATTTTTTTCAAACGACTTATAGTTCTTATACTAACCATTTAGATTTGTCTTATCCTTATCATGTAAATGTCTCTAATTGCATTTTTGAACCTTTGATCACAGAAGGTTCGCTACTAAGCGATCTAAAAGCCATTAAACCCGTATTTTCACCGGGGCCTGATGGAATACCAGGCTGTATACTTAAGTACTGTGCTGAAGGTCTTTTGAGACCCCTTTATAACTTATTTAATCTTTCCGTGCAGTTGTGCACTTTTCCAATGATTTGGAAAGAATCATTCATAATTCCTCTCCTCAAAAAAGGAAACAAGTCTAATGTTCAAAACTATAGAGGTATATCTAAGTTGTCCGCCATCCCTAAAATTTTTGAGAAATTAATAACTTCTCAACTACAACATTTTTGTAGATCTATTGTTTCACCCAGCCAGCATGGGTTTGTTTGGGAATTCACCTCTTTTGTTATAAGGGGCTTTCAAAATAAAATGCAAACAGATGTCATTTACACTGATTTCAGTAAAGCTTTTGACTCCGTTAATCATTCCCTTTTAATTCATAAGCTTAATCTTTTTGGATTACCAAATAACTTAATTCTTTGGATCTCTAGTTATCTAAATTTAAGAACCCAAAAAGTTCATTTTAAAGGCTTAGCTTCTAAGTCTGTTCAAGTTACTTCTGGAGTACCACAAGGAAGCCATCTCGGCCCTTTATTATTTACTCTTTTTATTAATGACTTGCCTTCTGTAATTAATCACTCTCGGGTACTAATGTACGCCGACGATGTAAAGCTCTGTTTGTCTTCTAATAACTCTCAATCTGGTCAGAATTTGCAAACTGATCTTGATAGTTTTCAAACTTGGTGTCGAGTAAATTTATTAAATCTTAATTGCAGTAAGTGTAACGTAATGTCCTTTTATAGGCGAATGCCATATTTTAATAACTATTTTCTTAATGGTAAACCACTTGAACGTATTGAGTCGGTTGTTGATTTGGGTATTCTTTTAGATCCCAAGCTTAAGTTTGACAAGCATATCTTATCGATGACTAATCGTGCCTATGGAGTCCTTGGTTTCATAAAGCGTTGGTCAAAGGAATTTGACGATCCCTACGTTACTAAAACTCTTTATACCTCACTTGTTCGACCAATTCTGGAATATGGATCTTGTATATGGTGTCCCCAGTACAAGATTCATCAGGACAGAATAGAGTCTATACAAAAACAATTTCTTCTCTTTGCCCTCCGGGGCTTTAATTGGAATCCTAACATTCGCATGCCTCCTTACCGTAGTAGACTCTTACTAATAAATCTCCCCTCTCTTTCTGATCGTAGAACCATGCTTGGTATAATATTTTTACATAAACTAATTAACGGCGAAATTGATTCTTCTGAATTAATCAGCCAAATTAGTTTTGCTATTCCTATTAGAAGTACAAGAAACTTTCTCCCTCTTTCTCTTCAAACCTGCAGTACTAACTACGCTATTCATAACCCTTTTCGTATTTTATGTTCTGATTATAACAATCTTTTTCATGTTATAAGTAATGCTACATCTATTCCTACACTTAGAACTTCACTCCTTTCTCACCTATCTAATTTGTAGGTCTTGTAGTTCATATTTTTGTATTTTTTTTTTTTTTGGTATTTTTGCCTGTAGTTATTTGTTTGTATCTTTAGTGTATTTCTAACATACTAACTTCTTGATCTGATTGGGTTTTTTCTGGGTTTTCCCCAATCCAGGCAACTAATGTTGGATCAATTTTTTTGAGGCTTATTACCCAGAAATAATTGTTAATTTTTTATTTTATGCTTTTTTAATTTAAAATTTTTTTAAATTTTAATAATAATTTTAATAATAGTTTAAAAAATAATTTTATTTAATTTTTTAAATTTTAACTTTTTCTGTTGTCGATTGTTATTAGTCGACATTAAACTAAATTAAATAAAAAAATAAATTAAATAAAAATACATGAACAATCATATGAGGTGGCCAAAATTTTGGATCACAAATGATTGCAAATGAATCTAGAGGAACACTCATTTTAAACGAAGCTATTTTGCAGGGACTACAAAAATTAAATTTAGAGATTGAAACGCTAGCTGAAGATTTACTAGCTATAAACGACGCTATAGATTCACAAGTGGTGCCTGGCGATAGCCTAGACACAAACACCTGCTTGAGCGGGGCAACAACAGAAAGAGTTGAGACTGGTACAGTCGAAACAGAAGGAGTTGAGATACTCAAAGATGCTTCTTTACGACCAGAAGCCGCCCTTATGGCAGATCTGGGGGTAAGAGAAGGTCTAGAAACAGGGGCAGTGGAAATATCATGGGGAGATGGGGAAGGAGTAACGAGAAACGGGTCCAGAAACAGGTGCAGTAGAGGCAATAAGAGGAGATGGAAAGGGAGAATTTACAGGAAAATTTGCAGGAGAAGGCGATAGTGACACATCAAGGTAGAGAGGGGCTGCCAGAAGAGTAGAAGGTGGCTGAGAAGAACAAGAGGCAATGGAGAGGGTACATCCACAAATTGTGACTCCAGCCCGCGCCAGGTGGAATCTCAAATTTAAAATTGTTGAGCAAATCGATGCTCGAATCTAAGAAACAAGAGAGTAGTTTTGCCACTTTATTCAATTTTACAAATTGATTTCTAACCGAGTTATACGCGATAAATCAAGCTGCATGACAATGTACGTAGGGCAAGACCATGTTAAGCCACCATGGCTCTTTTTGGCCTTGGTAGAAAGCTTTTCGCAGTCTCGACCAGATATCCCCGCACATTTAGCATGCATAATGTTACTGCACAAACAACAAAAAACATAATGCGGTGGTGCAGCATCATCAGAACGCTTAAATGAGACTCTTTGCAGCACGACATATTTCCTATAGGGGTGTTAACTACAGGGGTCTTCAAAGAAACTATTGGGAAGCTAGAAACAACAAGAACAACTTGCACAATGCGAAATCAACAACACAGCTGCAGCCGATATTGTAAAATGTAAACAAACGAAACCACAAAGAAGTTGAGCCAAGAGTATTAAAAAAAACAACAACAAAGCCAAGGAGCAAAGTTCACAATTCAATAACAATTTGCAATTAATAAATAAGTAAGACAAAATCTTTATTACTATCCAAAAACTTCAATGTTATTGAAAACACAATCGGTTAAACTGCATATAGGTGCAAAAAAACTTTAAAAACTTTAACGCACAAAAATAATTAAATAGGTGGAGCACAAAAAAAAAAAAACACAACCGTCAACTACAAAGAGAGAGAGTTAAAATATATAGCTAGAGTAACCAAATTTAGCACAAGGGCTACTTATCACTTCCTTGATTGATCTGACTATAAAAAATTTGGACACGCCAACCACCGCCACCACAAATGAGCCATGTCTGTATCTCCCACACACCTTTAGCTAGAATCACCAAATTTTGCATATTGAATGAATTCTGTTGCCCTATTAAATAGATTGCATAAAAATAATTTTGCCACGCCCACCCCCGCCCTTGCAACCGAGCAAAGTTCGTTTCGCCCAAACCTGCACTTTTACACGCTGACTCAAAATGCTGTGTGCGGCGTTAGCAGCAACTTTGCACAGGGGTCGAGTCCGACTGTACTGCAGAAAATGTAGAGACGCTGCGCTCCTTATAGTGGCTATATGCTATGCTGCACTTGCGCTGAATGAATTTGTCAACTTTTTGCTGTCTGCAGGCGCCAACAAGGTTAAGCGTTGGCTTAATTGCCAGCTGTGTGGCGTCAGTGGAGCAAGATGCTCTTCAGGCCAAAATCAAATAGCTGCAAGTTAATGCAAAAATTAGCATATTGACGAGTAAATGCCAATTTTCATATTTACTCCCTGTTCCCATTAAAAATGGGAAAAAGGGAGTTATAAAGTACTGCAAATGTGTGTAACAGGCAGAAGGAAGCATTTCCGACTATAAAAAATCTATACATATATATTATTCAGGATCAACAGCCGAGACGAACTAGCCATGTCCGTCTGTCTGTCTGTCTGTCCGTCTGTCCGTATGAACACACAGATCTCGGAGACTACAAAAGCTAGAGACACCAAACTTGGCATGTAGGTTCCTGTATACCATACGCAGATCAAGTTTACTTCAAATTTCGGATGCACCCCCCCGCACCCCCGCAAATCGCAAAAGACTCCCACAGCCACAATTTTAAAGATAGAGCTTTAATTTTTGGTACACATTTATGTTTAATCAATGTCTTTTGGATGTGTAAATTTCAACACGATCGGATAAATAGCACCAATGTTATGTAAGAACTTATTTCCCCTGTCTCAGCAGGCAGAAACTACAGTTTGACATGTACTGTGCAAGTTGAGTACGCTGCTTGCTTGTGTTGCCGCTGAACTGCTTGAAATGCAAGTTGGGAGCAGGGAGTCTCCTAGTCGGGCACACTCGACTAGAGTATTCTTACTTGTTTTTACTTACGTCGATAAATATATGTATGTATATGCGAGGAGCACAGAATAATAATATCATAGATGTAAAAAGACGGCCTTTCGGTAGGTTTCAAAGCTCCTGCAAAATTAAGAGAGATTTAGTTGAAAATGCCACCAAAATCAATTATAAAATAATATAAAATTTTTTAATGGCAACAAAAATGTTTTTCTAGACTAACTGCAATATATTTTATAAACATTTGGCTGGTTTAGGTTATTATTTTTACAAAATCTCTATTAAGGCATCCCGACTGTGATATACTCTGTTTTCTGTACGTTTAATAAATTAAATTTTTGTAGAGACTACTTATATACTTATAAACTGTCCTTAAATTTAGGTAAAGTGAGTTTGGCTGAGTTATCTTAAAAAACAAAAAAAATTTTTCATACAAAAGTTTATTTTCAACCGACCGTTCCTATGGCAGCTATAAGATATAGTCGTCCGATTTTCATGAAATTTTGTCGGCATATATAAACTGTTTTTAAGCTCAGGTAAAGTGAGTTTGGTTGAGTTAATTTAAAAAACAAAATAGTTTTCCATACAAAAACTTATTTTCAACCGATTGTTCCTATGGCAGCTATAAGTTATCTTGAAAAGCAAAAAAAGTTTTTCATACAAAAACTTATTTTCAACCGATTGTTCCTATTGCAGCTATAAGATATAGTCGTCCGATTTTGATGAAATTTAATCACCAAGTATAAACTATTCTTAAGCCTAGGTAAAGTGAGTTTGGCTGAGTTATGAAAAACAAAAATTTTTTTTTTTGCAATAACTTATTTTTCAACAGATCGTTCCTATGGCAGCTATATGTTATTGTGGTCCGATCTGGCCGATCTTAACACTTTTTCTGCCTATGGTATATACCAACATGTATACCAGGTTTGGTTGCTCTAGCTTCAAAACTGTGGAAAAAACCTGCGTTCATACAGACGGCCATTCGGACGGACAAATGGTTTATGGGGGACGGAGTGGTTGTGGTGGGAGGGGGGGGGAGATCTTGACACTTTGTCTTACTATAGTATATTCCAACATGTATACCAAGTTTGGTTGCTCTAGCTTCAAAACTGTGGAAAAAACTGCGTTCACACAAACGGACGAACAGATCGACATTTCACAAACCCATTATACTCTTTTCTTTAATTTTTTTTGAAAAAAAAAGAAAAACGAGTATATTGGGTTTGTGAAATGTCCGTCTGTCCGTCCGTCTGTATGAACGCAGTTTTTTCCACAGTTTTGAAGATAGAGCTACCAAACCTGGTATACATGTTGGTATATACCATAGTAAGGCAAAGTATCAAGATCTTTTTAGCCTCTTTGCGGACTCAGAATTGGGAGTGGCAATTGTATTTTTGGCCAAATCTTTAAGTTTTGCCATCAATTTAAATTTGGTTGGTCCAGTTTTAAAGGTGGGGGAGATATAAAATTTACTCAGTTTCATGGGCGGGGGTGAGCGTGGCAAAATTATTTGTATCCAATCTATTTAATAGGGCAACAGAATTTAACCTCCAAAATTTGGTGGTTGTTGCTAAAGGAATGTGGGAGTTACATACTTTGCTTACTTTGGGCGTGTTCAAATCTTTTTTTGTAGTAGCCTTTATGGTAATTTTTGTTACTCTAGCTGCAAAACTGTGGAAGATATGGCACCAAACTTGGCACGCAGATTCCTGTGCGCAGATCAAGTTTATTTCAAATTTCGGATGCACCCCCCCGCACCCCCGCAAATCGCAAAAGACTCCCACAGCCACAATTTTAAAGATAAAGCTTTAATTTTTGGTACACATGTATGTTTAATCAATGTCTTTCGGATGTGTAAATTTCAACACGATCGGATAAATAGCACCAAAGTTATGGAAGAATCTATTTCCCCCGTCTCAGCAGACAGAAACAACAGTTTGACAGGCACTGCACAAGTTAAGTGCACTGCTTGCTTGTGTTGCCGCTGAACTGCTTGAAATGCAAGTTGGGAGCAGGGAGTCTCGTAGTCGGGCACACTCGACAGCATTCTTATTTGTTTTTTTTTTTAAATTAAAAAAAGAGCTAAAAAATAAATTAGCGCACTCAAAAATTATAAAAAATGAACTTAATAAATTAGTTAATCAAAAAGAATAATAAAAGTGAGAATAAATAAAAAACAATTATTTGTGTATGCTGGGAATCCTATGGCCTTGCAAAACCAACCAAAGCCGAATCTCCAGAGATTTCCGTGACACCCCCGATTAATTACCAATACATCACTTTAGAGTCGTTCTACTATTCGTTTGGGCAATATTTCCGGTTATATTAGAGATTTTACTTCAAACAATAACAATAATTGAAATGGTATTGTGTTTTCTAAAAAGTGAAATTTTTATACAAAATTTTTAGTTCAAACTTAAATAGCGCTTAAGTGCTTTATGAAAAATCGAAAATCTAGCTTTTTAGCTTAGCTTGAAACCGGTTTCGCTAAAAACTTGTTTTAACTTTTTTTTTGTTTGGCGACCGCTATTACTATTACTATTACTATTACCACATTTTGCTGTTGCATGGTGTTATTAATTTTGAAAAAATAATCCAGGAATTTTAATCTTCTGTTTAATAGCTTATGGTCTGTTTGTATCTGGTATCCTTGGGCTAGGACTCTACTGGTCCGTTAACAGTCTAATGACAATTATAATTTCTTCGGCATTTGTTACTGTGTCGGGAATTGCAGTCTCCTCACTTCTGGGCGCCGTCGTTGCGCTGTTTCCCACACAGTTACGGTAAGCCAAAGCCTATACAAAAAGTATACTTTATAAGCTAGAAATATCTTTGATATTCTTATAGTTCGCTTGTGGTGGCCACAGCCATGATGTTCGGCCGTTTGGGTGCACTCTCTGGCAACCTACTCTTTCCAGTTTTCATCCAGATCGGCTGTGTGCCGCCCTTTGTAATGGTATCCGTTGTAATGTTGCGTAGGTTTTTCACAAACTTTATTTGTACAATATATATAGTAGAGGTGGCAAAACATCGATGTACGTGCCATCTAGAATTTTCGATACTGATACTTGAAAACATCGATAGTATCGATTGTTCTATCAAGGATACAAAAATTATGTATAATTTATCGCATATTCAGCCACGCTCCAGTAATCGCAAATCGCAAAATGTTTGCAATTTACATTTCGGTCATGTTTAGCTTACGATTTGAAAAGTAAATTGCAATTTTCGTATAAATAAGCAACCGAATAAAATTAAAAAATACTTATGTATCGAAATGAGTGTGTGTTGAGTTTTTAATTGTACATTACCTCAAATTTCATTGTACATTACCTCAAACTTCATTTTGTCACATCAATAGAAGTTGGCGATTTGGTTTGATAACTTATAGTGTTGGAAATTGTACTCATGAAGCATTTGATTTTTCATATTGCAAGACAAATACAAGAAGTGTAAAGTAACAACAATTAATAAATAATTTAATAAAAGATTAACAGTGCATTTGCAAACATGTACGCAATAAAAATCGAAACGGAACACATTGATAATAAACTTTTGCGATTACCGGAACGCTTCAAAAACGAAATCGCACAATTTTCTTTAGCGATTACCAAATCGTGTCTGATTAAAAAAAAAAAAAATCAAAACAAAAAATGAATAATACATTATTTTATATCATGAAATTAATAAGAAAAACTGGATTTTACATCTGTTTTTTTGACAAATATTGTTTTCTAAAATTAATACAAAAAAAAATATAAACAAGTAAGAACGTTGCAGTCAGGCTCACCCGACTGCGATATACTCTGTTTTCTGTTTACTGGGGCGGGGGTGGGCGTGTCCAAATTTTTTTTCTCCAAACTATCGATGAGATCAAAAGTATTCATACTGCAAAATTTGGGGTTTCTAGCTATAAGGGTGTAGGAGATACAGATTTTGCTCATTTGCAGGGGCGGTAGTGGGCGTGGCATTTTTTTTTTTTTACAGATCGGTCAAGAATGTCATTAGTAGTCTTCATGCCAAATTTGGTGACTCCAGCTGCAAAACTGCAGAAGATATAGATTTTTGCGGTTTGTGGGGGAAGGGGTGGGGGTGGGGGGGAAATCTTGACACTTTGTCTGCCTATGGTATATACCAACATGTACACCAAGTTTGGTTGCTCTAGCTTTAAAACGGTGGAAAAAACCTGCGTTCATACGGACAGACGGACAGACGGACGGACAGACGGACAGACGGACAGACGGACATTTCACAAACCCAATATACTCTTTTTTTCCATTTTGGAAAACAGAGTATAAAAACATATACATATATGAGGATATTTGCTTGTAAAGAATATATATTTTGGAAAATAGCTAATTAAACTAATAAAATTTAAAAATTATGAGAACCATTTTTCTTCGAAAAAAATGAAAAAAATGCCGTAATCGATACATCGACCAAAATACCGACTGTGAAGAACATTTAAAACTATCGAATCAATCGATGCTGACATCCATGCTTTGCCACCTCTAATACATAGTATTTACAGTTTATTTATTTATATTTTAAATCTTCAGTTGCTGCCATGCTCTCCATTTTCGTGCCAAATCCTAAAAAGACTGCGTTCACCTAAATGTACTCATTTTGTATGGCCCTTAGGATTGTTGCTATAAGTTGTGTAATGATTGTTTATAATTACAAACGCGAATAAGTGTTATACTCTTTACAGGCGTCTGCACACTTCAAATGAAATGGAATTTATGTTAATTACTCAAAATGACTCTGTAAAAACTATTATAATGCTGTTAAGTGCGAAGTGTTATTTTAAAAATTATTAAAATGAAAATAAAAATGAGCTGTATATATATTTTACAAGCATATACCAGCGGCTTCACCCGCCATTCCAAATCTGTGAACCTTATCAATATTTCCCGCCTGTGTGCGTACATTTTCCTCACTCCGACTCACGCGCGTAAGGATTTTTAGACAGACCTTGAAATCTGAGCTTGAAGTTGAAATGGAAACTTGAAGAAAATTCGATCCCATCCCACCCGTCACGAGTGCCTATTTTGGGAACATGCAGAAATCCCGCCTACCCGCTCTTTTTAAAATCCTTTCTCGTTTGCCCGTCGCGGTTTCTTATTTTGGGAATATGTAGTAATTCCGCCCGCCCCCACTTTTTAAGATCTTTTCCCGTCCCGCCCGTCAGTAAGTTTCTTGCACCCATTTTTCTCTCTTTTTCATTTAATACTGAGCATACATATCGGGAGACATACACATGCTTTCTTTTTCCGAAAATATTCATGTATGCGTCGTCCGTGTGCCTTTCGTTCGCTGCCGTGATCACGACCTATCTTTTGTTAGCAAAACTTTTTGCTTTTGCGCGTGCAAAAGAGAAAAGAATATTAGATGCGCTGCTTTGCTTGCAATTCGTTGGAGCCACCAAGAGTACACTCGCTAAAGCAAAAGAGTGTAACTGCCGTATGCGTAGCATTTTTTTACGTTGTGCTAAGAGTGTTAAGCCACGGGAGTCGATTCCCGCCATCAAATGCCGACAAAGAAAAAAAATCGGAAATTTCTCTTCACAAATTAGAAACATACATACAAATATAAAATGAAAGCGTTTGCAAAAATTTCCCGCTAATTTTACGCAATTGAAATATATTTTTTTTTTAAATAAAAACTTATTTAAAAAATATAAAATTAGTATTTATTTTATGAATTTTTACATGCAAGTTAACTACTAAAATATTTAGAATAACAAACGCAACACTTATACCTTCGCAAGAACGGTTGTCGCAACCACCCAAATGTCTACAACTATGTTGCCAACGTTAACATAAACAATAGTTCAATAGCTTAAACATCCGCCCACGCAGTCGACGACATACGATTTGGACGGAATCGTCAACTCAGCAATAACACAGAGCTCCGTCGTCAACGTCGCTGCCTGCAGCAGCAGCATCGCCGCCAACACCCACAGCTAGATAGGAAATCAGATTTTGCATTAAGTCAGTAAAAAATTATACTTTGAATACACCGGTTCTTGAAATTTAACAAACTGTGTTTTAACTGACGCTCGAGCAGGGACCAGCGCGAGGACATCTGATTTAGTTCGACACATTCAAAATTAAGTTTTTGTACATTCCGCTGACCCAAAAACAAGTTGTCTTTGTTGTCTTATTTCAAACAAGGCAACGCAAGGTTGGAAATTTAAATATTTCTAGCCCATAGTTGGATTACAGATCTTGTCAGGCCCGCCCGCAGGACACCCTCTACTTTCGTGTGAGTTGCATGATCCTCAGTAGAAGTCGAACAGGAAGACATCCGGGCTACCAGGAGCGGTAACCACATCAACCTAAGTTGTCTAAGTCAGTGATAAGTGATTTAAAATTACGTACTCAAAGCGAAAAGAAAACAAGCAAGAATGCTCTAGTCGAGTGTGCCCACTTGCACTTCAAGCAGTTCAGCGGCAACACAAGCAAACCGCGCACTTAACATGTCCAGTTCCTGTAAAACTGTTGTTTCTGTCTGCTGAGACGGAGGTAATAGCTTCTTCCATAACTTTGGTGCTATTTATCCGATTGTGATGAAATTCACACATCTGATCAACATTGACATAAAATATATGTGTACCAAAAATCAAAGCTTTATCTTTAAAATTGTGGCTGTGGGAGTTTTTTTCGATTTGGAGTGGTGCGGGGGGGTGCATCCGAAATTTGAAATAAACTTGATCTGCGTATGGTATACAGGAACCTGCATGCCAAGTTTGGTGTCTCTAGCTCTTGTAGTCTCCGAGATCTGTGTGTTCATACAGAAAGACGGACAGACAGACTGTCGGACATGGAGCTCACGACCAAGAGTTAACAGGCCGGGTGAAAATCCAGTGGCCTCATGTGTTGCAGACCCGAAGGCCCATAGAGCCAGGGGTAGTAATTGGTCTCAGTCCCTTTGGTCATTAGCCACAAGGCCAGGTAGTCGAGAAGCGTCCTGTTGATCCGTTCTACCATTCCATCCGACTGTGGGTGCAAGGGGGTGGTCCGTGTCTTCTCAACATCCAAAAGACCAAGGCCAGCCTTGAAAATTGCGGACTCGAAATTTCGTCCTTGGTCCGAGTGCATTATGAAGGGCACGCCATATCTGCAAAACAATTCTTGGACTACGGCTCGTGCTACCGTTTCAGCGGTTTGGTTGGGGAGGGCGAAGCATTCTGGCTACTTTTTAAAGTAGCACATTACGAGCGCAATATAACGATTGCCCTGCGCAGTGGTAGGCAAGGGTCCCAGAATGTCAATAGCTATCCGTTCAAATGGAGCGCCAATAGCGCTGGGCTGCAAGCGACCAACTAACCTTCGGGCGCTGCACACTGGACAGCATGCGCACCATATGGCCACATCACCGCTTTGGCCAATCCAGTAGTATCGCCTCTTCGCCTTGCCCAGGGTCTTCTTGATGCCAAAGTGTCCACCTGTTGGGGAATTGTGTACATTTCGCAGGATTTCCGCTCGCAAGGAATGTGGGATGAGTGGCACCGCATATCCGTCACGATTTTTAATCATCAGCATCTCGTTGTCGAGATGCAACTTCTCGAAATGATGCCAGTACGCCTTAACTTCTGGGCTTTCGCCCCAGATATCCTTTTTGAGGGGTCGCTCCGCCTCCGATGGGTGCCAACACTGAGTCGTCCTTTTGACTTTGTGAATAGTCGGTAGCCAGGGCTTGAAGAAACAGAAAGGGGTACTAGGAATTCCTTTCGGTTTTCTGGCAGGTACGGCATTCTCCACACGGCCGTCGCGACAGTTCATCGGCGTTTCCATGCTGTTTACCGCTCCTGTGCTGGATGTCCATGTCATATTGCTGCAACCTTTCAATACACCGAGCGACTTGACCTTCTGGGCTTCGAATACTGCAGAGCCACTTCAAGGAAGCGTGGTCGGTTCGATGGAGAAACTTACGGCAGTACAAATAGTGGTGGAAGTGTTTGGTTGCTCGCACTACGTCTAGAAGTTCTCTTCGGGTGACGCAGTAGTTTCGTTCCGCAGATCTGAAGGACTTGCTGTAATACTCGATTACACACTCTTGCCCGTTTTAGACTTGACTCAGACTGCTCCGACCCCTTGGTTAGAGGAATCTGTGTCCAAGACGAACGGGCTACCGGGTGCGGGGAATGTAAGGATCGGCGCGGTGGTCTACGCAGTTTTGAGGGTGTCAAACGCCACTTGAGCCGAGGGTGATCAGACAAATTCACGACGGGCTTCCGTTAGTTCGTGCAGTGGGCGTAAAACCCTCGATGAACTTGCGATAGTATGAGCACAAACCCACAATTGAGCAAATATCGCTCTGACTCACTGGTGTCGGCCACTCCACAACCTTGGAGATTTTAGTAGGGCAGGCCCTTGGTGGCCCACTATATGTCCAAGAAAGTTCACCTCAGATTTAAAGAAATAGCATTTGCGAGGGCTCAACTTTAATCCTGCACGAGCCAATCGTTTGAGCACCTCCTCTAATTGGGATAGATGTTCTTCGGCAGTGCGTGAATGCACGATGATGTCGTCGAGGTATATCAGGGCAGACTTCCAAGTCATGCCCGCGAACAACCCATTAGCCTTTCGAATGTGGCAGGCGCCAGTCCGAACGGCATGATATTGAGTTCGAACAGGCCAACGTCGAATGCAAAGCCAGTTTTTGGCCGGGACTTCTCGTCAATCTCCACTTGACAGTTACCACTTTGTAAATCCATCGTCAAGAACCAAATCGAGCTGTGCAGGGTGGTGCGAATGTCATCCATGAGGGGCAGGGGATACGATTCTTTAATAGTGGCGTCGTTCAGGCGCCGGCAGTCCACACAGAATCTGGGGGCTCCGTCCTTTTTTTTTTCACCAGCACGACGGGCGACGCCCAGGGGCTGGTTGAGGGTCGACGCCCTTCGATCGCATCTCCGGCAGTATGCGCTCCACCTCCAGCTTCGTAGCCAGAGCTGCGCGCATTAGTGGCTGTTTAATAGGACGATTTTGACCAGTATCAATGTGGTGGCCATGTGGTGGACCATTATCATCATCACTTTTGGCAAATAGATGGCTGTACCGATCCAGAAGTTCCAGAAATCGTTGGTGATGTTCGTCAGGGGGTCGGTAGAATATGCACTCACTCACGTCAGCGAGGCTAGGCTGCTGTTTTTGGCTTAGCCAACTCGTGCCCCCGGGAGCTGGCTTGCTTTAGTTTTCCGTCTTGATATCCTGGTTCTCAGCTGGCGTAGCATTACGGGAGGCGGCCCGACCGCTGTTACGACTGCGTTCTGTTGCAGGGGCTGGCTGCTCACTGCCGGTCACTGAGGTGCAATATACAGGTCTGCTTGAGTGTCGGGAGCTTTGTGCGTGCAACCGGATGGCCATATCCCGAGCCTCTGCCAGGGCTTGAGGCTAGCTGGAGAGCACAAGCATCTGATGCGTCATTTCTCGCATTCCGTAAATTGCTGGACCATAATTGCGTTGCATGTTGGCTCCGGGGCATCCGCAAAAGCTACCCTACCAAGGCGCTCCAATTCCAGGGCAAAGTCTACTAGAGACTCCTTCTGGAGCTGCGCGTGGCTACATAGTAGGCGATAGCTCGCCTGGCAATCCAACTCGAACGGCTTTCGCATGGCCTCCACCAGCCGGCGATAATCTCGGGCTACGATAACGGGCAGACCACTGAAAAATCTCTGGGCTTGGCCTTGCACTTTCACGGCTCGCCGAGTCGCTCCATTGATGGTGGTCTGCCATCATGCCCAAAATCCGCTCATAATCTGCCCAGGAACTCGAGCCATCATAAGCGGTTAGGTTTCCCGGATTAAACGAACCTATTCGGTTGCCTCGTGGCGTGGTCGGCTGCTCAGCCGACGTCATCATGCCGTTGGGCCGTGCGGCTAGTTCGGGAAAACAAGGCGGCTGTTGAGCCACAGCGGTGGATTGGCCGGCCGGCAGCGTTTCCGTTGTCCAGAACCGGGGAGTGTCCAAACTACTTGAAACTCTTCTCGCAACTGCTAGACACGTTTGCTAGCCGATTGCTTAGGCATCGTGGTTTGAGTCTTCGCAGATTCGTTCGCAAACCCAACACCTGACACGAATGTAACGCAAGCGGATGTTCTTTGTCAGGGGCTTCGTTGGGGTGTGTAGCGGAGCACTAGCAAAAACGGCGGGCGGGCAGCAGCAGTCACTCCAGCAGGTGGGCGGGAGTTAACATCAGTTCGTGCCGTAGCGGTGACGGGGAAAATAGTTACTCAATCTGAATTTACTAACGGGTTGATTGCATAGTCGAACGTAGGATTCGCAGAGTGTTTACACGCTCCGCTGTTTAAATTGATTTTTGTTCTTCACATATGTTTTTCTTCAAATTCTTATTCAATCACTATTTTTTGGTTTTTGTGCCGCAGATATTAACAAAACGGATTAGTTTCTATGTACTGCTTATGTAATGTAAATATTTTTATTATAACTGAAATAGAATATACCGATCGAAATAAATACACACGAAGTTTCTGGTTGAGTACAAAATCTGGAGAAATTCTTTATTTGATTATGAATATAATGTAAGCTTAGATCTGTCTAGTCAAGAGTCGTTGGGTCTGTTTCGAGTGGATTCTCAGAAATGTCGCAACATCACATCCTCTAAAAGTGCATGTTATGCAATTCGAAACGTAAGCATATTAATGTGTTTTAATGTACTGTATGCCCTTTATGTGTCGGCGGCGTATGTAAGCAAAGGCTGTATATAGGCGGGCAGGCAGAAGCAATTACTCCAGCGGGCGGGCGGGCCGTATATAGGCAATTAATCGCTCTAAAAATGTTCTTATTGCACATGCGTGCGTCAGCAAAAAGGAAGGAAGAAGAAGTCAATGGCTGCGATTTGCCTGCCGGCGACGATAATCGTTATCGGATCGCATAGTCGGAATCCTGTTCGTTTTTATTTGAATATTTGAATTTTAGTCCGTTGCACTGAAATTCAATCAGAGCAATAAATTCGTTACAATACAACAAAATTACAGGCAATGCAGATACTGCATTAGAATCTTACAGTGTCCCTTTGAACTGTACCTCCATTTCCAAGTGTCTCACTATGCATTATGGTGATAAACGAGATCTATCAACACTCGAATATTAGATGACAACAATATTCCCTTTTTCCCATTTTTAATGGGAACAGGGAGTAAAAAGCAAATTTATTCAATGACCCAAATGTAGAAATAAAATTCTTCTTACTACCTACACTCAAATCATTTGCTGCAGTATTAGGAAACGAGTCTAAAAGAATTAGGAACATAATTGACACAAATAAAAAACGCATATTCTTCAAAACTGGCACAAGTATTCCCTTAAAAGGATTATTATTCCCCGAACAGATCACCTTACACTTATTAAAACAAGTAAGAATGCTCTAGTCGAGTGTGCCCGACTACGAGACTCCCCAACTTGCATTGCAAGTAGTTTAGCGGCAACACAAGCAAGCAGTGCACTTAACTCGTAAGCTGCTTGTCAAACTGTTGTTGTTACCTGCTGAGAGGGGGGAAATAGATTTTCCATAACTTTGGTGCTATTTATCCGATTGTGATGAAATTTACACAGCTGATCAACATTGACACAACATATATGTGTACCAAAAAACAAAGCTTTATCTTTAAAATTGTGGCTGTGGGAGTTTTTTGCGATTTGTGAGGCTGCGGGCGGGTGCATCCGAAATTTGAAATAAACTTGATCTGCGTACAGTATACAGGAATCTGCGTGCCAAGTTTGGTGCTTCTAGCTCTTATAGTCTCCGAGATCTGTGTGTTCATACGGACAGACAGACTGACGGACTGACGGACAGACGGACAGACAGACGGACATAGCTAGTTTGTCTCGGCTGTCGATGCTGATCAAGAATATATATAGTTTATATGGTCGGAAATGTCTCCTTCTGCCTGTTACACACATTAGCCGTACTTTATAACTCCCTTTTTCCCATTTTTAATGGGAACAGGGAGTAAAAACCGAACTGGACAGACTATTAAAAAAAATACCCACACCTTTTCGCTGAGCCAAACGAAAAACTGACATACACAACAAACGTAAAAGCTGAAATCCGAGTAAATACTGACACGCCAGTGTACTCTAAATTTTACCAGTACCCAATTTCATTAAAAGACGAAGTAAACAAACAGGTTAAAGAACTTTTAGAAAACAATATAATACGTCCATCCCGATCCCCTTACAATTCACCTGTGTGGATTGTGTCGAAAAAATCAGATGCTTCAAATATAAAAAAAAATATAGAATGGTAATTGACTATCGAAAATTAAATAGCGTTACAATAGCAGACAAATTCCCTATACCAGACATCAAAAGAGTATTAGCACAATTAGGCAATAACAAATTATTTTCCGTATTGGACCTCAAAAGTGGGTTCCATCAAATCCGTTTAAAAGCAAGCGATATAGAAAAAACAGCTTTCTCTATAAACCATGGAAATATGAATTTACTAGACTTTCGTTCGACTTAAAAAACCCACCATCCATTTTTCAGCGAGCCCTTGATGACATACTTCGAGAACACAGGAAAAATTTGTTACATTTACATTGATGATATAATAGTTTTCAGTAAAGTCATGGAATCACATTACCAGAACCTCGATAAAATCTTTGAAACATTAAATGCAGCTAATACAAAGTGCCAATTAGACAAAGTAGTAAAGTCGAACTCATAGGATTTGTAGTATCAGAAAACGGCATAGAAACCAACCCAAATGAAGTAGAAGCCATCGCTAATTACCCCTGTCCTAAAAACTTAAAAGAACTACGATTCTTTCTCGGACTGTCAGGTTATTATAGGAGATTCATAATAGGATATGCCGCGTTAGCAAATCCCCTTACAATGTTACTGACAGGCGAGGACGGTCACATTTCAAAAGAAGCTTCAGCAAAAAAATCAAATCAGCTCAATGACGAAGCCATTAAGTCATTTAATAAATTGAAAAATACCCCAATATCCGACGATGTAATACTTCAATACCCAGACTTTAACAAAGAATTTCTATTAACAACAGACGCCTCTGACCACGCATTAATAGCAGTACTTTTACAAAACGACAGACCAATAGCTTTTATATCCAGAACTCTATCTCAAACCGAAGAAAATTACGAAACAGCGAAAAAAGATATGTTTGCCATTTTTTGGGCCGTGAAATCATTTAAGGGATATCTCTATGGAGGATCTAAGGTGAACATTTATATGGACCACGAGCAACTTACACATGACTGCAACTGGAAAGGCGGTATAGCAATCAGAAGATGGAAATCGTATTTAGACGAATACAATAAAGAATTTCTTTATAAACCAGGAAAAGAAAACGTAGTTGTAGACGCACTATTCGGGGTATCCAAGAAAAACGAAATTAATACAGTTACATCAACACAACATATTGCTCAAACCTCAGGCCACGACCTTATAGAAGTGCCAATAAATGCATTTAAAAACCAAATTTTTATCCACAAAGAGCACCCACCAGACTACAAATTCACTATACCATTCCCTACTTTCCATAGGTATAATATTTCACAACCAAATTTGACTCATAATGACTTAATCGAAATTTTAAAAAAAATATTTATTGGAATCTTTATGACGGAAGAAATAATAGGACAGATACAAACAATTTATGAGCAACATTTCAGATCCTTCAAAATCAGGTTTACGCAAACCAAACAGGATCTATTAACGGAAACTGACCAAGACGAAATGATTTTGAAAACACAAAATAGAGCCCATAGAAATGCCGAAGAAAACAAAATTCAACTCTCAGAAAACTATTATTTTCCCAAAATGAAATTGAAAATAGCAACACTAATTAAACAATGTCAAGTATGTAAAGAAGGAAAATATGATAGACACCCACCAAATCCAAAACTTATTGAAACTCTAATTCCAGAATACCCAGGACACACATTTCATATTGACATTTACTCAACTGAATAGAAATGAATACTGACGGCAATGGATAAATTCTCAAAACTAGCGCAGGCAAGAATCATAAATTCAAAAGCAATAGAAGACATTAAAAAACCCCTACATGACATATTATTTTATTACGGAGTACCAAAGTGCGTTTTGATGGATAACGAAAAATATTTTAATTCTGCAACCATCACTATCATGACGAACGACCAATTAGGCATACAAATCTTTACAGCTCCCCCTTACAAAAGCACTGTCAACGGACAGGTCGAAAGGTTCTATTTCACCTAACCGAAATGATGGGGTGTTTAAGAAAAAACAATACATACCAGACATTTGAAGAACTTTTAGATAGGACCATCTTGACACTTTGTCTGCCTTTGGTCTATACCAAACTATAATGTATATCAAGTTTGGTTGCTCTAGCTTCAAAACTGTAGAAAACACCTGAGTTCATACGGACAGACGGACAGACACACATTTCACAAACCCAATTTTTTTTCAAAAAAAAAAAATTAAAAAAAGAGTATGGACTGGTAACTGACATAAAAACACATAATAAGAAACGAATTAAAATAATAACACATTTACCAGGACAAGACATTTTTGTAAAACAAAATGCTACATTCGGCTCGAAATTGTCTCCACAATTCAAAAAAGAAATTGTAAAAGAAAATAAAACGACAACTGTTGTCACAGAAGCAGGTCGAGTTGTCCATAAAAGTAACATTAAAAGTAACTAAGTTCGAAACCACCTAGGGAAAAAAATATAATATGACCATGTCAATCCGAAAAAAAAACAAGTAAGAACGTTGCAGACTGCGAAATACTCTTTTTTTCTCCTCTTTTCGGAGTCAGAAGTGGGCGTGGCAATTATATTTTTGTTCAAATCTTTCAAGTATTGCCATCAATTCAAATTTGGTTGGGCCTGTTCTACAGGTTTAGGAGAAACAAACATTGCTCGATTGGAAGGGTGGGGGTGGGCGAGGACAAACGGACGGACGCACATTTCACAAACCCAATATACTCCTTTTTCATTTTTTTTTTCATAAAAATTAAAAAAAAAAATTAAAAATTGTATAACAACACCATTGAATCCATTAACTTCAACTATCCGTTATCCGCTTGTGGGTATCCGTCCGATCATAAAGAAATCGGGCAAGGGCCATAAGAAATACCATGTTTAACACTGCATATAACAATTTCCACTGGCGCAGGAAAATTTCAAACTTCATCCACTAAACTAATCCATTTAGATAGAAAACGAACTACTAAAAATTCAACAACATACAGGAAAAGACTTAAAAACTAATTATCTATATCGTACTTTGACCCATGAAATGGTCCAAACTTTGTCCGCATTGAGTACCTAAAAATCACAAAACAAGATCAATAAATATGATTGGTTCAGTTGGAAATATATTGCAGGTAGCGCAGATTACGATGATTTAGTAATGATAGGAAAAAACTTTAATGACCTACTATCAAACAACAATGACCAAATTATCATAAAATAACAATTAGAATCTAGAATAAACAATTTGACAACAATTTTAAACATGTTGACAAATACAATTAAAAGAGATAACTTTTTCAATAATGAAATTGCAACAAGTTTAAAAAATCAAGTCAGATTAATGAAAGAAGAAATAGTTAACGTAAAATACGCCATTCAATGGGCCAAATTAACAATAATAACAAAATTAACAACACTTTTAATAGGAGAAATGTTAGAATTCGTCGATGTATCTGTCTCACATAATAAGACAACAACAGTCTATATCGTTAAAATACCAGAGCTAGAACCAACTAATTACGATAAATTAATAATAAAACCTGTAATAAGAAATCAATCAATTGTACACTTAGAAAATAACGAAATCTTTGCATTTAAAAATATAATACTAGCCCCACCAAATAATTGTAAAACAACTAACGCTATAAAAATCCAAAATTTGAAATAAACTTGATCTGCCTATGGTATACAGGAACCTGCATGCCAAGTTTGGTGTCTCTAGCTCTTATTGTCTCTGAGATCGACGCGTTCATACAGACAGATGGACAGACAGACAGACGGACAGACAGACGGACATGGCTAGTTCGTCTCGGCTGTTGATGCTGATCAAAAATATAAATGGTTTATATAGTCGCAAATGCCTCCTTCTGTCTGTTACACACATTTGCAGTACTTAATAACTCCCTTTTTCCCATTTTTAATGGGAACAGGGAGTAACAAGTAAGAACGTTGCAGTTGGATGCACCCGACTGCGATATACTCTTTTTTCGACTCTTTGCGGAGTCAGAAGTGGGCGTGGCAATTGTATTTTTGTTCAAATCTTTCAAGTTTTGCCATAAATTTAAATTTGGTTGGGCCTGTTCTACTGGTTTGGGAGAAACAAACATTGCTTGATTGCAAAGGCGGGGGTGGGCTTGGTAAACATTTTTTTTTATCCAATCTTATATATAGGGCAACAGAATTCAACCTGGAAAATTTTGTGATTCTAGCTAAAAAGGTGGGGGATATACAGACTTTGCTTTTTTGTGGGGGTTAAGATACAGACTTTGCTTATTTGTGGGCGGGGTCAACTTTTTTTGTCAGATCAATCAAGGATGTGATAAGTAGCCCTTGTGCTAAATTTTCCGTTTGTGTGGGAAGGGGTGGGGGGAGATCTTGACACTTTGTCTGCCTATGGTAGTATATACCAACATGTATAACAAGTTTGGTTGCTCTAGTTTCAAAACTGTGGAAAAAACCACCGATCATACCGACAGACGGACTCTTTTTACTTTTTTTTTTTTTTTTTAAATTGGAACATGTAAGAACGTTGCAGTTGGATGTACTCGACTGCGATATACAGAAAACAGAGTATATCGCAGTTGGGAGAACCCGACTGCAGCGTTCTAACTTGTTACTAGCAGATACCAACGGCTTCGCCCACCATTCCAAATCTTTGAGCTTTATCAATATTTCCAGACCGTGTGCGTACATTTTCCTCACTGTGACTCACACGCGCAACGATTCTTAGACAGAAATCTAATAGACTTGAAATCTGTGTTTGTAGTAGAAATGGAAACGGGGGAAAAATTCGATACGCTGTTATCAAATAACTGTTATTTCAAAAGGTTGAAAATAAAAGTCTATTTCAAAAATATATAGTACACTGATATACAGTAAGTACTCGTTCATTTATTAAATAATTAAAGACTTTTGCGTTATTACGTGATTAAATATTTATTTTAGGCGGTGACCAGAATAAAACAAGTAAGAATACTCTAGTCGAGTGTGCCCGACTACGAGACTCCCTGCTCCAAACTTGCATTTCAAGCAGCTCAGCGGCAACACAAGCAAGCAGCGCACTTAACGTGCCCAGTTCCTGTCAAACTGTTGTTTTTGCCTGCTGAGACGGGGGTAATATATTCTTCCATTAATGATTTACACAGCTGATCAACATTGATACAACATATATGTGTACCAAAAATCAAAGCTCTATCTTTAAAATTGTGGCTGTGGGAGTCTTTTACGATTTGCGGGGGTGCGGGGCAGTTCATCCGAAATTTGAAATAAACTTGATCTGCGTATGGTATACAGGAACCTGCATGCCAAATTTGGTGTCTCTAGCTGTTATTGTCTCTGAGATCGACGCGTTCATACAGACAGACGGACAGACAGACGGACATGGCTAGTTCGTCTCGGCTGTTGATCCTGATCAAGAATATGTATATATTTTATATAGTCGGAAATGCCTCCATCTGTATGTTACACACATTTACAGTACTTTATAGCTCCCTTTTTCCCATTTTTAATGGGAACAGGGAGTAAAAATATTTATTGTTTATTTAATTTTACAAATAAAAATTTTTGAATGAATTGCTTGATAAGTTGTACAGCAAGTCCGTCAACATACAATATTATCTGTCTTAAAGCAGAAAGCCGCGTTATCACCAAATGAAGAGCTTTCAAACTCGCAAAATAGTACTGCATCGTTATTCGATGAGTTTCTTAATTCAATATCAGTTGATTCTGTTGATGAGGAATCGAGCGAGGCGGAGGACAGTCAGAAATGTCGCAACATCACATCCTCTAAAAGTGCATGTTATGCAATTCGAAACGTAAGCATATTAATGTGTTTTAATGTACTGTATGCCCTTTATGTGTCGGCGGCGTATGTAAGCAAAGGCTGTATATAGGCGGGCAGGCAGAAGCAATTACTCCAGCGGGCGGGCGGGCCGTATATAGGCAATTAATCGCTCTAAAAATGTTCTTATTGCACATGCGTGCGTCAGCAAAAAGGAAGGAAGAAGAAGTCAATGGCTGCGATTTGCCTGCCGGCGACGATAATCGTTATCGGATCGCATAGTCGGAATCCTGTTCGTTTTTATTTGAATATTTGAATTTTAGTCCGTTGCACTGAAATTCAATCAGAGCAATAAATTCGTTACAATACAACAAAATTACAGGCAATGCAGATACTGCATTAGAATCTTACAGTATCTCTTTGAACTGTACCTCCATTTCCTAATGTCTCACGATCCATTATGGTGATAAACGTGATCTATCAACACTCGAATAATAAATGACAACAATATTCCTTTTTTCCCATTTTTAATGGCTGTGGGAGTTTTTTGCGATTTGCGAGGGTGCGGGCGGGTGCATCCGAAATTTGAAATAAACTTGATCTGAGTACGGTATACAGGAATCTGCGTGCCAAATTTGGTGCCTCTAGCTCTTATAGTCAACGAGATCTGTGTGTTCATACGGACAGACAGACTGACGGACAGACGGACAGACAGACGGACATGGCTAGTTTGTCTCGGCTGTCGATGCAGATCAAGAATATATATAGTTTATATAGTCGGAAATGTCTCCTTCTGCCTGTTACACACATTAGCCGTACTTTATAACTCCCTTTTTCCCATTTTTAATGGGATTCAAATATAAAAATTATATAGTATGGTAATTGACTATCGAAAATTAAATAGCGTTAAAATAGCATACAAATTCCCTATACCAGACATCAACGGAGTATTAGCACAATTAAGTATTGGACCCCAAAAGTGGGTTCCATCAAATCCATTTAAAAGCAAGCGATATAGAAAAAACAGCTTTCTCTATAAGCCATGGAAAATATGAATTTACTAGACTTCCGTTAGACTTAAAAAACCCACCATCCATTTTTTAGCGAGCCCTTGACGACATACTTCGAGAACACATAGGTAAAATTTGTTACATTTACATTGATGATATAATAGTTTTCAGTAAAGTCATGGAATCACATTACCAGAACCTCGATAAAATCTTTGAAACATTAAATGCAGCTAATACAAAGTGCCAATTAGACAAAGTAGTAAAGTCGAATTCATAGGATTTGTAGTATCAGAAAACGGCATAGAAACCAACCCAAATGAAGTAGAAGCCATCGCTAATTACCCCTGTCCTAAAAACTTAAAAGAACTACGATTCTTTCTCGGACTGTCAGGTTATTATAGAAGATTCATAATAGGATATGCCGCGTTAGCAAATCCCCTTACAATGTTACTGACAGGCGAGGACGGTCACATTTCAAAAGAAGCTTCAGCAAAAAAATCAAATCAGCTCAATGACGAAGCCATTAAGTCATTTAATAAATTGAAAAATACCCCAATATCCGACGATGTAATACTTCAATACCCAGACTTTAACAAAGAATTTCTATTAACAACAGACGCCTCTGACCACGCATTAATAGCAGTACTTTTACAAAACGACAGACCAATAGCTTTTAGAACTCTATCTCAAACCGAAGAAAATTACGAAACAGCGAAAAAAGATATGTTTGCCATTTTTTGGGCCGTGAAATCATTTAAGGGATATCTCTATGGAGGATCTAAGGTGAACATTTATATGGACCACGAGCAACTTACACATGACTGCAACTGGAAAGGCGGTATAGCAATCAGAAGATGGAAATCGTATTTAGACGAATACAATAAAGAATTTCTTTATAAACCAGGAAAAGAAAACGTAGTTGTAGACGCACTATTCGGGGTATCCAAGAAAAACGAAATTAATACAGTTACATCAACACAACATATTGCTCAAACCTCAGGCCACGACCTTATAGAAGTGCCAATAAATGCATTTAAAAACCAAATTTTTATCCACAAAGAGCACCCACCAGACTACAAATTCACTATACCATTCCCTACTTTCCATAGGTATAATATTTCACAACCAAATTTGACTCATAATGACTTAATCGAAATTTTAAAAAAATATTTATTGGAATCTTTATGACGGAAGAAATAATAGGACAGATACAAACAATTTATGAGCAACATTTCAGATCCTTCAAAATCAGGTTTACGCAAACCAAACAGGATCTATTAACGGAAACTGACCAAGACGAAATGATTTTGAAAACACAAAATAGAGCCCATAGAAATGCCGAAGAAAACAAAATTCAACTCTCAGAAAACTATTATTTTCCCAAAATGAAATTGAAAATAGCAACACTAATTAAACAATGTCAAGTATGTAAAGAAGGAAAATATGATAGACACCCACCAAATCCAAAACTTATTGAAACTCTAATTCCAGAATACCCAGGACACACATTTCATATTGACATTTACTCAACTGAATAGAAATGAATACTGACGGCAATGGATAAATTCTCAAAACTAGCGCAGGCAAGAATCATAAATTCAAAAGCAATAGAAGACATTAAAAAACCCCTACATGACATATTATTTTATTACGGAGTACCAAAGTGCGTTTTGATGGATAACGAAAAATATTTTAATTCTGCAACCATCACTATCATGACGAACGACCAATTAGGCATACAAATCTTTACAGCTCCCCCTTACAAAAGCACTGTCAACGGACAGATCGAAAGGTTCTATTTCACCTAACCGAAATGATGGGGTGTTTAAGAAAAAACAATACATACCAGACATTTGAAGAACTTTTAGATAGGACCATCTTGACACTTTGTCTGCCTTTGGTCTATACCAAACTATAATGTATATCAAGTTTGGTTGCTCTAGCTTCAAAACTGTAGAAAACACCTGAGTTCATACGGACAGACGGACAGACACACATTTCACAAACCCAATTTTTTTTCAAAAAAAAAAATTAAAAAAAGAGTATGGACTGGTAACTGACATAAAAACACATAATAAGAAACGAATTAAAATAATAACACATTTACCAGGACAAGACATTTTTGTAAAACAAAATGCTAGATTCGGCTCGAAATTGTCTCCACAATTCAAAAAAGAAATTGTAAAAGAAAATAAAACGACAACTGTTGTCACAGAAGCAGGTCGAGTTGTCCATAAAAGTAACATTAAAAGTAACTAAGTTCGAAACCACCTAGGGAAAAAAATATAATATGACCATGTCAATCCGAAAAAAAAACAAGTAAGAACGTTGCAGACTGCGAAATACTCTTTTTTTCTCCTCTTTTCGGAGTCAGAAGTGGGCGTGGCAATTATATTTTTGTTCAAATCTTTCAAGTATTGCCATCAATTCAAATTTGGTTGGGCCTGTTCTACAGGTTTAGGAGAAACAAACATTGCTCGATTGGAAGGGTGGGGGTGGGCGAGGACAAACGGACGGACGCACATTTCACAAACCCAATATACTCCTTTTTCATTTTTTTTTTCATAAAAATTAAAAAAAAAAATTAAAAATTGTATAACAACACCATTGAATCCATTAACTTCAACTATCCGTTATCCGCTTGTGGGTATCCGTCCGATCATAAAGAAATCGGGCAAGGGCCATAAGAAATACCATGTTTAACACTGCATATAACAATTTCCACTGGCGCAGGAAAATTTCAAACTTCATCCACTAAACTAATCCATTTAGATAGAAAACGAACTACTAAAAATTCAACAACATACAGGAAAAGACTTAAAAACAAATTATCTATATCGTACTTTGACCCATGAAATGGTCCAAACTTTGTCCGCATTGAGTACCTAAAAATCACAAAACAAGATCAATAAATATGATTGGTTCAGTTGGAAATATATTGCAGGTAGCGCAGATTACGATGATTTAGTAATGATAGGAAAAAACTTTAATGACCTACTATCAAACAACAATGACCAAATTATCATAAAATAACAATTAGAATCTAGAATAAACAATTTGACAACAATTTTAAACATGTTGACAAATACAATTAAAAGAGATAACTTTTTCAATAATGAAATTGCAACAAGTTTAAAAAATCAAGTCAGATTAATGAAAGAAGAAATAGTTAACGTAAAATACGCCATTCAATGGGCCAAATTAACAATAATAACAAAATTAACAACACTTTTAATAGGAGAAATGTTAGAATTCGTCGATGTATCTGTCTCACATAATAAGACAACAACAGTCTATATCGTTAAAATACCAGAGCTAGAACCAACTAATTACGATAAATTAATAATAAAACCTGTAATAAGAAATCAATCAATTGTACACTTAGAAAATAACGAAATCTTTGCATTTAAAAATATAATACTAGCCCCACCAAATAATTGTAAAACAACTAACGCTATAAAAATCCAAAATTTGAAATAAACTTGATCTGCCTATGGTATACAGGAACCTGCATGCCAAGTTTGGTGTCTCTAGCTCTTATTGTCTCTGAGATCGACGCGTTCATACAGACAGATGGACAGACAGACAGACGGACAGACAGACGGACATGGCTAGTTTGTCTCGGCTGTCGATGCAGTTCAAGAATATATATAGTTTATATAGTCGGAAATGTCTCCTTCTGCCTGTTACACACATTAGCCGTACTTAATAACTCCCTTTTTCCCATTTTTAATGGGAACAGGGAGTAACAAGTAAGAACGTTGCAGTTGGATGCACCCGACTGCGATATACTCTTTTTTTCGACTCTTTGCGGAGTCAGAAGTGGGCGTGGCAATTGTATTTTTGTTCAAATCTTTCAAGTTTTGCCATAAATTTAAATTTGGTTGGGCCTGTTCTACTGGTTTGGGAGAAACAAACATTGCTTGATTGCAAAGGCGGGGGTGGGCTTGGTAAACATTTTTTTTTATCCAATCTTATATATAGGGCAACAGAATTCAACCTGGAAAATTTTGTGATTCTAGCTAAAAAGGTGGGGGATATACAGACTTTGCTTTTTTGTGGGGGTTAAGATACAGACTTTGCTTATTTGTGGGCGGGGTCAACTTTTTTTGTCAGATCAATCAAGGATGTGATAAGTAGCCCTTGTGCTAAATTTTCCGTTTGTGTGGGAAGGGGTGGGGGGAGATCTTGACACTTTGTCAGCCTATGGTAGTATATACCAACATGTATAACAAGTTTGGTTGCTCTAGTTTCAAAACTGTGGAAAAAACCACCGATCATACCGACAGACGGACTCTTTTTACTTTTTTTTTTTTTTTTAAATTGGAACATGTAAGAACGTTGCAGTTGGATGTACTCGACTGCGATATACAGAAAACAGAGTATATCGCAGTTGGGAGAACCCGACTGCAGCGTTCTAACTTGTTACTAGCATATACCAACGGCTTCGCCCACCATTCCAAATCTTTGAGCTTTATCAATATTTCCAGACCGTGTGCGTACATTTTCCTCACTGTGACTCACACGCGCAACGATTCTTAGACAGAAATCTAATAGACTTGAAATCTGTGTTTGTAGTAGAAATGGAAATGGGGGAAAAAATTCGATACGCTGTTATCAAATAACTGTTATTTCAAAAGGTTGAAAATAAAAGTCTATTTCAAAAATTTTCTAAACCAACAGTCCAATTGACACCAAATTTGGCATGTATCTTTATCTTTTTTAATACTGCCCACCAAACCCCCGTAAATTGATCAAAATCAAAACAACTAAAATTCTGAATATATAGCCTTGACCTTTGGTCTACATGATTTTCTTTAAAAATATGTATGGTGTGGAAATAAATGTATTATGTAACTAGCAATCCCGGCGTTACTTGGGTCACTACTTCACGCCCTTTGGCGCAAATTTTCCTAACAGTGAACTACGCGCGTAACGATTTTTCAGGCTTGAAAACTGAGCTTGAAGTAGAGATGGAAGCGGGAAGAAAATTCGACGCGCCTGTCGCTGGTTTTTATTTCGGTCACATCCAGAAATCCAACCCGCCCGCCCGTCATCCAGTTATTTGAGTGGTGGGCAAGGCTAAATATATAGTACACTGATATACAGTAAGTACTCGTTCATTTATTAAATAATTAAAGACTTTTGCGTTATTACGTGATTAAATATTTATTTTAGGCGGTGACCAGAATAAAACAAGTAAGAATACTCTAGTCGAGTGTGCCCGACTACGAGACTCCCTGCTCCAAACTTGCATTTCAAGCAGCTCAGCGGCAACACAAGCAAGCAGCGCACTTAACTCGTAAGCTGCTTGTCAAACTGTTGTTGCTGCCAGCTGAGACGGGCGTAATAGATTCTTCTATAACTTTTGTGCTATTTATCCGATCGTGTTGAAATTTAAACATCCGAAAGACATTGATTAAACATACATGTGTACCAAAAATTAAAGTTCATCCGAAATTTGAAATAAACTTGATCTGCGTATGGTATACAGGAACCTGCATGCCAAGTTTGGTGTCTCTAGCTGTTATTGTCTCTGAGATCGACGCGTTCATACAGACAGACGGACAGACAGACGGACATGGCTAGTTCGTCTCGGCTGTTGATCCTGATCAAGAATATGTATATATTTTATATAGTCGGAAATGCCTCCATCTGTATGTTACACACATTTACAGTACTTTATAGCTCCCTTTTTCCCATTTTTAATGGGAACAGGGAGTAAAAATATTTATTGTTTATTTAATTTTACAATAAAAATTTTTGAATGAATTGCTTGATAAGTTGTACAGCAAGTCCGTCAACATACAATATTATCTGACTTAAAGCAGGAAGCCGCGTTATCACCAAATGAAGAGCTTTCAAACTCGCAAAATAGTACTGCATCGTTATTCGATGAGTTTCTTAACTCAATATCAGTTGATTCTGTTGATGAGGAATCGAGCGAGGCGGAGGACAGTCAGAAATGTCGCAACATCACATCCTCTAAAAGTGCATGTTATGCAATTCGAAACGTAAGCATATTAATGTGTTTTAATGTACTGTATGCCCTTTATGTGTCGGCGGCGTATGTAAGCAAAGGCTGTATATAGGCGGGCAGGCAGAAGCAATTACTCCAGCGGGCGGGCGGGCCGTATATAGGCAATTAATCGCTCTAAAAATGTTCTTATTGCACATGCGTGCGTCAGCAAAAAGGAAGGAAGAAGAAGTCAATGGCTGCGATTTGCCTGCCGGCGACGATAATCGTTATCGGATCGCATAGTCGGAATCCTGTTCGTTTTTATTTGAATATTTGAATTTTAGTCCGTTGCACTGAAATTCAATCAGAGCAATAAATTCGTTACAATACAACAAAATTACAGGCAATGCAGATACTGCATTAGAATCTTACAGTATCTCTTTGAACTGTACCTCCATTTCCAAATGTCTCACGATCCATTATGGTGAAAAACGTGATCTATCAACACTCGAATAATAAATGACAACAATATTCCTTTTTTCCCATTTTTAATGGCTGTGGGAGTTTTTTGCGATTTGCGAGGGTGCGGGCGGGTGCATCCGAAATTTGAAATAAACTTGATCTGCGTATGGTATACAGGAACCTACATGCCAAGTTTGGTGACTCTAGCTTTTGTAGTCTCCGAGATCTGTGTGTTCATACGGACAGACGGACACACAGACAGACAGACGGACAGACAGACGGACATGGCTAGTTTGTCTCGGCTGTCGATGCAGATCAAGAATATATATAGTTTATATAGTCGGAAATGTCTCCTTCTGCCTGTTACACACATTAGCCGTACTTTATAACTCCCTTTTTCCCATTTTTAATGGGATTCAAATATAAAAATTATATAGTATGGTAATTGACTATCGAAAATTAAATAGCGTTAAAATAGCATACAAATTCCCTATACCAGACATCAACGGAGTATTAGCACAATTAAGTATTGGACCCCAAAAGTGGGTTCCATCAAATCCATTTAAAAGCAAGCGATATAGAAAAAACAGCTTTCTCTATAAGCCATGGAAAATATGAATTTACTAGACTTCCGTTAGACTTAAAAAACCCACCATCCATTTTTTAGCGAGCCCTTGACGACATACTTCGAGAACACATAGGTAAAATTTGTTACATTTACATTGATGATATAATAGTTTTCAGTAAAGTCATGGAATCACATTACCAGAACCTCGATAAAATCTTTGAAACATTAAATGCAGCTAATACAAAGTGCCAATTAGAAAAAGTAGTAAAGTCGAATTCATAGGATTTGTAGTATCAGAAAACGGCATAGAAACCAACCCAAATGAAGTAGAAGCCATCGCTAATTACCCCTGTCCTAAAAACTTAAAAGAACTACGATTCTTTCTCGGACTGTCAGGTTATTATAGGAGATTCATAATAGGATATGCCGCGTTAGCAAATCCCCTTACAATGTTACTGACAGGCGAGGACGGTCACATTTCAAAAGAAGCTTCAGCAAAAAAATCAAATCAGCTCAATGACGAAGCCATTAAGTCATTTAATAAATTGAAAAATACCCCAATATCCGACGATGTAATACTTCAATACCCAGACTTTAACAAAGAATTTCTATTAACAACAGACGCCTCTGACCACGCATTAATAGCAGTACTTTTACAAAACGACAGACCAATAGCTTTTATATCCAGAACTCTATCTCAAACCGAAGAAAATTACGAAACAGCGAAAAAAGATATGTTTGCCATTTTTTGGGCCGTGAAATCATTTAAGGGATATCTCTATGGAGGATCTAAGGTGAACATTTATATGGACCACGAGCAACTTACACATGACTGCAACTGGAAAGGCGGTATAGCAATCAGAAGATGGAAATCGTATTTAGACGAATACAATAAAGAATTTCTTTATAAACCAGGAAAAGAAAACGTAGTTGTAGACGCACTATTCGGGGTATCCAAGAAAAACGAAATTAATACAGTTACATCAACACAACATATTGCTCAAACCTCAGGCCACGACCTTATAGAAGTGCCAATAAATGCATTTAAAAACCAAATTTTTATCCACAAAGAGCACCCACCAGACTACAAATTCACTATACCATTCCCTACTTTCCATAGGTATAATATTTCACAACCAAATTTGACTCATAATGACTTAATCGAAATTTTAAAAAAAATATTTATTGGAATCTTTATGACGGAAGAAATAATAGGACAGATACAAACAATTTATGAGCAACATTTCAGATCCTTCAAAATCAGGTTTACGCAAACCAAACAGGATCTATTAACGGAAACTGACCAAGACGAAATGATTTTGAAAACACAAAATAGAGCCCATAGAAATGCCGAAGAAAACAAAATTCAACTCTCAGAAAACTATTATTTTCCCAAAATGAAATTGAAAATAGCAACACTAATTAAACAATGTCAAGTATGTAAAGAAGGAAAATATGATAGACACCCACCAAATCCAAAACTTATTGAAACTCTAATTCCAGAATACCCAGGACACACATTTCATATTGACATTTACTCAACTGAATAGAAATGAATACTGACGGCAATGGATAAATTCTCAAAACTAGCGCAGGCAAGAATCATAAATTCAAAAGCAATAGAAGACATTAAAAAACCCCTACATGACATATTATTTTATTACGGAGTACCAAAGTGCGTTTTGATGGATAACGAAAAATATTTTAATTCTGCAACCATCACTATCATGACGAACGACCAATTAGGCATACAAATCTTTACAGCTCCCCCTTACAAAAGCACTGTCAACGGACAGATCGAAAGGTTCTATTTCACCTAACCGAAATGATGGGGTGTTTAAGAAAAAACAATACATACCAGACATTTGAAGAACTTTTAGATAGGACCATCTTGACACTTTGTCTGCCTTTGGTCTATACCAAACTATAATGTATATCAAGTTTGGTTGCTCTAGCTTCAAAACTGTAGAAAACACCTGAGTTCATACGGACAGACGGACAGACACACATTTCACAAACCCAATTTTTTTTCAAAAAAAAAAATTAAAAAAAGAGTATGGACTGGTAACTGACATAAAAACACATAATAAGAAACGAATTAGAATAATAACACATTTACCAGGACAAGACATTTTTGTAAAACAAAATGCTAAATTCGGCTCGAAATTGTCTCCACAATTCAAAAAAGAAATTGTAAAAGAAAATAAAACGACAACTGTTAGTAACATTAAAAGTAACTAAGTTCGAAACCACCTAGGGAAAAAAATATAATATGACCATGTCAATCCGAAAAAAAACAAGTAAGAACGTTGCAGACTGCGATATACTCTTTTTTTCTCCTCTTTTCGGAGTCAGAAGTGGGCGTGGCAATTATATTTTTGTTCAAATCTTTCAAGTTTTGCCATCAATTAAAATTTGGTTGGGCCTGTTCTACAGGTTTAGGAGAAACAAACATTGCTCGATTGGAAGGGTGGGGGTGGGCGAGGACAAACGGACGGACGCACATTTCACAAACCCAATATACTCCTTTTTCATTTTTTTTTTCATAAAAATTAAAAAAAAAAATTAAAAATTGTATAACAACACCATTGAATCCATTAACTTCAACTATCCGTTATCCGCTTGTGGGTATCCGTCCGATCATAAAGAAATCGGGCAAGGGCCATAAGAAATACCATGTTTAACACTGCATATAACAATTTCCACTGGCGCAGGAAAATTTCAAACTTCATCCACTAAACTAATCCATTTAGATAGAAAACGAACTACTAAAAATTCAACAACATACAGTAAAAGACTTAAAAACTAATTATCTATATCGTACTTTGACCCATGAAATGGTCCAAACTTTGTCCGCATTGAGTACCTAAAAATCACAAAACAAGATCAATTAATATGATTGGTTCAGCTGGAAATATATTGCAGGTAGCGCAGATTACGATGATTTAGTAATGATAGGAAAAAACTTAAATGACCTAATAACAAACAACAATGACCAAATTATCATAAAATAACAATTAGAATCTAGAATAAACAATTTGACAACAATTTTAAACATGTTGACAAATACAATTAAAAGAGATAACTTTTTCAATAATGAAATTACAACAAGTTTAAAAAATCAAGTCAGATTAATGAAAGAAGAAATAGTTAACGTAAAAGACGCCATTCAATGGGTTAAATTAATAATAATAACAAAATTAACAACACTTTCAATAGAAGAAATGTTAGAATTCGTCGATGTATCTGTCTCACATAATAAGACAACAACAGTCTATATCGTTAAAATACCAAAGCTAGAACCAACTAATTACGATAAATTAATAATAAAACCTGTAATAAGAAATCAATCCATTGTACACTTAGAAAATAACGAAATCTTTGCATTTAAAAATATAATACTAGCCCCACCAAATAATTGTAAAACAACTAACGCTATAAAAATGTTTAAAAAGAAAAAACCATTGACTTCAATATTAAAATATATTTCAAAACTCATTCATATTAAATTAAAGAAATAGAAGAAATAGGCAATTAGGCAATTACAAAACAATACCACTTATCACCTAAAAGGCACTTACGTGGTGCACTTCTAGAACGATACCATCAAAATTAACGGGAAAAAATTCTCAAACAAAGGATCTTTAATAATGAAACCCGGAATACCCGTCATCCAAATGACGCCACAAGAAGAGAGCGACTACAAATATTATCACTACAAGCCCTAAAAACATTGCATATCAAAAATACTAAATATTTGCAGGCATTAGAGGCACATTCTTCAATAAACCGTATTGCCATACTCCTACTAATTTGCGCCATTATTATAATTGTATCTTCATTGAAAATTATGTTTCGACGTGAGGAAAAATTAACCTTGCACATTCAGGAAACAGTCCCACAGGTCCAGAACAAAAAAATTGAAACAAAACCACAAACCAAGCAACTAAGCAACATACAACTGTAGTTCAATAATATCCCATATTTCTAATGCCTGCTCGAGGACTAGTAGGATTTTACTAAATTATTTAGAATAACAAACACTTTTGCCTTCGCAAGAACAATTGTCACAACTACATAAACGTCTGCAACTATGTTGCCAACCTAAACATAAACAATAGTTCAATAACACCCACGCAGTCGACGATATTCGATTTGGACGAAATCGTCAACTCAGCAATAAGCCAGAGCTCCGTCGTCAACGTCGCTGCCTGCAGCAGCAGCATCGCCGCCAACACCCACAGCAAATCAATCAAATTTTGCATTAAGTTACTAAAAAACAAGTAAGAACGTTGCAGTCGGATGCACCCGACTGCGATAAATTCTTTTTTTTCGCCTCTTTGCGGAGTCAGTCAGTCAAATCTTTCAAGTTTTGCCATCAATTTAAATTTGGTTGGGCCTGTTCTACAGGCTTAGGAGAAACAAACATTGCTTGATTGCAAAGGCGGGGGTGGGCGTGGCAAACATTTTTTTTATTTAATTTTATTTATAGGGCTACAGAATGCAACCTGCAAAATTTATTGAAGCTAGAGCAACCAAACTTGGTGTACCTGTTGGTATATACCATAGGCAGACAAAGTGTCAAGATCTTCCCCCACCCTTTCCCCAACAAACCGCAAAAACCTATATCTTCCACAGTTTTATAGCTAGAGTAACCAAATTAAGCACAAGGGCTACTTATCACATCCTTGATTGATCGGCCAAAAAAAAAATTGACCACGCCCACCTCCGCCCCCACAAATAAGCAAAGTCTGTATCTCCGCCACCACAAATAAGCAGAGTCAGTAGCTCCCCCACCCCTTTAGCTAGAATCACAAAATTTTGCAGGTTGAATTCTGTTGCCCTATAAATAAGATTGGATAAAAAAAATGTTTGCGACGCCCACCCCCGCTTTTGCAATCAAGCAATGTTTGTTTCTCCAAAACCTGTAGAACAGGCCCAACCAAATTTAAATTTATGGCAAAACTTGAAAGATTTGAGAAATATACAATTGCCACGCCCACTTCTGACTCCGCAAAGAGTCGAAAAAAAGAGTATATCGCAGTTGGCTGCATCCGACTTCAACGTTCTTACTTGTTTAAAATAACTCAACCAAATTCACTTAACCTAAGTTTATGGACAGTTTATAAGTATATAATTAGTCTTTACAAAAATTTAATTTATTAAATGTACAGAAAACAGAGTATATCGAGTATGAGAGCCCAACGTTATAACTTGTTATATATATATATATATATATAAATCTGTGTTTGTAGTAGAAATGGAAACGGGAAAAAAATTCGATCCAGTCAAGCCCATCGCCCCCGCAGTTATCAAATAACTGTTATTTCAAAAGGTTGAAAATAAAAGTCTATTTCAAATATCTTCTAAACCAACAGTCCAATTGACACCAAATTTGGCATGTATTTTAACTCTCTGTTTCCATTAAAAATGGGAAAAAGGGAGTTATTAAGTACTGCAAATGTGTGTAACAGACAGAAGGAGGCATTTCCGACTATATAAACTATATATATTCTTGATCAGGATCAACAGCCGAGACGAACCAGCCATGTCAGCCTGTCTGTCCGTCTGTCTGTCTGTCCATCTGTCTGTATGAACGCGTCGATCTCAGAGACTATAAGAGCTAGAGACACCAAACTTGACATGCAGGTTCCTGTATCCCATACGCAGATCAAGTTTATTTCAAATTTCGCACCCCGGAAAATCGCGAAAAACTTCCAAAACCACAATTTTAAAGATAAAGCTAAAGTTAAGTCGGGAGAGCCCGACTGCAGCGTGCTTACTTGTTTTGTATGTGTTTGTACGCATACACTTGCAATTCGTTTGCACACATACTGTATATTCACACAAACAGCAAAAGTGTCGTTTGCTTTTGTATTTCCGCTCTGCATTGAACTGCAGATGCATAAATCAAACTGATTTTCAGTTTACACAAAATTAATATTATTTTCAAAATGCAAGGAAAAATCCATAAAATAAATACTAATTTTATTTGTTTTAATTTAATAAAACAAGTAAGAATGCTCTAGTCGAGTAAACTGCTTGTCAAACTGTTGTTGTTACCTGCTGACACGGGGGTAATAGATGCTTCTATAACTTTGGTGCTATTTATCCAATCGTGTTGAAACTTCCACAGCTGATCAACATTGATACAACATATATGTGTACCAAAAATCAAAGCTTTATCTTTAAAATTGTGGCTGTGGGAGTCTTTTGCGATTTGCAAGGGTGCGGGGGTGCATCCGAAATTTGAAATAAACTTGATCTGCGTATGGTATACAGGAACCTGCATGCCAAGTTTGGTGTCTCTAGCTCTTATAGTCTCTGAGATCGACGCGTTCATATAGACAGACAGATGGACAGACAGACAAGGCTAGTTCGTCTCGGCTGTTGATCCTGATCAAGAATATATATAGTTTATATGGTCGGGAATGCCTCCTTCTGCTTGTTACACACATTTGCAGTACTTTATAACTCCCTTTTTCCCATTTTTAATGGGAACAGGGAGTAAAAATATATATTTAAATTGCGTAAAATTGGCGGGAAATTGTATATGTGTGTGTACGCAGAAAACTAACAGAAAAAGTGATTTTTGGTACACATATATGTTGTGTCAATGTTGATCAGCTGTGGAAATTTCAACACGATTGGATAAATAGCACCAAAGTTATGGAAGAATCTATTAACCCCGTTTCAGCTGGCAGAAACAACAGTTTGACAGGCACTTTACAAGTTAAGTGCAGTGCTTGATGGTGTTGCCGCTAACCTGCTTGAAATGCAAGTTGGGAGCAGGAGTCTCGTAGTCTTGTTTTTTCAAAACAATTAAAAAAAATATAAAAATTAACTACTAAATTAAAATAAATTAACTTTATTTCTATATTGAATTTAAAAAATAACTGTTTTTTCGGGAGATTTATTAATAAAGGCTATAAAATAAAAGTTTTTGCAGTTTGCGTTAGTCCATTAAAAAAAAGTAAGAACGTTGGAGTCGGATTCACCCGACTGCGATATACTCTTTTTTTCGCCTCTTTGTGGAGTCAGAAGGGGGCGTGGCATTTGTATTTTCGCTCAAATCTTTTAAGTTTTGCCATCAATTTAAATTTGGTTGGGCCAGTTCTACAGGTTTGGGAGAAACAAATATTGCTCGATTGCAAGGGCGGGGGTGGACGTGGCAATATTATTTTTATCCAGTTATCCAGTTAAATTAAATTCTTTTAAAGACTACTTATATATATATGCTACGAACTATAAAATTCTTTCTACTAAGTGCAGAATGCTGCAAACGCCCAAAGCAGAGCGAGACGCGTACTTGTCAAAATGATCGCTCGTTTACTGAGGCGGGGGTGGGCGTGTCAAATTTTTTTTTCTCCAAACTATCGATGAGTTCATAAGTATTCATACTGCAAAATTTGGGGTTTCTAGATATAAGGGTGTAGGAGATACAGATTTTGCTCATTTGCAGGGGCGGTAGTGTGCGTGGCAGTTTTTTTTTTTTACAGATCGGTCGAGGGTGTGGTCACTATTCTTAATGCCAAATTTGGTGACTCTAGCTGCAAAACTGCAGAAGATATAGGTTTTTGCGGTTTGTGGGGGAAGGGGTGGGGGTGAGGGGGAAATCTTGACACTTTGTCTGCCTATGGTATATACCAACATGTATACCAAGTTTGGTTGCTCTAGCTTCAAAACTGTGGAAAAAACCTGCATTCATACAGTCGGACGGACAGACAGACGGACAGACAGACGGACAGACAGACGGACAGACAGACAGGCAGACGGACATTTCACAAACCCAACATACTCTTTTTTTCCATTTTGGAAAACAGAGTATAAAAAGTAATTGACTACACGTGCAACGGCGAAATTGACACATGCAAAAAGACAAGAGCAGGCCCGTTATTAATTAAAACTAAAAACGCAACACAAGCCGCAAAACTAATGAGATTAACAACCTTTGGAGAATTCAACGTTACAGTTAGTGAACACAAATCACCAAATACATCAAAAGGAGTTATATACTCAAACGACCTACGAAACATAGCAGAAGAAGAAATTCTTCTTGAACTTAAATCACAAAAAGTCACTGAAATAAAAAGAAAACAACACCCTAAATGAAACTGGCCTAGTCACTCTTACTTTCGCACTGCTCAACCTACCGGAAAAAATAAACATCGGCTACGATATAGTCAATGTAAGACCCTACATACCGCTACCAGTTAGATGCCAAAATTGCCTACGACTAGGACATCACACCTCCATCTGTAAAAGCCCAAAAACATGCAACAACTGCTCCGCCGAACACCACACAAAAGAAGAGGAGACATGCAATAAAGAAAAATACTGTATCAACTGCAAATATGAAACAGACACACAAAGCAAACACAGTCCTTTCGACAAACCATGCCCTGCATTTATAAAACAAAACAAGTAAGAATACTCTAGTCGAGTGTGCCCGACTACGAGACTCCCTGCTCCCAACTTGCATTTCAAGCAGTTCAGCGGCAACACAAGCAAGCAGCGTACTCAACTTGCACAGTGCATGTCAAACTGCAGTTTCTGCCTGCTGAGACAGGGGAAATAAGTTCTTCCATAACATTGGTGCTATTTATCCGATCGTGTTGAAATTTACACATCCAAAAGACATTGATTAAACATACATGTGTACCAAAAATTAAAGCTTTATCTTTAAAATTGTGGCCGTGGGAGTCTTTTGCGATTTGCGGGGGTGCGGGGGGTGCATCCGAAATATGAAATAAACTTGATCTGCGTATGGTATACAGGAACCTACATGCCAAGTTTGGTGACTCTAGCTTTTGTAGTCTCCGAGATCTGTGTGTTCATACGGACAGACGGACACACAGACAGACAGACGGACATGGCTAGTTCGTCTCTGCTGTTGATCCTGATAAAGAATATATATAGTTTATATAGTCGGAAATGCCTCCTTCTGTCTGTTACACACATTTGCAGTACTTTATAACTCCCTTTTTCCCATTTTTAATGGGAACAGGGAGTAAAAAAGAACTCGCAGCAATTAAAATAACACAAAAAGTCGATCACAAAACTGCACTCAACATCTACGCCTCTCGTCACATCCACAAAACAGCGTTATACTCATATACAGCGGCTAATCAATCAACACAGGAAACTACAAACCAAAAACAAAAAAGAGTCACCGAAAATAACGCAAACAAAGCAGAAAAAGATAACCAACCTCAAAAACAAACGCCTCAACAACGCAATATCATACAATATGAAGACATATCAGAAGATACCATGGACACCACCCAGATAGAAGATCAACCATCCACATCCTCATCACAGGACATAAAACTTAGACTTTTCACAAACAAACAAAATAAGCTAGGAAATTATTTAAAAGCTAAAAAGAAAATCGAAAACAAGAAAAAAAATGAAACAAAAATCAGAACAAAAAATCAGTCATCAATAAACAATAGCGACACCGACAGTATTTAACTTCACATACTATTTAAACAACTGGACACCATGTCTCCCGAAGGAGCCGCAGACGCCGCGGGCACCGCCACTAAATATAAAGTGACCGCCCAGCTGCTAAGCTCTGTCTAGCACAAAGGGGTCACAGAAACACCCACACACGCAACTGCATCCCACAGAATAAATAAATATACTAAGCTATAATTCAAAATTTTACAATAAGTATTATGTTAAAAGTCCTCCAATGGAATGCCAATGGATATTTAAACAACTACAATCAATTGCAAATCCTTATCAAAAAACACAAACCAAAAATAATTTCCCTTGAAAAAACCCACCTCCACTCCAAACCAAACATACCCATCCCAACAAACTACACACTATATCATCAGAGCACTGCATTAAACTCATATGGAGGCATTGCTCTTCTAGTGCACAACTCCATACAGCAACAAATGACTAACCTGAACACACATAACTTCGACTCCATAGCAGTAACAATTCAATAAAAAATCAAATTTACAATTATTTCATCTTACATACCTCCTCACCAACCTTTCTCTTTACAAAATATAAGAAACGCATACAATAATATTCAACAACCACTACTTATAACAGGAGACTTCAATAGTTGGCACAGAAGCTGGGGATCACGGAAAAATAACTCTAGAGGCAAGACACTATTTAAATATATAACTCAAACATGTTTAACAACACTTTACAGTGGTTCACCAACACACTTCACCACCCACCACACTTTCACACACATAGACCTCACCCTACCTTCACCTAGCCTTAAAATACAAGCAGAATGGAGTATTGATAAATTTCTTTCGGGAAGTGGCCACTTCCCAATCCACATCACTTAATTTAAAGAAAACATTCAAAGTCCTTCTACCAACAGACCCAAATTCAATTTAAAAAAGCCAACTGGTCATTATTCAATTAACTCTCCGAAAAATTTTCTAGTGAAAAACCACCCAGTAAACATATAAATCAAGAAGCAGCAAATATAACTAAAATAATACAAGCCAGTGCTAATCAAGCTATCCCGCAATCTTAGCCCCAACATAAATATAGCAAAAACAATGTCGTGTGGTGGGACCAAACACTACAACAAATACTAGACAGGAAAAAAAGAGCATGGCATAATCTCAATAGAAATATAAATACCACAAATATAATCACATATAAAAGATACAAGATAAAAATCAAAAAACGAGAAGCAATACACACATTTACAGCCGAAATCAATCCAAACACCCCTATTTCCAAAATATGGTCCAAGATAAACCGTTTCTGTGGTTTAAAAACCCGACATGACATCCACTGCCTTAATAACCCTAAAGACGCAAATCAAACAATCATTAACAAACACAAAATAGCAAACACACTATGCGACTACTGGTCAGATGCAGCATCAGACAGCAACTTTCACCCAACATTCAAACAACACAAAACAAACACAAGACATCTCATATCCCACAGCCCATCACCTGCATCATTACATCTTGAAAAGAACATAACTCTAATAGAACTACAAGCAGCTATTAACCAACTAAAAGGAAAAACCCCAGACAGAGAGCGAATCAGCTACCTAGTGATCAAAAACATATCCATAACCCTCATGAAAAGATTTTTGAATCTTTATAACAATATCCTTACGGCACACAGCCCCCAACAATTCAAAGTAAGCAATATAATCGCTATACCTAATCCAAACACAGACAAAACCTCCGTAAATTCATATCGCCCCATATCCCTAAACTCATGCATATCAAAGGTACTCGACAAAATATTAGCAAGACGACTATGGTGGCTAGCTTCAAACAGCCAGCTTCTCGATAGCCGTCAAATGGGATTCCGAAAGGGTAAGTCGGTGTCTGATCCCCTAGCAATGCTAGACTGTCAGAACACCTCAGCCCTTTCAACCAGAAACCACTTTTCGATAATCTCACTAGACTTTGCGAAAGCATTTGATAGAATAGGAATTCACACAATTATAGACGAACTTACAGATTCGAAAATTGGACCAAAACTCATGAATTACATAACAAACTTTCTCACAAACAGAAAAATAACAGTTCAAACACACAACGCACAATCCACTCCAAGACCCTTAGAAAACGGAATCCCACAGGGATCACCACTGTCAGCAATACTTTTTACAATAGCCTTTACAAACTTAATAAAATAATAGCTAAGCACAAAACATGTGACTTTTCAGTCTATGCCGACGACTACACTATAGTTAAAACAATCAACAAAAAACAAAACCAGCTAAACATTGACCCCCTCTTTGCAGACATCTTACAATGGTGCAACTATTCTGGTGCATCACTTTCAATCACCAAATGTAAACACTTGCATATATGCAGAAAAAAACAATGCACTTTTCAACTGCAATCCAACAATTTCACCCTACAAAATGAAAACTCACTAAAAATATTAGGAATTACAATAACAAGAAATTACAAATGGAACCAACACATACACAACCTCACACTCCAACTCACGAAAAGACTCAACATAATAAAATGCTTATCCAGTCCTAAATTCAGCTGTAACACTAGCACACTCATATACACAATAAAATCCATTATACTTTCCAAAATTGACTACGGCCTTCATCTATATGGGAAAGCGCCAAAGTCAATACTGAACAAATCAACATGCAACACAAAAAAACTTTAAGTCAATAATGAACGCAAAACTCTCTCTTATAGAAAAAATATACCAAAAAATTAAAAAAGCAAAAAAAAAACATCCTAAAGTACTTTCATCGATAAAAGATACAATAGAGCAATGCAAAAAACTAGAAGTAGTAGTAAACCCTACTTTAATAAAAAAACAAATCACCCCACCATGGTCCATTGATTTAAACACTATCAACACTTCCCTACACTCCACCTTGAAAGCCGATACCTCACCGCTAGTCTACCAGCAGCAATTTAATGAAATAAAAGCATCAATGAGATGTAGAACATTTTTATACACCGACGGCTCCAAATCGGATGCCGGCGTATCCTACAGTGTTAAAACGACAGTGTTAAATCTTCACTGCCGAAATAGCCGCTATACTTACTGCATGCAAATATGCAACAAAAGAAAAAGGTAAATTCGCAATATGCACCGACTCCCTCTCTTCTCTAAAAGCAATTTAAAACATAAACAACAACAACTACTACACCACAGCAATCCAAAACATAATATCGTCAAATAAAAACAAAATGCTTCTCTTATGGGTCCCCGGGCATTGTAAGATAGCAGGAAATGAGTTAGCAGAACAAGTAGCAAAAGACGCGATCAAATATCCTCTAATAACGGAACAAAACCTCAGCATAACAGACATACGAGAACATATTAAACAGAACACAAATTAACTTTTTGATACAATATGGAACAACACCTCCCAACACTTGACACAATAAAATTCATGAGACTAAGATTGGGACATACAAGCCTAACACACAACTACTTAAGAAACAAAATCAAAATCACGTGTTAATTTCTTAATAATAATAATTGTTGCCGCACAAACCGAGGTGGCAACGCGCGGCGCAGTTTAGTGCGAAATAAAACCAAACCAACAGCTGATCACGAGAAAGAGCGCGCATCAGACACACAATTGGAATGTATAAGTGTATGCGGCGATTGGAAAACAGCCGTTATGCACTGGAAATAACTGTAAGACCGCGCGATTTGGACAGCGGCGCTTGTAAGAACAAATTAGAGACAAAGGAAAAAAGAAGTCAAGCGCTAGAGGTTGCTAGGTTATCGTGAGTCGCGGTCAAATACAAGTTTTTTAGTATCTTTTAGTATTCAATCGTTTAATAAAAATCTTAATCTCAACTAATCGCTGTATATAAATAGCTTAATCAATAAATTGTTAACTAAATGTCAATCGTACGCATGTACGCCAGTACAATTCGAATCCATTTTAATTAAAATTAAAATACTTAAAATCAAACTTAACTGATACTTAATTAATGTGTTTACCCCCCGCAAGGAGGCATTGCCCAGCGAGGCAATATTCTAAAAAACTTTGCTGTGTAATAATTTTGCAACTAAAACTCGTGTCCGAGAGCGTGTGGAAACTTGTTCAAGAAAGTTCCACAGTAGTCGCGGCTTAGAGTACGCGAAAATAGAAAAAGTTCAAACATAACCTAGCAACTTACACGTGACTCTAAGAAAATTTGTTGGTAATCAAACTATCAACGCAATATAATGGCAAGCTCAGATGAAGTGCCGCCTTTGGATAAGCAATCCAGTGCAACCAGCAAGTTCGCACCAGGATCGGAGGCAAATGGAGTCAACGTAGAGCAGCTTCGTGTTAGTGATGCGCAACAGGGCGAGATCTCGGTGGCTACAATGACCACAACTAACACGTCTACAGCCGGACTCGCATGGTCACACCAAGGTGCACAAAGTCAGCAGATAGCAGCGCAATTAAATAGCGTTGCGTGGGGCGATCAGCGGATCTCGCCCATTGAAAACAATGGAACAATGCGGCGCGTGGGAGTACAATCTGGAGCAGCTCTATATGGAGACCTACTGCACTCAACAATGGATCTTGGCAGTAACGGCGTTGCCCCAGCACCGCTGCATGTTTTCCCGCATGCTATTTACCAGGATAGGAATGCAGGCAGCAGCACGATGCTACACGGAGGAATGGCAAACTACGCGTCTCCTGTACAGCGACCAGAAGGCGTCTACGTGACGTCGCCGGCAACAGGACCACGCGCAACAGCGCTACCAGCGACGGCAACCACGTGTGCGGGTAGTAATATCTGGTGGCAACCAGCCGCAACAATGAGTTTTCCTGCTGTATCACATACAGCACAGGACGTGTCCCTAACAGCGTCGCAAATAGCTACAAGACAAGTAATAAGCAAAGATTTACCATATTTCTCAGGTAGCCCCGAAGAATGGCCCATGTTCATAGTGAACTACGAGCAGTCGACGCAACGGTGTGGATTCAGCGATCAAGAGAATCTGATTCGGCTGCAGAAGTGCCTGAAAGGTGCTGCTCTGGAGGCAGTTCGAGGAAAGCTGATGATGCCGACGACAGTAGCAAATGCGGTCAACACATTGCGTATGCTGTATGGGCGTCCTGATGCCATACATCAAGCCCTGCAGTCGAAGCTACATATGGAACCAACAGTGAAGTCTAGCAGCATAGAAAGCCTGGTTCGCCTAGCGTTAGCAGTGCAAAACTACCACGCTACGGTTAATGCAATTGGGCTTTCCGACTATTTGAACGACCCAATGCTTCTGCGCAGTTTATTGGACAAACTGCCATTCGATCTAAAACTAGATTGGGCACGCTACAGCGCAGGAATTCCTAGGGCGAATATTGCCATATTCGATGACTGGCTCTTTAAGTTGGCAACATGCGCCAGCATTGTGATGCCAGTGACAGCAGCGTTGGATACGAGCGATTCAAAGGCTACAGGCAGGAGCAAAGGAGCGAGACTTATGGTACACAACGACAGTGACAACACCCACGCGGGAGTGTGTCGCAAGTGTACAGGCACTCACAAGCTGGAAGAATGTACGGAGTTTCTGAACCTAAATGGACAGAAGAGATGGCTGTTCATAAAGGAGAGCAGGCTGTGTTGGAGATGCTTTGGCAAGCATTTTATAAAACATTGTAAGGCTACGAAACTGTGTGATATTGACGGCTGTACCAAAACCCATCATCCTCTCTTGCACAACGGAGAGCAGCGCACCCCCAAGGACGCTGCAAGGAGCACGAGGGAGGGCGCTGTTATATTACATTCAGGACAGAACAACAAGGCGTTGTTTAGGTATGTACCAGTAATGCTGCACGGCCCAAAGGGAACAGTGCAAACATTTGCGCTGATAGATGAAGGATCGTCGTGTACATTGCTAGAGACCAGAATAGCTGAAGAAATAGGAGTTGATGGCCCAACCGAGGAGCTGTGCTTACGGTGAACAGGCGACATAACCCAGAAAGAGCTGGGTTCCATGAAAGTGTCGCTAACTATCGTTCCAAGTGACAACGCAGCTCGTAAATACACTATGCAAAATGTAAGAACTATAATGAGCTTGGACCTGCCGGTTCAGACGCTGGACGAGTCAGTCTTGCAAGCGCATCCGCACTTGCAAGGATTGCCGATACGCGCATACAAAGATGCACGCGCTTCGCTAATAATCGGACTAGATAATGCTAAGCTTGGCGTACCCTTGGCTGTAAGAGAATCTGGAAGGGCGAACTACGTGGCAACTAAGTCAAGATTAGGGTGGTCGTTGTATGGCCGTAGCAACAACGGAACGCCATCTAGCCATCGTGCGATGCACATCTGTGACTGCAACGGCGATAAACAGATGGACGAGCTAATGAAAGAAAGTTTCACTCTGGAGGTGGTCGGAGTAAATGCGCTTAAGAATACTCTTAGATCCAAAGACGAGGAGAGGGCCAACTCGATCCTGGAAACTACGACCAAATACCTAAAAGAAGAGAGAAGATGGGAAACTGGCTTGCTGTGGAAGCAAGATAACATAGAGCTTCCACAGTCGCAGGATATGGCACTACAACGACTCAAGTGTCTAGAGTCGCGAATGTCGCGCAACACAGAATTACGAGAGTTCGTAAATAACCAAATCAGACGTTATGAGCAGTTAGGATACGTGCGCAAATTAGGAGCGCACGAGATGCCAGACGAGAAGCGTACATGGTACTTGCCTATATTCGTGATTACGAATCCAAATAAAGGCAAGTCGAGACTAGTATGGGACGCCGCAGCCAGAGTAGACGGGGTCGCTCTGAATTCGATGCTTCTCAAGGGTCCTGACTTATTACCGTCACTAGTTGGTGTGCTATTGCGGTTCAGAGAGAAGCGAGTCGGAGTGTGTGGAGACATAAGGGAAATGTTTCACCAGGTCAAGGTGCGACGTGAGGATCGAGGAGCACAGCAATTTCTGTGGAGATATGGAGACAACTGCAGGAAACCAGATAGGTATATCATGAATGTTATGACTTTCGGAGCTTCTTGTTCCCCAGCAGCTGCTAACTTCGTCAAAAACAAGAATGCCGTACGCTTTGCTGAAAACTTCCCAGAAGCAGTAAGCGCTATACTGCGCAACACCTTTGTGGATGACTGGTTGGAGAGTGGCGACTCCGAGGATGAGATAACTCGGATAGCATTAAAAGTGAGATCCATACATGCAGAAGGAGGCTTTGAAATGCGCGGCTGGGTATCCAATTCAACAGCCGTAATGCGAGCTCTTACCGGAGCCGACGAGAAAACAGAAAGGAGTATCGATAATATAAATTCGATTCAGGAAAGAGTCCTCGGAATGTGGTGGAGACCTAAGACAGACGAGTTTACGTTTGTCCAGAAGTTCAAGGACTCCGTTTTCGAGGAGAAAATAGTACCAACCAAGCGAATTATATTGCGAATTGTAATGACAATATTCGACCCGCTCGGACTGTTGGGCTTCTACATTATACAGGCCAAGATGATAATGCAAGACGTGTGGAGGTCTGCTGTAGGATGGGATGAGCCTATAGGTGAAGCAGAACATCACCGATGGAAACAGTGGGTGCAACAGTTGCGGCAAATTGAAGATTTGCGCGTGCCCCGATGTCTAGGTATGGTGAGCAGAGCTGATAACTTGCAGTTGCACATATTTACAGATGCGAGCATCAACGCCTACGCAGCAGTCGCGTTCTTGAGAGTCGAGCAACGAGCAGAAGTATGCTGCTCACTAGTAGCGTCAAAAACTCGAGTGGCGCCGCTAAAGCCCGTATCAATTCCGCGTATGGAATTGATGGCAGCTATTCTGGGACTACGACTGGCTAAGTTTCTGGATTCTGAGCTATCAGTGGCCGTAACACAGCGCGTGTTTTGGACAGACTCCAAAAACGTGTTGTATTGGATACGGTCAGACGCCAGAAAATATCACCAGTTTTTAGCGCTGCGCATCGGAGAAATACTGGAGGCGTCTGACGTAACAGAGTGGAGATGGGTGCCATCGGCGCAAAATGTAGCAGACGATGGGACGAAGTGGACAAAAGAGTCACGCTTTGACGGGCGCTCCAGATGGTTCACTGGCCCAGCGTTTTTGCAGGAAGACGAAAAGGGATGGCCAGTCACTGAAATGAGCGAATCGGTTTTAGAACGGATACATCTTCACGAACTCAAGGTGACAGCGGAGTCAGCATTGACCACCATATTACCAGATGTCAACCGCTTCAGCACATGGGAAAACTTTCGAACTACTTTGAAGTTTGTTATGCGCTTCCTAAGTGCTATATGTAAGCACAAATTAATATCGGAGTACGCACGACTGGTAGTGCGTACACCCAATCTGAAAGATGTCTACAATATTATCTACAGAGTAGCACAGGCCGAGGTGTACTCAGATGAGATAATGCTTTTGCAGAAAGGTAACGACGTGGGAAGGAAAAGTTCAATCTTTAAATTGTCTCCTTATTTGGATGAAGCTGGCGTACTGAGAATACGTGGCCGCATCGATGTAATAGAAGGAGTAGCCACGAGCGTGAAGAGACCTGTGATATTGCCAGGACGGCACAATATCACGCGCCTGCTTATCGACTATTTTCACAGAAAATACCATCACCAACTAAGTGAAGTGGTGATCACACAGATGAGACAGCAGTACTACATTTCCGGGCTGAGAGCAAGAGTACGCGAGGTAATGAAGGCGTGTCAACGGTGCCGTAACAAACGAGCGGCACCCCAGGCACCTGAGATGGGCAATCTGCCACTGGAGAGACTGGACATAAATGAGTTACCGTTCTCGAATACAGGAATCGACTATTTTGGACCGCTGGAGGTTAACATCGGCAGGAGACGCGAGAAACGATGGGGCGTGCTGTTCACGTGCTTGACAGTGCGTGCCGTGCATATCGAGCTAGCGCACTCACTGTCAACGGATGCCTTCTTAATGGTACTTGAAATGTTTGTAGCTCGTCGAGGTGTTCCCAAAAGGATCGTGTCGGATAACGGCACCAACTTTCGAGGAGCGAGTAGACTTCTGCAAGCAGAGATAAGAAGAATATCAACGAACCGACTGGAAAAACAGTATCCTGAAATTGAGTGGTCTTTCATACCACCTGGCGCGCCACACATGGGTGGCGCATGGGAGCGGATGATCAGATCCGTAAAGTCGGCCCTTGCGGATATTTTAGAGGAAACGCACGTGCCGTTAGAATCAGTAGATGCAGACGTTCTCACTCCAAATCATTTTCTGCGTGGAGCAACGAGCGCGATGGGCGCAAAGACAAGAAACGACAATGAAGAAACTGATGGCATATCGTTGGGTAAGAGTTTTCGTATTGCAAGTCAGATTGCAGAGAGGTTCCGCAAACAATGGCTGAGAGAGTACTTGCCGTACCTTACACTCAGAGCGAAATGGTTCGAGCAGCCAAAGAACCCCATACAAGTCGGTGACGTGGTCATAGTGATAGATGAAACAAATCCCAGAGAACATTGGAGAAAAGGCGTAATCGTGGATCTACGTGCCGCGAAAAATGTCAAAGCTCGCAGCGTCGTAGTGCTTACTACAGCTGGGCTACTTACGCGCCCGATTGTGAAGCTTGCCAAGCTGGACGTGAGGAGGAAAGTTCCGGACTCTATCAACGACGCTCGACCAGAATTAAGGATTAGCAAACATCACGGCGATTTGCATGAAGTTTGCGAAGGGGGGAATGTTGTCGCACAAACCGAGGTGGCAACGCGCGGCGCAGTTTAGTGCGAAACAAAACCAAACTATTGTTTTACAATCTCAACTCTAAAACATGATTTCGCCCTCGAAATGTTATTTTTACAGCTCTGTTAAGCATAACGTAATTGACAACATAACGTATTGATTACGCGGCCTTTTTACGCGTCGAGTGAAAACTACTCATGGCACAATTCCGCACACAAATTACACAGCTGTGTTATTATATGGAGTTCTACATTTTCGTGCCATTTTGCGTCAAGTGAACACCGCCCTGTAAGCTTAAACTGTAAAGACAAAGTAAGTTTTTCTTATTAATAATACTATTGGGGTAACAGTTAGCTAGTTACACTATTAAAAAATTTCAAGTTTCAACATAAAACGTTGCAGTCGGATGCACCTTTGCGGAGTCAGAAGTGGGCGTGGCAATTGTATATTTGCTCAAATTTTTCAAGTTTTGATATCAATTTAAATTTGGTTGGGCCTGTTCTACAGGTTTGGGAGAAACAAACATTGCTTGATTGCAAGGGCGGGGGTGGTCGTAGTAAAATTATTTTTATCCAATCTTATTTATAGGGTAACTGAATTCAACCCTCAGAAACATTTTTGGAAATGTGGGCGGGTCACCGCCCATTTTCAATAGATTGTTCCTATGAGATATAGTGGTCCGATTTTGATCAAATTTTGTCATCGTGTGTAGAACGTGCCTTAAGTTAGATGTAGTGAGATTAGTTGAGTTATTTTGAAAAACAAAAAAGTTATTCATACAAAAAGTTATTTTAAACTGATCGTTCCTATGACAATTACATTGTGATTTTTTGTTCCTAATAAAGATTTTGCCTTAATAATTTGTTAATTGCAAATTGTGGTGGAATTGTGAACTTTGCACTTTGGCTTTGTTTGTGATCAACAGAGTCTTAAATCTTCTTTCTCTGTTTCGCGTGTGCGTGTTGTTGTTACTTGCTCTAAAGCATTACTCTTTGCATCGCCCGCTTTTGCATCTCCGCTACTGGTGTGTTGTTGCTTTTAACATTCTTGGCTTATCTTCTTTGTGGTTTCATTTTTTTAGATTTTTCAACTTCGGCTGCAGCTGTGTTTTTTTTTTTTTTTCATATTCTTGTGATAAATTGTCTGTTGCTCTCTTTAAGTGCGCAGTTTTCGTTTGCCTTGTGCTCTTCTCAAAAATGTTGATTTCTCTTTCATATTTGTTATTGTTTTGACCCCGGTAGTAATTATGTCAATGTGTTGTAAAAATCCGTGCACATTTAAGCAGTCTGACGATGCTGCACCACCGCAATATGTTTTTTGTTGGTTGTGTAGTAGCCTTATGCATGCTAAATGTGCGGGGATTTCTGGTCGAGATTGCGAAAAGATTTCTACCAAGGTCAAAAAGGGTCATGGTGGTTTGACTTGGTCTTGCCCTGCATGCATTGTCAAGCAGATTGATTTCTTGCGGATGTATAATTCCGTTAGAAATCAATTCGTAAAATTGAACAAAGCGGCCAAACTCCTTTCTTCTGACCTGGATTCGAGCATCGACTTGCTCAACAATTTTAAATTTGAGACTCCACCTAGGCGCCAATCGGAGTCTCAATCTTTGGATGTTCCCTCCGCAGATGCGCCCTCCTCACTGCCCTCCGGTTCTACCCTGCCACCTTCTACTCTGCTGGCAACCCCTCAATACCTTGATGTATCGCTTTCTCCATCTCCTGCAATTTCTCCGGTATGTACTCCTTCGCCATCTCCCCTTGCTATCCCCCCTGTCCCAGCTTCTAATCCTACTGTGGTTGTGGACATGCCCGCAACTTTATCCACTAGTCTAGTTACCTCAACTCCTTCTGTTTCGACTGTACCAGTCTCAAATCTTTCTGTTGTTCCGCCGCAGAAGCAAGTGTTTGTGTCTAGGCTATCGCCTGACACCACTTGTGAATCTATAGCTTCGTTTATTCAGTCATTTTATCGAAGCTTACCTCAGCTTAATAGCTACACGCTTGACAGGGTGCCGCTTGAAAGGTCAACTGAACTGAAGGATTTAGGTTTACTTCTTGACCATAACTTAAAATTCGATTCTCATATTAAAGTGACAGTTAATAAGGCTATTCAAGTTCTTGGGTTTATCAAACGGTGGGCCAAAGATTTTGATGATCCTTATACAACTAAAACACTCTATACCGCTCTTGTTCGTCCAATTCTAGAATATGGGTCTTGTGTTTGGTCTCCACAATACCCGATTCACGAGATCAGAGTAAAATCGGTGCAAAAGAAGTTTTTGTTATTCGCTTTGCGGGGTTTCAACTAGGTTTCAGGCTTTGACCTTCCTCCTTACGCTAGTAGACTCCTATTGATTAACCTCCCCTCTTTAACTAATCGTCGTATTATGCTTGGTGTAATGTTTGTAATTAGATTACTAAATGGTGAAATCGACTCCTCTATGTTGATGAGCCAAATAAATTTTTCAGTTCCGTCTCGACCTACCCGTAACTTTGTTCCACTTAATCTTTCTCGTTGTACTAGTAACTATGCCTTGCATGAACCTTTTCGAGTACTTTGTGCTGATTATAATAGACTTTTACGTGTTTTTAATTCTAAATCCTCTCTTCTTATTATTAAAAACTCCATTTTAACTTATTTAGCTCGTAGTTAACAATTTTTGAAAACTAATTTTTACTAACTTTTTTCTTTTATTATTTTTGGTCTGATTGGGTTTTGCTGGGTTTTCCCAATCAATTTTTTGACCTATTTTTACTATTTGTATCCCAGTTAATTTTAATTTTAATTATAATTTTTTTAATTTTAATTTAAAGTACAAATTTATTTTTAATTTCTTATATTTAAAATTTTTAATTTCTCTAAAATTGTCTTTAAATTGTGTCGACTGTTTTTTAGTTGACAATAAATAAAATAAAAACAAGTAAGAACGTTGCAGTCGGATGCACCCGACTGCGATATACTCTTTTTTTCGCCTCTTTGCGGAGTCAGTGGGCGTGGCAATTGAATTTCTGCTCAAATCTTTAAAGTTTTGCCATCAATTAAAATTTGGTTGGGCCTGTTCTACAGGTTTGGGAGAAACAAACATTGCTTGATTGCAAGGGTGGGGGTGGGCGTGGCAAAAATATTTTTATCCAATCTATTAAATAGGGCAACAGAATTCAACCTGCAAAATTTGGTGATTCTAGCTAAAGGGGTGGGGGAGATACAGACTTTGCCTATTTGTGGGGGCGGGGGTGGGCGTGGCCAAATTTTTTTTTGCCAGATCAATGAAGGATGTGATAAGTAGCCCTTGTGCCAAATTTGGTTACTCTAGCTATAAAACTGTGGAAGATATAGGTTTTTGCGGTTTGTGGGGGAAGGGGTGGGGGTGGTTTGGTTACTCAAGCTATAAAACTGTGGAAAATATAGCTTTTTGCCGTTTGTGGGGGACCGGGTGGGGGTGGGAGGGAGATCTTGACACTTTGTCTGCCTATGGTATATACCAACATGTATACCAAGTTTGGTTGCTCTAGCTTCAAAATTGTGGAAAAAACCTGCGTTCATACAGACAGACGGACAGACAGACGGACAGACGGACAGACGGACAGACGGACATTTCACAAACCCAATATACTCTTTTTTCTTTTTTTTTTAAAAAAGTTAAAAAAAGAGTATAATAAATAAAAAAAACAGCTTTATGCTATAGAAAAGTGCACATTGAGTTAAACTGCACTTAAATCACAATTAATGGCTCTACGACATACAGTTTGACTTACACTTATCAACCCTTATCCTCGATTTATTTGTCTCCGCGAACTTGAAATTTATTTCCAAGAAATGAAGTTTGAGAACATTTGCTAATTTTACAAAATACAAATAGAACACGCACAAATACAAAATATGAGTGCAACCAACACAAGCCCGTATAGTTGGTATCCATTTTAAATTTCTCAAAAAAATTGTTTTGCTTTTGAATATTGACAATTTGAAAATAGGCTGCAAAATTATTGCAATCTTAAACCACGTAATCTACAGCAACAGCTGACTGTAACAGCTGTTAAGTTTAACATTAGCCTGATATTTAACATTTTTGGTTCTGAACTTTACAGTTTGAAGTATTCTTAAGATGTTAACACAAAAAAAATTATACTTTTAAATACTTTGACAAAATGACTAAATACCCGAAAAATTTAAATATTCCCTATTGTGCCTGTGTCTTATATCCCACCCCAATCTGATACATCTATCTATGGTTCTCATTTTTCCTCTATTAATTTTGTATACACTTTGCTTTCGGATAGTGATTGTGTCTTTATATGTGGAGACTTTAATTTTATTGATGGACTACCTGAGCTGTTCGTATCTCAGATTAATCCGGTTCGTATTTGTAATGAACGTATTATTGACTTGATTTTCTCATCTGATCCTTCATGTTGCTTAAAAACTTGTACTCTTGTTTTGGCTGAAGACCCCTATCATCCAACTTTAGATTTAAGTAAAGAACTGCCTAGCACTGAGCAAACTGCTACTAATCCAGCGGCGAAAAAACGTTGCTTTTGTAGAACAGATTTTGTTAAACTTCATTATCTTATATATCAAACAGACTGGTCCAACTTGTACTCTTGTGCAAATATGGATATTGTCTCACTAGCTTTCTCGGGAATTAACGAGGTTAAAAAATGCGAGGTCAAGATATTATAAAAAGTTTAAGGGATCCGGAAATCCTTCTGGTTTTTCTTGTTATATGATCGCTAGATCAAACTTTATTACGCATAATTTGCAGTGCTATAAAGATGTTTCGCTGTGAGCTGCAGTTTGCTCAGGATCCTAGACAGTTTTATAATTTTGTAAATACTAAACGTAAATCTTCTTCTTTGCCACAGTCTGTATCTTTCGAAAATCCAAAAGCAAACACTGATCAGGCATCTGTCGATTAGTTTGCTGAGTTTTTTCAGTCTACTTGCTCTTGTTCTAATTACTCCTCTAACACAACTTGTCCTTTTCCTTTACAAAGGTATAATTGCATTTTTGATATTAATTTAATTAAGCTTGGGTACTCACCAGGTCTTGATGATATTCCAGGACGTGTATTAAAGTACTGTGCTAGTACTCTTTATAAGCGTTTATAAAATTATTTTCTTTATCTATATCTTCTTGCTTATTTCCTGTCATTTGGAAGGAATCTTTTATAACTCCACTTCCTTTGTAGTTCAATCATTTCACCTTGGCTTGTGAAACGTAGATCTACCACAACTAACCTTCTAGAATTTACTTCACTTGTGATCAAGGGATTTAAAAAAAAAAAAATGCAAACTGACGTTTTTATACTCTTTTTTAATTTTTTTGAAAAAAAAAGAAAAAGCTGAAGCTACAGCAACCAAACTTGGTATACATGTTGGTATATACCATAGTAAGACAAAGTGTCGAGATCTCCCCCCCCACCCACACCCCTTCCCCAACAAACCGCAAAAACCTATATCTTCCACAGTTTTCAAGCTAGAGTAACCAAATTTAGCACAAGGGCTACAAATCAATTGCTTGATTGATCTGACAAAAAAAATTTGACCACGCCCACCTCCGCCCCCACAAATTAGCAAAGTCTGTATCTCCCACACCCCTTAAGCTAGAATCACCAAATTTTGCAGGTTGAATTCTGTTGCCCTATTAAATAGATTGGATGAAAATAATTTTGCCACGCCTCCCCCGCCCTTGCAATCAAGCAATGTTTGTTTCTCCCAAACCTGTAGAACGGGCCCAACCAAACTTAAATTGATGGCAAAACTTGAAAGATTTGAGCAAAAATACAATTGTCACGCCTAGTTATGACTCCGCAAAGAGGCTAAAAAAGAGTATATCGCAGTTGGGTGTTAACCACTGTCTCTTACTTTACAAACTAAACCTTCTAGGATTTTCTTCTAACCTTCTTACCTATTTTTCTGAGTATCTGATTAACGGAACTCAAAAAGTTATTTTTAAAACTTCACGATCTTCTCCTGTCTATGTTACCTCGAGTGTTCCCCAGGGCAGTCACCTTGGCCCTCTGCTTTTTAATCTTTTTATTAATGATTTTCCCTTTACCTTATCTCACTTTTTTATATTAATGTACATATAACGTATGTAACATATAACGACTTAACCTCTCATTGCCGTCTGCAATCTTGACTCTTTTTTGTCTTAGTTCAAAATTAATTTACTACAAGTAAATTACTCTAAATGTAAGGTCATGTCATTTTATCGTAGTTTGCCTCATCTAGTTAATTACTCGCTCCACGGGATGGTTCGGAATAGATTCTTCTTGGTCAGAAATTAAAATTTTTTAAATGAATTTAATTTATTAATAGTTTCTTCCTAGTGTTACAAGTCAGACTTATAATTAATTACACTAGTCATTACAAAGTAATATAATTTATCAGTTTTCAAGTTAGTTATACTATTTAAGACATTTAGGATATTATTATATCTATGATATTTTTATTTATCTACTATGTGATATTTATCAGATTAACTTATTTAGTTTTTTTGTTTTTATATGTTATTTTTTTTGGATTTTTTTATAGTATAGTAAGAATATATTACTTATTTTTTGTTATTTTATTATTATTTGTTAATTTATTTATGTAATTGATTTACCTCTAATTGTAATTCAAAATATTTTTTTAATTATTATACTCTTTTTTTAACTTTTTTGAAAAAAAAAAGGAAAAAAGAGTATATTGGGTTTGTGAAATGTCCGTCCGTCCGTTTGTCCGTCTGTCTGTCCGTCTGTATGAACGCAGGTTTTTTCCACAGTTTTGAAGCTAGAGCAACCAAACTTGGTATACATGTTGGCAGATACCATAGTAAGAAAAAATGTCAAGACCAAGTTCTGTCGAACTGCATGAATAAAAAAGTGTTTTTCAGGGCTAGCCAGACTATGTCTTTGAGAGACGATGTTATTTGTCCTTCGAGAGAAAGTAAAATGTAATTTCTCAACAGGTACTTTGGTTCTTTATTACTCCCTGTTCCCATTAAAAATGGGAAAAAGGGAGTTACAAAGTACTGCAAATGTGTGTAACATACAGAAGGAGCCATTTCCGACTATATAAAGTATATATATTCTTGATCAGGATCAACAGCCGAGACGAACCAGCCATGTCTGTCTGTCTGTCTGTCTGTCCGTCTGTCCGTATGAACACACAGATCTCAGAGACTATAAAAGCTAGACACCAAACTTGGCACGAAGGTTCCTGTATACCATACGCAGATCAAGTTTATTTCAAATTTCGGATGCACCCCCCCGCACCCCCGCAAATCGCAAAAGACTCCCACAGCCACAATTTTAAAGATAAAGCTTTAATTTTTGGTACACATTTATGTTTAATCAATGTCTTTCGGATGTGTAAATTTCAACACGATCGGATAAATAGCACCAAAGTTATGGAAGAACTTATTTCCCCTGTCTCAGCAGGCAGAAACAGCAGTTTGACATGCACTGTGCAAGTTGAGTACGCTGCTTGCTTGTGTTGCCGCTGAACTGCTTGAAATGCAAGTTGGGAGCAGGGAGTCTCGTAGTCGGGCACACTCGACTAGAGTATTCTTACTTGTTTATAATTTTGTGCATTAATATCAATTCTCTTAAGTTGTTAATTTTTTCAAGGCTGAGTTCAAGGATGCTATTTGAAAAGCTCGTTATATGATCCCATCGTTTAATATTAAAAATGTATCTACTAGCTATATTATTATATACAACATTCAGTTTCAGTTTGTGAAGTGCCATTCTGCCCTCCACAAATACCAGGGCTTAAATAAATAATCACAAATATAAAAACGTGTGGAAACTATAGTCATTTCGAGGCGACACATGGCTGACAGTGCGCACGTATAGTCTTTCTGTTTTTTTGCAGAGAAAAAGCGACAGCCAGCGGGCGCATCACTGTTGCTCATCACTGGTGCTCATCTTTGATGCAGCTTCACATACAAAACGACCAGAGAGCAGAGCGCGCGTAGAGAGCAGATACACAAGAGAACAGTGTGGCGGCTGGCAGAGCCTAGATACACCACGGCGAGCGAGACAGCAGCAGCAGGCCCCAGCAGAGCAAGCGGCCAAGCGACAACACCTGCAAGATGTGAACAGCGTAGCCAGCCAAAGTCAGCGGAGCGCAACCAAAAAGGAGTGAGTAAGCTGGCGCCGCTAGAATACGTACGAAGAGTGCAGCGCTAACACCTGCCCGGGACTTGCCATCAGGAAGCGTGCCCAGTCGCACCGGCACATCTCGACGCGGATTTGGAGAAGGAGTGGGGTAAGCTGGCCCTATGGCCTTTAAAGTGCAACCAATACTTTGTTTAGTGACGGTGGCCGAGCCCAGACTGCGGAAATCAATAAAATGGGAAACCTAAGTTTAAAAATGATCATCGGCCTGTTCAGTTTTGTTAATGTGTAGTGTATAGTGTTCCTGTTTTTCAATGTCCCGTCCATTTTTCCCCCTCGCCCGCCCACCACACCCTGCCTGACCCGGATCCTCTCGAGCGTGTTCCGAGCGTTTTCTCTGCACGCTCGGCGGGATTTCGGTCGGATCGCCAGGGAATTCCAGGGAATGTGCTGCGTGTCCACTGCATTTCCTGGCCCTTCCTGGCGCCGTGCTGTTTTCCCCCTTGTCCCCCGACACACTGCCCGGCGCGGATCCTCCCGAGCGTATTTCGTGCGTTTGGCGTTATTTCGGCCGATCGGGAAGCCCAAGGGCGTTAAAAGTGAATCCCAAATTGTTTGCATTTTCAATGTATGTGGGGTTTATTTGTATTTAAGAACAAATAGGTAATGTTAATGTATTTAACTAAGAAATTCGTCGTCGTTGTTTTCACCGTTGCGTCTTCACCGTTGTCTTCACCGTCGTTTTCACCGTCGTCTTGTTGTTGTTCTTTCAGCCACACAGGCAGAACACACAACTTGCACCTTCAACGAGCAAACACCAACTCTGCCGCCGTCGTCTAGTTGTTGTTCCTTCAGCCACACAGGCAGAACACACAACTTGCACCTTCAACGAGCAAACACCAACTCTGCCGCCGTCGTGCAGCAATTCGCTCTCATTGATCGTCGTCTTTGCGAATTCGTCGCCTTGCGAATTCGCCATCCTTTTTATCGACGTTATCGTCGTTTGTCATCGTTATCGTTGTCGTTGTCTAGGGATCAGCTGTTTCAAACTAGTGGGATTTGGGTAAACAGCCAAACACCAAACCCACATGTATTATTGATATATTATTGTTATTTAACTTTATTTTGTCTAATCTAACCGTGCAAATTTCCCTTTTGTAAATTACCAGCAATTTCGACTTCGGTGGGTTAATTATATTAAACCATTATTTTGAGACCACTTGTTAATATTCGATAGGTCTTTGTTAGTAACATTTATACATTAATTTATTTTGGACAGGGGAATTTCACACTCTGACAGGACAGTGGTAGCATAAACAGTAAACAATAATGGGCCAAGTACAGACGCCTGCCTGACACCACGCATAATCCACAAAAAGGACGAAAAACCACATTTAGTAACAACAGATTCAATACGGTTAAGGTTAAAGTCTAGGGACGCTGCATATTTAAACCACAAAACTTCTGATATCTAATTTTGTGACGAAGTATTTTCTGATTAATTTAAGAAATATTTTAAATAATAAAATAAATTTTGCATTCTGTCTGTTTGCGGTGAGAAGCGTGACTGCTACCACCGGCGGGCACGGTGAGGAGCAAACCTCTCTTCGTGCAGTCACTCCTCGGACTTGGTTGGAGCAGGCCAGGTCGGTTGCAATGCGACTGTCAAACACAATTTTGCACTGATGCGCGCGGATCCTGCAGTCTATATCGACTCAGATGAGGAGAGCATCGCATCAGTCAACACGCTCAAAACTCTCGAAGAAGAAAATCTTCCTCGCTCTCCGGTGACTGGTACAAGCTCCTTGGCAAAGGAAAGAACTAAGCGCACCAAAGATGGGCTCAGAGCCGAAGCCCACTACAAGGCGGCCCTGAGGATCAAATCTCGGCTCCACGGCAAAAGTAGCCTCTCCGATCAGGAGGTGAGAAAACTCGCCTGGACAGAGGGGAAGATCAAGAAGATCTTCACTTCGCGCAGAAGCCTCAAATGCAAGCCACCAGCAGAAGCTTCGCGAACAAGGTCGAAGAGCTGTTGGAAACCAAGACAGCCCATGGCAAAGACTCAACTAAGCAGAAGGAGACAATGAGTGAGGCTTCCAGCGTCATCTCATCGTCGCTCTGATTGACCGCAAAGACCCCACGACAAGCTTTTCGAAGCGCTCTACGTCAGGATGGAGGAAGTCCCCGATGCACCCATGCCCACGTTTGACGGGGCTGAGTGGCTGAATGGGGTAAAGATCGTTAATTGTATTGACGATCCAACCCTGGCATGGGTAACGCAGGCGTTGCCAACTCTGGATGGCCTACAGAATGGGGCCAAGCTGGAGATTGTGGGCAGGGAACATATCCCGTCCATCCCAAAGACCAAGGTCCTCTTTCCAACGACCATCCAGGGGGATCGGGCACTCAGACTGCTGCAAAGGCAAAGCCCGATGATTCCGACTGGCGACTGGAGGGTTCTGCATGTTGCCAAACAATTCCCAATGGGGGGCAGTACGCGATCCTCCAGATCAACAAGGAGGTGGAGGAGATGCTTTATCCTAAGTTTGGGAAGATGGCATGGGGCCTGGGTAGTGTCTACCGGGCCTCAAGAAGCGCCACCCCAACGACAAGGACGACCATACATTGCAAGCCAGTGAGGTGGAGGCAGAATTTGGTTTGCTTACCATGACCGAGGCTACCCACGGTCTTGCAATTGACGGCTCGGAGAAGGCGATGGAGGTGGAGATGGATGGTGATCGAACCATACGAGGCGACCCATCCGAGGCAGGCGAGTTAGCCACTAATGCTAAGTGTCCTACAGATAAACCTGCACAAAAATAATGTGGCATCGGCGGAGCTCCTCCTAGCCTTGGAGGAGGAGCGCGCTGATGCGGCTTTACTACAATATATTTTACCCGACCACAGTATAAAGGGGATCTACGCTTATCTTATGTCTGATTACAGCACAGAAGATCTCACTGTCGTTGCGCTAGAGAGCAAGGATAAGCTTACGCTTGTTGCATCCTGGTACATGGCGCACGATAGACTCGCACCTCCCGATGAACTCAGGAAGCTGGTGACAGAAGCCGGCTCCAAAGGACATCAGCTTATTGTTGGCGCAGATGCAAATTTGCACCACAGCGTGTGGGGAAGCACCGACATCAACGACAGAGGTGAGTCACTTCTAGATTATATTCTTCAAACGAACTATATGTGGCAAATATTGGGGAGATACCTACTTATGTAGGTCCTACATCAACTACTGTACTCGACATAGCTCTTACGGCGGACATTACTCGGCTGATTAATTGGAGGGTCCTTGATAAACTCTCCTTCTCAGACCACAAGTATATCCAATTCGCGTTTCAATTCGAGTGCAACGAAAACAGGTTTGTCTACAGAAACCCCCGGAACACCAACTGAGAAAAGATTAAAAAGATCGTCTACTCAAAACTCCCACCACCAGCAACAGTTGCTTCTGAGGAAGATATAGAAGCATCCCTAGAGACTCTTTCCAAGGAGCTAACGGAGAAGATAAGGGGCACCCTCGAGAGCCAAAAGGAAAAATAGGCCTCTGTGGTGGAACCAAGACTTGTCTCAACAAAGAACAGACCTCAAAGAAATCTTTAAACTCGCCAAGCAAGCGAGTGAAGACATCATATGGGACGAAAACAAGATTCGCCTGCGTATTTACAAGAAGGACATTTCAAGGGCCAAGACAATCTCGAGGAGAACCTTCTGCTCCGGAATAGAGAGGGTCACAGAGACAGCGAGACTCCGCAAGCTGCGATCAAAGCAGCCGGTCATACAGAGTCAGCTTAAAACAGAGGGCGGTAAGTGGACAGAGGGCAGTGAGGAAGCCCTAAAAGCACTTCTAGAGGCTCATTTCCCAGGTTGCATTGAGATCCCTGATAAACAAACATCATGAGCTAGTAACCGACGAACAGAGCCTTCCAACGGAAATGATCACGGTATCTTCCCAGCCATGCTACAGTGGACTAAAACTGTAGTGATACCGTGGCTTAAGGTAATTTACAACGCTTGCCTACGCATGGGTTATATACCCATCTCATGGAGGACCTCAAGAGTTGTGTTCATCCCCAAGGCAGGAAAGTGCAGCCATCTAAATTCCAAGGACTTTTAGGCGTATTAGCTCCTTACCTCCTTCCTACTTAAAACGTTAGAGAAGCTGCTGGACCAACACATTAGAAGTGAAGCAAGCCCCTCAATGTCGGCCAATCAGCACGCCTATACTAGAGGGAAATCGGTGGAGACAGCCCTGCACTCCCTCACGGCATCCATCGAGAAAGCACTCCACTATAGGGACTATGCTCTAGGGGCATTTCTAGACAACTCTGGTGCCTTCAACAATGTATCGACTAGCGCAATACTTGCCGGTTTGCAATCGGCCGGTACACACTCAAAAATCTACCTTTGGATACGCAATCTTCTAAGTTGCAGACGGGTTAAAGCTGAGTGGGGCAACACCTCCATGATAAGGGAGGCACATAGGGGCACACCTCAGGGTGGAGTCTTGTCGCCACTTTTATGGAATCTAGTTGTGGATGAACTGCTAAAGAAATTTGAACGGAGAGCCAGGATTGTTGCCTATGCTGATGACATAAGCATACTAATCACTGGTAAATGTCCGTCGACACTAAGCTCCATTATGGAATTAACTCTCTGGGAGATACTCGACTGGTCGGTATGTGTTGGACTCGGTATCAATGCGGATAAGACTGACCTCATCCTCTTCACCAAGAGGTACAAGGTACCGCGATGGAATCCCCCCAAAATAGGCGAAACGGTGCTAAAGCCAGGGACACATGTCAAGTACCTAGGGGTACTATTCGACAGCAGACTGACTTAGATACTCAATGTAGGGGAGGGTGTGAAAAAAGCCACTATCGAAAAAGATGCTGAGCTACACTTGTGGGCTGTCACCCTCGCTGATGCACAGGATACGGCCGATTCTGCTTTATGGTGTGCTAGTATAGTGGCCAGCTACGGAAAAGATAACGTACTTTAAGATAATGGAGAAGACCCATCGGCAGGCAGCGCTCTGCATTACGTGGGCGCTGAGGTCAACTCTAACTAAGACACTCGAGACAATACTTGGATTCGATCCCCTTGATATCCACTCAATATTAATCGCTCAAAAGGCGGCACAGCTTCTCACCGCGTCAGGAAACATGGCGCTTCAAGGTTTCGGGCACAGTGCAGTAGGTAGAGAGTTAGTTAGTATTACTGACTATATGACTCCGCAAGTCTGCATCGATGCCAGAACAACAATACTCATGGGATCAGACGACTGGGGACAGGGAATGGACCAGAATGGTAGGGGCGTACGAGCAGCAGTTTTTTGCGCATACGCCGAAATAAGGTCATTCAAACTGCCCGACCATTGTAGCATCTTTCAGGCGGCAGTATTCGCTATCAAGAAAGCTGTCGAAACAACAACGACTCTTAACTCTCCACATGACACGATAAATATCTTCGTTGACAGCCAAGCAGCGATAAGATCCATGCAATTATATACAGTAGTTCCAGAATAGATAGAGCAATATATACATTATGCACGACTAAGTCAGTACGTATCTATTGGATACCAAACCACCAAGGCATCGATGGAAATGGGGCTGCGGATGCTCTGGCAAAGGAAGGCGTAAGACTGACGAATGATATGTCAGAGATACCTTTATCTTTAAGGACGGTCCATAGCGACCTTAAAGAACTCCCAATGGCTAAATCAAACAGGAGATGATACAATACTACACCCTGCAAAACGGCCAAAATCATGTGTAAAAAACGCAACAGCAAACTAAGCCACTATATCATGCACCTCCCATGCAAGGACTGCAGATTAATGGTAGGAATCCTAACGGGTCACTGCCTAGCAGCGGCACACGCGGTCAAGCTAGGCATCACATTCACCTCTAACGACAGTTGCAGGAAATGCATGGAACCCGGAGTGACGGAAACTCTGGAACACCTCATCTGCAAATGCCAGGCTCTAACTCGAATACGACTCAAGCACCTCGGGGCGCTTGAATTGGCATCCCTCTTAGATGCCTCCAAGCGAAAGCACCGTGAACTGCAAAATTTTGCTAAACAGGCAAAAATACATAACGACATCTAACGCTAAGTCCTAACTCTGGATTAACTAAGGATCTATAAGGTCTATGCGTGGCCCCAAGAGGGTCGTACGGGCTAACCTAACCTAACCATAGGTATCTGCTTGAAGATTCGAATGTGGATGTTGTGTGTGTATCTGAAACTTGGTTTATGTCTAGTATGTGTGACTTATTGTTTATGTGTGATGGATTTAACTTATTTCGTTCAGATCTTTAGGGCCATGCTAAGGGTGTTGCAATTAATGTCAGTAAAAAGTTTAAGGCGAGAGTTATATGTAAGCACATGTCTGAAGGTCCAATTGAGTATTTGTTCCTCAAAAGTGGGCGTGGCAATTGTACGTTTGCTCAAATCTTTCAAGTTTTGCCATCAATTTAAATTTGTTTGGGCCTGTTCTACAGGTTTGGGAGAAACAAAGATTGCTCGATTTTAAGGGCTGGGGTGGCTGTGGCCTATTATTTTTATCCAATCTATTTAATAGAGCAACAGTATTCAACATGCAAAATTTGATGATTCTGGCTAAAGGGGTGGGGGAGATTCAGACTTTGCTTATTTGTGGGGGCGGAGATACAGACTTTGCTTATTTGTGGGGGTGTAGGAGGGTGTGGCCAAATTTGTTTAGCCATATCAATCAAGGATGTGATAAGTAGCCCTTTTGCTAAATTTGGTTACTCTAGCTGTAAAACTGTGGAAGATATAGGTTTTTGCGGTTTTCGGTTTTCGCCCACTACCGCCCCTGCAAATGAGAAAAATCTGTATCTCCTACACCCTTATAGCTGGAAAGCCCAAATTTTGCAGTATGACTCCATTTAAACTTTTCGATAGATTGGAGAAAAAAAATTTTGCCACGCCCACCCCCGCCCCAGTAAACGAGCGATCATTTTGACAAGTGCGCGTCTCGCTCTGCTTAAATAAAAATAAATAACCAAATTAAAGCAAAAATGAATATTAAATAAGATAATGCGTGACATAGCTACCACACAAAAAAAGTGTTAGAAAAAATTAAATTGAAAAAAAATAAAATATTTTATAATAGCCTTAATGAGGGGTAGCTGTATCAAAATATAACATAAAATAATACAAATATGTAAAAATAAATAATAATATGTAAATGAAGCAGTAATTTGAATTATTAAATTAAACAAGTAAGAATACTCTAGTCGAGTGTGCCCGACTACGAGACTCCCTGCTCCCAACTTGCATTTCAAGCAGTTCAGCGGCAACACAAGCAAGCAGTGCACTTAACTCGAAAACTGCTTGTCCAACTGTTGTTGCTGCCTGATGAGACGGTGGAAATAGATTCTTCCATAACTTTGGTGATATTTATCCGATCGTGATGAAATTTACACATCCGAAAGAAGAAACATTGATTAAACATACATGTGTACCAAAAATCAAAGCTTTGTCTTTAAAATTGTGGCTGTGGGAGTTTTTTGCGATTTGCGGGGGTGCGGGGGGTGCATCCGAAATTCGAAATAAACTTGATCTGCGTATGGTATACAGGAACCTGCATGCCAAGTTTGGGGTCTCTAGCTCTGATAGTCTCTGAGATCTGTGTGTTCATACGGACAGACGGACAGACAGACAGACAGACGGACATGGCTAGTTCGTCTCGGCTGTTGATCCTGATCAAGAATATATATACTTTATATAGTCGGAAATGCCTCCTTCTGTCTGTTACACACATTTGCAGTACTTTATAACTCCCTTTTTCCCATTTTTAATGGGAACAGGGAGTAATAAGGAGTAAAAATAAATAAAGAGAGAATAAAAATTAATGTTTCATATTATGATAAACAAAATGAAATTAAAGAAATAAAAAATTGAAGCGAAAAGAAAAGAAATTATAAAGTTTAAAGAAATTTAACAAAAGAAGAATTTAAAATTAATGAAAAACAATAAAAAGGTAATATTAAAAAAATATAAAAGTGAAGGAAGAAAAAATGAAAATTAATAAAATATGAAATTAAATTAAGAAATAAGTAACAATTTACATATAAATAAATTAGTTAATTACTGATTATAAGCACTTAAAGTCAACAGACGCTGGGTGAGGTCAACGTACGAAGCTGTTACCTCCTCATCATTAATGTTAATGAGATCTCTTGAATTTTCGAGCATTGCTGTGGAGAAGTCCATTTGGCTTCTGCTATTGTCGTTGGTGGCATTGTCAACATCAATTTCGTCTTCAAGTTTTGTATTCACTTTCAATTTTTTAAGCTGGCCACGATATATAATCTCATTAATTAAGCGGCTTGCAATTATGGCCTGAGTATCATCCATTTTGCTGACTTTGCGGCCCCCTACTTCACCTTCAATAACGCAATCGTTGTCCGTCTCCTTAAATCGTTTTGTTACCATTGCCATGAAATCATCAGTTAATGATTTCTTAAATTTGTTCGGGGGTGGTGCGTCAGTGGCTTCAGTCTTAAAAAGAAAACAAGTAAGAACGTTGCAGTCGGGCTCACCCAACTGCGATATACTCTGTTTTCTGTACGTATATTAAATTAAATTCTTTTAAAGACTACTTATATATATATGCTACAAACTATAAAATCTTGACACTTTGTCTTACTATGGTATATACCAACATGTATACCAAGTTTGGTTGCTGTAGCTTCAAAACTGTGGAAAAAACCTGCGTTCATACAGACGGACGGACGGAGGACATTTCACAAACCCAATATACTCTTTTTTTCCATTTTGGAAAACAGAGTATAATAAATTTATTACTTTAATTAAATTGCAATAATTTTCAATCACTACTATTTCTTATATTTTTTTTTTGCTACCTAAAAATGCAGAGGAATGGAAGAGGATTGCGGATGGGTTTTATGAAAAATTTAATTTTCCGAATTGTGTTGCCACAGTTGATGGCAAACACATTGCAATAACAAAGCCTCACAACTCTGGCTCTTTTTATTATAACTATAAAATTTTTTTTTCTGTTTTGCTGTCTGTTGTCAGTTCAGACTATGAATTTACAATGGTGGACGTAGGCATTAATAGCAGAATGTCAGAAGGCTCACCATTTGGCAAAAAAGCTTTTTATAATAACGTTTTGAGATTGCCTGAGCCAAGTCCTTTGCCCGGAAGTAAACGCACTTCGCCATATGTTCGTTTGTGTTGCCAAAACAATACGCACACTTATAGTGAGGTCTTTTTAAATACATTTTAAAAACATTTCTTTTTAATTTGAATACAGTTTATTTTGATCATCTATTTTCAATGTACATAAAAACGTCTAATATTAATAATTTGCATAAGTCTTCAGTAGAATACAGCTACCTGCCGGACCTTCATTATAGACTTACACAAATTGTGAGATACAGCAGGAAAAATTGTCTATCAACTTTTAAATATACCAATATTTGAACAAGATCACATTTATTTTTCATATACTTACGAAATGATAACAAAATAAATTATATCTTTTCATTTCACTTAATGAAAATTATTCTTTGTGTCATTATTTTTGCCAAAAGCGCTACACATTTAGTAACACATTTTTAATACCATTTGCAACGCCTAAATAATTTGATATTTTAAACATTTGTCTTCCCAAATCAAATGTTCCTCTTGATGTGCAAGGTGTCTCAACATATCTAATGAAGCTTATAGCATCGTAATACCAAAGATTGCTTTCTTCCTCCACGCCAGGTGCACTTTTCGAAACATCCTCTTGCCGTCGTGTTTCGCGCCAAAAATTCAACCGAAGCGAAATGATATTTTTTTTGCATATCGTTCACATCCGCGTCTGGATAGTACTCCTTATATTTTTTTATTTACATCTCCAGCTGCTGCTCCTTTATTGATCGATTGGAGTACTCCTTCCCCTTAACATCCCATAAGGATGTGCAGGATCGATAATGTTCAATGAACTCCAATTTAATTTTTTTTCGGGGCACATCTTTTTCGTTATATGTCACTTTTGCTACTAAATTACACGTAAAACGAATTCGCGAAAAAGTACACCCACAATTAAGTCCAAAATGAACAAAAATGTACAAAAACAATTGACAGTCCATAAAGAAGAATACAACATAACAAGGACAAACGTACAGTGGTCACAAGCAAACAATGTCGCTCATTGCGTTTTATATTTCACAAAATTGAATATTGAGAGCCTACATTTAAACAAAGTAAAACAAGTTATTACATTTTGTTTATTTGATATTCATAATAATAAATAATAAAAAATTAAAATACTTTGCATAAATGCAATTAATTATATTATGTAAATAAATATAAACATATAAGCATACGCTTTAATTTAAATGTATAAAATAAATGAATATAACAATAATATCATATTAACACTTGGCTATCATTCACATATATACCCACTATGCATTAACAGCATAAACCAAAACATAAACAAAACGGACAACAACAATTTCACTGCGCCCACTCGAATAAAGATAAGAGCAATGACAATCTGCGGTAGCCATCAGCAGAGCGTGTAACAAAACAACCGCCAAAAATGCAAGTGAGTGTAACTTGCCAACAACAATGCTTCGTGCTCGGAGAGAAATAACTAAAAATGTAGATAATTCTCTCCGATCAAGAAATGTGTTGTTGAGGGAAATGCGCTGTTAACATTTCTGTCCATTTCCTCTTTGGATCGCGATCACAAAGCATGGACGACGCACACATGCACAGCTTCGCTCAATTACATGCATACAATGATGCGTGATCGCGATCATGATCGAGGTGTATGGCCCGCATTAAGCTCAGTTGCTGTTTCGTACTACGCCTGTATCCCCCAATTAACCTCAGCAACGAAATTTTATCGCTCACGTGGTCTAATTTGTCAATAATAATCGGGTCAACAGTGCTGATAGAAGTTCGTTGTTGCCTAACTCGGTCTACATCACTAAGTATATGCGTTGGGGCAGGATTAAGTGAAAGCAAGTAAGAACGTTGCAGTCGGATGCACCCGACTGCGATAGACTCTTTTTTTCGATTCTTTGCAGAGTCAGAATTGGGCGTGGTAGTTGTATTTTTGCTCAAATCTTTCAAGTTTTGCCATCAATTTAAGTTTGGTTGGGCCCGTTCTACAGGTTTAGGAGAAACAAGCCTTGCTAGATTGCAAGGGCTGGGGTGGGCGGTGCAAAATTATTTTTATTCAATCTATTAAATAGGGCAATAGAATTCAACCTGCAAAATTTTGGCACTCTAGCTAAAGGGGTGTGGAAGATACAGACTTTGCTTTCTTTAGGGCGGACTTTAGCGTGGTCAAATTTTTTTTGGCTTATCAATCAAGGAAGTGATTATTAGCCCTTGTGCTAAATTTGGTTACTCTAGCTGTGGAAGATATAGGTTTTTGCGGTTTGTTGGGGAAGCGATGGGGGTGGGGGGGGGGAGATCTTGACATATATATATATATCACGCCTACTTCTGACTCCGGAAAGAGGCGAAAAAAAGAGTATATCGCAGTCGGGCGCATCCGACTGCAACGATCTTACTTGTTTTACTTGGTTTTCTGGCATTGACTTACCACCTTACGCTAGTAGACTCCTTTGAATAAACCTTTCTTCCCTAAAAACCGTCGTATTAACTTGGTGTAATGTTCGTAGTAAAATTATTAAATGGTGTAATAGACTCCTCTATGTTGATGATACAACTTAACTTTTCTGTTCCTTGCACACCTAAGCGTTACTTTGTTCCACTAACACCTGATGTACTAATAACTATTCTTTGCATGAACCTTTTCGAGGACTCTGTACAGATTACAATAGACTTTCTCGAGTAATCAATTCAGAGTCCTATTTTCCCATAATTAACAAGTAAGAACGAGATCTTGACACTTTGTCTGCCTATGGTATATACCAACATGTATACCAAGTTTGGATGCTCTAGCAGACGGACATTTCACAAACCCAATATACTCTTTTTTCTTTTTTTTTTTTTTTAAAAAAAATTAAAAAAGGGTATACAAACTATATTTTAACTTTTTTAGCTCGCAGTTAACCATTTTTGCCTACTAAATATTACTAACTTATTGCTTTTTATTATTTTTTGGTCTGATTGGGCTTTGCTGGGGTTTCCCAATCAATTTTTGGACCTAGTTTTTGTATGAAAAACTTTTTTGTTCTTCAAGATAACTCAACCAAACTCAATACGTCTCAGTTTAAACACTATGTATATGTTGGGAAAATTTGATCAAAATCAAACCACTATATCTTATAGCTGCCATAGGAACGATCGGTTGGAAAATAAGATTTCCTGTGAAAATATTTTCTGCAAGGAAATAAATCTTCGGCACGCCAAAGATAACATATCTTTCTTGATTTTTATATCCACAGGTAACTACCGAAGTGATGTTTGCGGATTATCGCTAATTGTTTTCAAAATTTTTGAATGACCGCGTCTGGTGAGCTTTGGTGGTCTGCCTCCAGAATTGTTCAGGTGCAGAATATTTTAATTTTCTGCACGATTAATAATAAAGATTAATAATAATATATGTCTACTAGCATTTTCCCGCGTGCGGTGCTACGCCCCGTATAAAATCATATTCGCTCGAAAACTGATCTTCGGCGCTACAACCCTAACCAACAGTTTTTTTTTAGCCAATTGGGTAAATTTTCCGGAAAATCGGTATGCAGTTTTTATTGAATTTTCATATTGATCTTAGAAAATTTATTTAAGGCAAATCGCATAAAAACTCAACTTTGGCCTTCTTACCACCCACTTTCCCCCCGTGAATGTGAATGTTTCGGAAAATTGGTGTGCCGTTTTTAATGAATTTTTATACTCTTTTTTAATTTTTTGAAAAAAAGAAAAAAGAGTATATTGAGTTTTTTAAATGTCCGTCTGTTCGTCTGTCTGTCTGTCCGTATGAACGCAGGTTTTTTCCACAATTTTGAAGCTGGAGCAACCAAACTTGGTATACATGTTGGTATATACCATAGGCAGACAAAGTGTCAAGATAATAATTTTGCCACGCCCACCCCGGCCCTTGCAATCGAGCAATGTTTGTTTCTCCCAAACCTGTAGAACGGGCCCAACCAAACTTAAATTGATGGTAAAACTTGAAAGATTTGAGCAAAAATACAATTGCCACGCCGACTTCTGACTCCGCAATGAGGCTAAAAAAGAGTATATTGCAGTCGGGTGCATCCGACTGCAACGTTCTTACTTGTTATTAATGATCTTCTGATCTGATCTGATGATGTGAAACTGTGTTTAACATATAACGACTTAATCTCTCATTGCCGTCGCAATCTAGACTCTTTTTATACTTTTTTTTTTTAATTTTTTTGAAAAAACAAGTAAGAATACTCTAGTCGAGTGTGCCCGACTACGAGACTCCCTGCTCCCAACTTGCATTTCAAGCAGTTCAGCGGCAACACAAGCAAGCAGTGCACTTAACTCGTAAACTGCTTGTCAAACTGTTGTTGCTGCCTACTGAGACTACTAGATTCTTCAATAACTTTGGTTCTATTTATCCGATCGTGTTGAAATTTACACATCCGAAAGACATTGATTAAACATACATCGCAAAAACTCACACAGCCACAATTTTAAAGAAAAAACTTTGATTTTTGGTACACATATATGTTGTATCAATGTTGATCAGCTGTGTAAATTTCATCACAATCGGATAAATAACACCAAAGTTATGGAAGAATCTATTACCCCCGTCTCAGCAGGTAGAAACAACAGTTTGACAGGAACTGGGCACGTTACGTGCGCTGCCTGCTTGTGTTGCCGCTGAAATGCTTGAAATGCAAGTTGGGAGCAGGGAGTCTCGTAGTCGGGCACACTCAACTAGAGCATTCCTACTTGTTTTGTATGTGGCAGAGTTTTTTTTAAATTTTAAATTTTTTTTTTTGCAACTACAATTCTTTTTAAGTGATTTCAAATATTTCACTGTAACTTGCGTATGGCATTAGCGATTTTAAAAAACGATAAACCAAATGAAAGTCAATATATTGTCCTACAAATAAGTCTCGTACATTTTAAACATATATTTAATGGTTTTGGAGATATTGAGTCCGAAACTACGAAAATAATTATTTTTTTGCAAAAGTTTAAAGTTGGAGCTCAATTTGAAAATTCGAGAAAAAATTCGAAAAAAATGCAGTAGCTTTCAATTTTTATTTAACATAGAGACTGATTTATAAGATTTTGACAAAGTAATCACTGGTTATAATTTGTGGCAGAACTTCCAATCTAAAGCCATTAGAGTAATTCAACATTTATAAAATTTTTACGTTCATCCAGTTGCTGAGCGGGAGTTCAATAGGTTTTACTATGAAAAATTAAAACCACTTATTTAGAAAATTGAGCAAAAATTTTGTTTTTCATGATAACGCGACCAAAATTACCAATTCTGAGTATTAGCATTATTTATGATTTATTATATTTATTTTTTCAAAATTTTATTAGAATCGGACCACTATATAGCTGCCATGGGAACAATCGGTTGTATGAAAAACTTTCTTGTTTATGAAAATATTTTAACCAGAGTAACCAATTCCATGTCTCATTGTGTCTTAAACATGTTCAGAAAGTTTGATCAACATCGGATCAATATATTATATAGCTGCCATATAGAAACGTATTTTTCAATGACGACACAAAACAAATATATGGCAGTTTTTACATTTGGTGTACTCTAAGCACTAGTAATTCATTTAAATTACAATTTTTTTTTTTAAAGAATCAGAGAGATTTCGTAATAACAATGTTTTTTGATTTTTTTTCCAACGCATAAACAAACGAAGAAGACGGTTATTCAACTCTTGAACAGGCAAAGTATAGCCCTCCGTGCAAAAAACATGTAAATTCTAGATTAATCCCATAGACTTCCAATGATAGGCCTTGCGATTTATTTATTGTCTGAATCTGAATCCGCTTGAATAAAAAAGGAAGATCAGATGGAATAATCCGCATATGACGATCCGATAAGGACTTGATCTCATTTGTATTTTCCATCAATTCAGTCGAAACATCAACAGAAATTTGTCCATTTCCAAGCGCCAACAGTTATCTCGAGAATTCAGCTTCCGTCGGTTCAGTCTGCAATGCGACTCTCATGTTCGTGGTCAATTTTAACTTATTTATTATACTCTTTTTTAATTTTTTTTATAAAAAAAGAAAAAAGAGTATATTGGGTTTGTGAAATGTCCGTCTGTCCGTCTGTCCGTCTGTCCGTATGAACGCAGGTTTTTTCCACAGTTTTGAAGCTAGAGCAACCAAACTTGGTATACATGTTGGTATATACCATAGGCAGACAAAGTGTCAAGATCTCCCCCTTACCCCCACCCCTTCCCCCACAAACCGCAAAAACCTTTATCTTCCACAGTTTTACAGCTAGAGTAACCAAATTTTGCACAAGGGCTACTTATCACATCCTTGATTGATCTGACAAAAAAAATTTGGCCACGCCCACCCCCGCCCCCACAAATAAGCAAAGTCTGTATCTCCCCCACCCCTTTAGCTAGAATCACCAAATTTTGCAGGTCGAATTCTATTGTCCTATTAAAAAGAATAATTTTGCCACGCCCACCCTCGCCCCTGCAATCGAGCAATGTTTGTTTCTCCCAAACCTGTACAACGAGCCCAACCAAACTTAAATTGATTGCAAAACTTGAAAGATTTGAGCAAAAATACAATTGCCACGCCCACTTCTGACTCCGCAAAGAGGCTAAAAAAGAGTATATCGCAGTCGGGTGTATCCGACTGCAACGTTCTTACTTGTTTATTTATTTAATCAATGCATTAAGCTTTCTACTTATTTATATATCTAGTTAAACTACAAGTAGTTTAGCTAGAAAAATAATTATTGAAGAAAAAATAAAAATAAAATAAAAAAGAGTCAAAAAGACACGACTAAATTCTACATTTGTTTAGATTAAAGTCAAAACGCATGTCAGGTGGAAGCTGATTGTCATCAAGGCTCTATTTATTAGCATAGACGGTTCTATGCGTACACAAGTTGAAAGGCAACACATTACGCAAATTTCTGCCTGGTACACCGAATCTAATATGCTCAAGTAAGGCTGAACAGTCAATAGTTCCAACCACAAGGTCATTAATTAAAGTAAGGGTTGCTATGGCACGTCTATCTTCAAGCGTAGAAAGGTGAACTAGATGGCATCTACATCTATTAGAAGGTGCAGGGTCCACAAAGTTTAAAGGCCTTAAGCCAAATTTAAAAAACTGTTTTTGAAGACGATCTAGTCTATTAGAGTGAAAATCTCCCGGAAAAGGGTTCCAAATAAAAGAGGCATATTCCAATATTGACCTAACAAAAGCAGAATACAAAGTGAGTCTAGTAAATGGATCATTAAACTGAGGAGAATTGCGCTTCACAAACCCAAACATAGCATACGCCTTTGGCATAATGTAGTTAATGTGTTCGACAAACTAAAATTTGGATTCAAAGAGAACTCCTAAGTATAGAAATTCGGTCTTAAGAGACAGCTGTTTTAACATTTTTACTAAAACAGATTTAGCGAAAGTTGGTTTCTGCTGCACCAGACTGCCAAAATGGATAAATCAGCCTGCAAATTCTCACAATCTAACTGCGAACAAATACTTTTAAATATTTTTAGATCATCCGCATTCAAAAGATATTCTGAGAACTTGAAGCAGTTACCAATATTATTAATAAACAGTGTAAACAAAAGCAGACCCAGTGACAAACTTTATAAAAGGCTTCGTCAATGTCAGAACAAACAGTATCAACCTAACAGTGTTGTGCAAACGCTGGAATACAAAACTTTTAGAAACCGCTTAATTTGTTACAGTAGACCTACCATTAAAAAAACCATGCTGTCTGTCAAATAATGGCAATGTGCTTAACAATGATGCGCTCGAAAAGTTTGGAAATGTTACTAAGTTTACCTATGCCTCTATAGTTTTGTACATCACATTTGCGACCACCCTTAAATATAGGCGTAATTGTAGCATTTTCCATTTGCTAATAAATACACCTTCAGAAAGAGATTTAGAAGCAAGTAAGAATACTCTAGTCGAATGTGCCCGACTACGAGACTCCCTGCTCCCAACTTGCATTTCAAACAGTTCAGCGGCAACACAAGCAAGCAGTGCACTTAACTCGTAAGCTGCTTGTAAAACTGTTGTTGCTGCCAGCTGAGACGGGCGTAACACAAGCAAGCAGTGCACTTTACTCGTAAACTGCTTGTCAAACTGTTGTTGCTGCCAGCTGAGACGGGCGTAATAGATTCTTCTTTAACTTTGGTGCTATTTATTCGATCGTGTTGAAATTTACAGATCCGAAAGACACAAGCGCACTTAACATGTCCAGTTCCTATAAAACTGTTGTTTCTGCCTGAAACCCGCAGGGTGCGGGGCGTGCATCCGAAATTTGAAATAAACTTGATCTGCATTTGGTATACAGGAACCTGCATGCCAGGTTTGGTGTCTCTAGCTCTTATAGTCTCTGAGATCGACGCGTTCATACAGACAGACAGACGGACATGGCTAGTTCGTCTCGGCTGTTGATCCTGATAAAGAATATATATCTATATGTATAAAAGAGTTTGTCCTCACTGGCGATTGGTGATTGGTGATTGGCGATTGGCGATTGGCGATTGGCAATCAACGCAGGGCCCAAACCATAAGAGCTACATGGCTGAAATTTTCACAGTGGCTTAGGCATGTACCGAAAGTGAGCACTAAGACCGGATTTTGAAAAATTCGGTCGGGAAATGTGGAAAATTCGCGGAAACCCGTTGTATGCAACTTTTTTGATTATCATCCGATCAGCTTCAAACTTAGTTTCAATGATCTATATAAAAAACAAGTAAGAATACTCTAGTCGAGTGTGCCCGACTACGAGACTCCCTGCTCCCAACTTGCATTTCAAGCAGTTCAGCGGCAACACAAGCAAGCAGTGCACTTAACTCGTAAGCTGCTTGTAAAACTGTTGTTGCTGCCAGCTGAGACGGGCGTAACACAAGCAAGCAGCGCACTTTACTCGTAAACTGCTTGTCAAACTGTTGTTGCTGCCAGCTGAGACGTAATAGATTCTTCTTTAACTTTGGTGCTATTTATTCGATCGTGTTGAAATTTACAGATCCGAAAGACATTGATTAAACATACATGTGTACCAAAAATTAAAGCTTTATCTTTAAAATTGTGGCTGTGTGAGTCTTTTGCGATTTGCGGGGGTGCGGAGTGTACATCCGAAATCGACGCGTTCATACAGACGGACAGACGGACAGACAGACGGACATGGCTAGTTCGTCTCGGCTGTTGATCCTGATCAAGAATATATATAGTTTATATAGTCGGAAATGCCTCCTTCTGTCTGTTACACACATTTGCAGTACTTTATAACTCCCTTTTTCCCATTTTTAATGGGAACAGGGAGTAATAATTTATGACTGCATACCAATTTTCCGGAAAATTCACCCCCCTGGGTGGAAAATGGGTAGTCAAGGTTGTATGGGCGAAAGTTGAGTTCTTATGCTATTTGCTTCAAACTCATTTTCGAAGATCTATATGAAAATTCATTTGAAACTACATACCAATTTTCCGGAAAATTCGCATTCCCGGGTGGAAAGTGGGTGGTGAATAGGGCGATAGTTGAGTTTTTGTGCAATTTGCTTCAAACTCATTTTCAAAGATCAATATAAAAATTCATTTAAGACTGCATACAAATTTTCCGGAAAATTCGCATTCCCGGGTGGAAAGTCGGTGGTAAAAACGCCAAAGTTGAGTTCTTATGCGATTTGCTTCAAACTCATTCTCAAAGATCAATTTGAAAATCCATTCAATACTGCATACCAATTTTCCGGAAAATTCACATTCCCGGGTGGAAAGTTGGTGGTAAAACGGCCAAAATTGAGTTTTTATGCGATTTGCTTCAAACTCATTTTCATTCAACTCAACTCATTTCAATTCATTAAAAACTGCATACCAATTTTCCGGAAAATTCACATTCCCGGGTGGAAAGTGGGTGGTGACAAGGCCATAGTTGAGTTTTAATGCGATTGGCTTCAAACTCATTCTCAAAAATCAATATGATAATTCATTTAAGACTGCATACCAATTTTCCGGAAAATGCAAATTCCCGGGTGGAAAGTGGGTGGCAAAAAGGCCAAAGTTGAATTCTTATGCGATTTGCTTCAATCTCATTTTCAAAGATCTATATGAAAATTCAGTTAAAGCTGCATACCAATTTTCCGGAAAATTCACACCCGTGGGTGGAAAGTGGGTGGTAAATAGGGCGAAAGTTGAGTTCATTTGCGATTTATCCCCAATTCATTTGCAAAGATCAATGTGAAACTTCATTAAAAACTGCATACCAATTTTCCAGAAAATTCACATTCCCGGGTGGAAAGTGGGTGGTAAAAAGGCGAAAGTTGAGTTCTTTTGCGATTTATTCCTAACTCATTTGCAAAGATCAATATGAAAATTTATTAAAAACTGCATACCATTTACATTCCCGGGTGGAAACTAGGTAAAAAGAAGGCTAAAACTGCAACTGGAAAATTTACCCTGTTGGGTAGAAAACTGTTGGTTTAGGTTGAAGGAAGTTACATTTTTGTGAGAATATGATATTATACGGGGGGTAGCACCGCACGCCGGGAAATGCTAGTAGTTTATATTGTCGGAAATGTCTCCTTTCCCATTTTTAATGGGAACAGGGACTAAAAAGAAAAAACAGTATTGGGTTTGTGAAATGTCCGTCTGTCCGTATGAACGCAGGTTTTTTCCACAGTTTTGAAGCTAGAGCAACCAAACTTGGTAAACATGTTAATATATAGCATATTCAGACAATGTGTCAAGATTGAGATTGACTGTCCTCCGCCTCGCTCGCCTTTGTTCTAGAGCTATCTTGATGAAACTTGGCACAGGTCCTTTTCCTAATTGTAATTAGTACCTATAGTTGAATTGGCCGGCTGTTGATGCTGATCAAGAATATGTTTAGTTTATATAGTCGGAAATGTCTCCTTCTGCTTGTTACACACATTTGTAGTACTTTATAACTCCCATTTTCCCATTTTTAATGGGAACAGGGAGTAACAAGTAAGAATACTCTAGTCGAGTGTGCCCGACTACGAGACTCCCTGCTCCCAACTTGCATTTCAAGCAGTTCAGCGGCAACACAAGCAACACAACTTGCACAGTGCATGTCAAACTGTTGTTTCTGCCTGCTGAGACAGTGGAAATAAGTTTTTCCATAACTTTGGTGATATTTCTCCGATCGTGTTGAAATTTACACATCTGAAAGACATTGATTAAACATACATGTGTACCAAAAAGTAAAGCTCTATCTTTAAAATTGTGGCTGTGGGAGTCTTTTGCGATTTGCGGGGGTGCGGGGGGAATCCGAAATTTGATTTAAACTTGATCTGCGTATGGTATACATGGCTACATGCCAAGTTTGGTGTCTCTAGCTGTTGTAGTCTCCGAGATCTGTGTGTTCATACGGACAGACGGACAGACGGACAGACAGACAGACAGACAGACGGACATGGCTAGATCGTCACGGCTGTTGATGCTGATCAAGAATATATATAGTTTATATAGTCGGAAATGCTTCCTTCTGCCTGTTACACAAATTTGCAGTACTTTATAACTCCCTTTTTCCCATTTTTAATGGGAACAGGGAGTAAAAATGACGGAATAGAACTAAGTGTAAGTTCATCATCACTATCAACATTTTGTTCAAAATTTGCGCTGAAAAACATGCCAAAAAGGTTAGAAACGCCTGAAAGAGTACATGCTGACTGTTTAGAAAACAAAACATGCAACCCTCGCGGCCTATCCTTAAAAACACACACATGTCAATCTTCGAGTAAGCGAGACACTTGAGATAAAAACCCAAACCGTTGGTAAAAAGAGTCAATCCTTGCTTGAGCAAGCCAATAAACAAAGAGATCAAATTATCCCACCAGATGTGACGCCGCACATGTGAACTGTAACAACTGTACACACATGTGTGATGACGATAAGCCAATAGAAACTTAGCATAGGATATATTCCACATTTAATTTTAGAAATCATATGTTAAAAAAGGAAAACTATTGTAACTCTAATAATTCTATCCTTGTTATTCATAAAATAGAATCCACATACATTTAAGGTATAAAAGCGCATAAAACCAATAAAGAACTAAGTCTTAACAAAATAAAACCTGGACGCGTTTCAGTTTTAATAGGGCTCGGCAGAAAATAAAAGGTACGTTTAAAGGACTGCGACAACGGCGCAATCAACTTTAAACTATGCTTACATTTTGGTCCTTCGAGTATTATTGCTCACGAAGGCTGCCAAAACCGGTTGAGAAACAATTAAAACGGTTTCCACGGTTATAGTCCCGGTGGTGCTCCCTGCTGGAGCTCACGAGCATAGCTAGGGATAAAAAAAAAAAAAGCCCGTGTGTTTTTAAAACTACGAAAACAACTGGCAGACGACGTGATAAGAACAGCGCGGGAAACTCAACGTTGAACAACGAGGGAAATATCGACGAGGGATAAATCAGCGTTGGACAACGTAAGAGATAACAGCGCGGGAGATATCGCTGGACGACGAGGGATAAATCACCGATTGGACGACGTGGCAGGCTCACCGCGGGAAAAAGCGACGCTGGATAACGTGGGAAAACAGTAAGACAGACAAGCTATACGGCATAAAGCATGTCTCACTGCTCACAAAAATACGAGTGACCAGCGACGCTGGAGACGACGATCTACCACGGCTGGAAACAACCAACGAGCACGCTATACGGAATAAAGCGGCTCTCACAAAAATACGAGTGGCTAGCGACGCTGGAGACGAAGATCTACCACGGCTGGAAACAACCAACGAGACACGCTATACGGAATAAAGCGGCTCTCACAAAAATACGAGTGACTAGCGACGCTGGAGACGACGATCTACCACGGCTGGAAACAACCAACGAGACACGCTATACGGAATAAAGCGGGTCTCACAAAAAAACGAGTGACTAGCGACGCTGGAGCCGACGATCTACCACGGCTGGAAACAACCAAAAAGACACGCTGTACGGAATAAAGCGGGTCTCACAAAAATACGAGTGACGAGCGACGCTGGAGACGACGATCTACCACGGCTGGAAACAACCAACGAGACACGCTGTACGGAATAAAGCGGGTCTCACAAAAATACGAGTGACCTGCGACGCTGGAGACGACGATCTACCACGGCTGGAAACAACCAACGAGACACGCTATACGGAATAAAGCGGGTCTCACAAAAATACGAGTGACTAGCGACGCTGGAGACTACGATCTACCACGGCTGGAAACAACCAACGAGACACGCTATACGGAATAAAGCGGGTCTCACAAAAATACGAGTGACTAGCGACGCTGGAGACGACAATCTGCCACGGCTGGAAACAACCAACGAGGCACGCTATACGGAATAAAGCGGGTCTCACAAAAATACGAGTGACTAGCGACGCTGGAGACGACGATCTACCACGGCTGGAAACAACCAACGAGACACGCTTTACGGAATAAAGTGGCTCTCACAAAAATACGAGTGACTAGCGACGCTGGAGACGACGATCTACCACGGCTGGAAACAACCAACGAGACACGCTATACGGAATAAAGCGGCTCTCACAAAAATACGAGTGACTAGCGACGCTGGAGACGACGATCTACCACGGCTGGAAACAACCAAAGAGACACGCCACACGGAATAAAGCGGGTCTCAGAAAAATACGAGTGTCTAGCGACGCTGGAGACGACGATCTACCACGGCTGGAAACAACCAACGAGACACGCTATACGGAATAAAGCGGGTCTCACAAAAATACGAGTGACTAGCGACGCTGGAGACGACGATCTGCCACGGCTGGAAACAACCAACGAGACACGCTATACGGAATAAAGCGGGTCTCACAAAAATACGTGTGACTAGCGACGCTGGAGACGACGATCTACCACGGCTGGAAACAACCAACGAGACACGCTTTACGGAATAAAGCGGCTCTCACAAAAATACGAGTGACTAGCGACGCTGGAGACGACGATCTACCACGGCTGGAAACAACCAAAGAGACACGCCATACGGAAAGCGGGTCTCAGAAAAATACGAGTGTCTAGCGACGCTGGAGACGACGATCTACCACGGCTGGAAACAACGAAACAGAGACGCTATACAGAATAAAGCGGGTCTAAAAAAAAAAGTACACTAACCTATAAAGAAATGAGTACATTATTGGCACTGATAGAAGCCATTTTTAACTCAAGACCATTATATCCAACTGACAACGGCAACGAGCTCGACGACGTCTTAACACCGGGTCATTTTCCAATCGGAAGACCTATGATTGACGTACCAGAATCCATAAATGATAAGGTGGTATCGGAACTGGAGCGTTGGAAACTAATTTTCAAAAAGAAAAACCGCTTCTGGCAAAAATGGGAAGACGAATAACGAAGACGAAGTAGACTTCAAAAAAGACTAAAATGGCAAAATGGAATGATAAAAAGGCCAGTTCATAAAGTATGGCCGTTGGAATCAGAATTAGAAGAGAAAAGGACAATCCGAAATACAAGGCCGAACAAAGCAGCAGTGGTGATTAATTGTCTGCTAATGTTTACTATGATAAAAGGAGTACACACATCGAATGAAACGCAGGCAATGAAAAACGAAGTGACACCATTTGAAAAAGACGTTATGATATATGTATATGGATAATGTCGGTTTAGTGGATATCGTGTCATCAAAATGGAACCTGATAATATATAACATCATATTTTGTTTGGCACAATGGATGCCGACGACAGGAATATAATGGAAACAAATATTAGGAATGTGTTTGAGAATTAGAAAGATTTGCAGAAACTCTACAAAAAACAAACATCACTGATTGACTGCACCCTCAATATTTTAACAAAAACTACGGAGGATATGAACAACACGTTTAAAGAAATGGATGACGCAATTCAACTCAACTGCATTACGAAATAAAGGAAAACCAGTGTGTGAATAAGATGGCGCTGTCATATCAAATAATACTGCTGCAAATAATCCAGCTAATAGAAAACTGTGAAAAGACACAAACATCGATAACTAATTTACTCATTAATTTAAATCATGGTCGAGTAAATCCACAATTACTCAAACCAACACAAATTAAGCAAGAACAACATGGACGCCTACACTCTTATATCGGCAACACAAATGAATATCTGTTCTCGTCAAAACAACAAACATCTATTGTGCAAAGGAAGTTGGGTCTGGAATAGTGCGTCAGACAATTCATATGAATTATCTGCCCTTAAACAAAGTGTGGATCCATCATGTGAATTTCAAAAAATATCATCGGAGAACATATGGACAGAACTAGTCACACCAAACACTTGGTTGTTCAAGGCTTCAAAGGACCCAGTGTTAGAATGGACATGTGGTAATCATCAGAGTCAAGTAATGAGGCTCCCCGGCCAAGGAGTACGAAAACTTCGACAAGGATGCACAGATCGCAACGGCAAACATCTACTTACTGCTGCACACGAAATAACAACCCAAGATGTCATCACGGAACCAGTCGCACCTCTACTAACGTTAGCAAATAATATAAAACTAGAAAATGTGAAAACTATTGTTACAAAGTCAATAAACAATTCATATGAAATAAGTAAAACAAAAAAATTAGTAGAAGAACAAAAATTAGAAACTATAAAATTAAGAGGCATAAATGTTCACAATGTAAGTTGTCATACATCACTAACACTGATTATGATTGCAATAATAGCAATAGGTATTTTATATGAAATTAAAAAATGTAAAACAGAAAAAAAGAAAATTAAAATTGAGTTTGGGAAGTCACCAGCAGAAAATTAAAATGTCATAATGCCCCCCGCAAAATGTTTAGAAAACTAAAGATGCAACCCTCGCGGCCTATCTATAAAAACACACACACATGTCAGTCTTCGAGTAAGCGAGACACTTGAGATAAAAACCCAAACCGTTGGTAAAAAGAGTCAATCCTTGCTTGAGCAAGGCAATAAACAAAAAGATCAAATTATCCCACCAGATGTGACGCCGCACATGTGAAATGTCCAGTGATGGCTGAAGATTAGGTTGAGAGGTTAACTGTACCTCTTATTGCTGGCCTCGGGCTCAGACAATAAAACAAAGTTATTTAACGGCCAAGTGCCGGAGTGAATATTTATTTAAGCGACTTGAAGAGCGCTGTATTCAAAACTAATTCTAAGATACAAAGAATATTTCACTTAAGCTAAGCCAAAACTCGCATCACGCCACAATGTCATGATCGGCAAGCCGACTCAGCAAAATCCTAGGCAATAACAGAAGCTCTTACAGTGAAACAAAAGTGTCCATTTACCGCCGCTGACCATTGCAGCTGCAGCTGCGCTGATACAAAGTATGCAGCATCAGCAATTCAATTGCGAGGGCTGTTCATTAACTTATGAATCACGCGATAGCGAGGGTTGATTATAAACTTATGAAATATCCTATATTAAATGTTATGTGTTAACTACTCTCCCTTTAAGTGTAAGGCCGCCCTCGGCCGACCCAATCCCGACGACGACTTCTCGTAGCCGCTTCGCAGACTTCTTTGCGTCGATGATCCGCCAAAGAGTAAGGCCAATGCAGATTAAAGCACAGCATATGGCTCCCATGATGAATGCCACACGATAAGCTTGATCAGTTCCGGCGTCTTCCTTGAATTGCTGTATCACCTCCAAATTACGTTCATTTAAACGATGAAGGTAAGGGAGGCTGAGGATATCTTGGCTGGCAGTGATGTTCAGCAAGGGAGAATTGGCAATACCCGGGACTCTATTGCGTACGTCGTTGTGATTATAAAACAGAGTCCCGTTAATTGCGACTCGGTCTCTGAACGTGATGAGATGCGTGCCTTGTATCTGGACTTCATTGCCGTTGTCAACCTGAATCCTTGCGGACCCGTCGTTGAGGATGATGATTCCATCATCTACATGTGTGATTATTTCCAGGTTGCTCGGCTGGGTCTCGCAGTGTGCCGTGCCACCTGCATGGAGCTCTTTGGCACACGAACTCTCTAATGCCAGACGACAAAATGTGGCTCCAGGTGAAGCGGCGCAACTCTGCAGTGTGTGGGCTTCTCCATCGCATTTGGCTATGACGTTGTTCATCAATCGCAATATTAAATTCTCGTGGACGACAGGATAAATTGTGATTTTCCTGCAAGTTGTTTTAATCTTTGGGAATTTAATTATAAAATGTATGGTGTTAATGGATTGAAGAACTTTGACGGACGCAACGGACATAAGATCTCCTATGGGAGTATTGGTGGGTTCCCCTAGCCAAATTGATTTCAAATCTGAGTGGTCCAAAATGTTTGGGCTGACAATGTTAGCCTTCGCAAGAGTAATAGCGAGCATTAAATTTTGCAACTCCATCATCAGCATTCTGTTTCTAGACAGTAATGTTTCAAATAAATGGCTAGTGTCAACTTGTGAGTTTTTGGCAATCTTGAGAATTTTATTGACAGTGACTGTTAACTGGTTAAGCTGGTCTTGAAGTCTAGTATTTATTTCTTTTTGTCTATTGTTGGCATTTAATGATTTATAAAAACTATGCCAAGTGGCTAATAGTAAATTGAAAAACTATATCTAACTTATACGAGTTTGCCTAGTGGCTTAAAAAAGGTGTAAGAGAATGAAAGAAAAACAAGGGAGTCACCTTAGGTTGTCCTTGTGGACCACCCTCCCTCTTATCAGGACCTCGGTCCCCAGGTCTGCATCCACGGCCTTCTTATCACATAAAGGTGTGAGTTTGACGAGCCGTCGGTTGGACTTGACCAAAACTTTGTCACCAACGTCGAAGACCCTATTCTGCCGCTTTGCGTTTTCCCTACCTCTGAGCTTCGTCTGAGCGTCTCTGATCTTTTCTTGTATCTTCTCTCGTGGCTCACCTGAACCACATCAACTTCTTTGTACCGCTAGCTTGTGTTTCGGCTTGTTGCGAATGCCTCTCCTGTTGGTGACCCTGCGCTTTTGCATGCAGCTTGCGTTCTTTGTCCTCTAGACTTCTTGTGAAATTAGCCGCGAATGCGTACCTTTCATGATTTCACTCAACTTCCTGCGCGAGAGCTAGCGCTGAAGGCAAATCCTCTGGGCTTTGCTTTAAAGAGCACATCTGTAAGACTGCGCTTAAGACCCGATATGAACACACGCAACGCATCGCCGCGGAATTTTTCACACAGGTCCATTGCTAAAGCTGGCTCATATGACATGTTAACTTTATTAGTAAGAAGAGTGAGTTTTTTCTGTAACTCATCGTAATTTTGAAGCAGGGACAGGCCACCTTGCCTCAAGGTACCTAATTCTTGTTCAATGACATGAATTGGCTTTTTGTCGCTGTATGTGAAATCTAGGCGATTTATTATCGCATCAAAATTCAATACAGTACCAAATGAGGCCAGCACCGCGTCTGCGGGGCCCCTAATCTTGCTTCTTATAATAATAACAGCCTAATAATGACGAGAACTGCCCTTATATGGTCTGAAGATCTGGTAAGCGGCTAATGCTGCCTGCCTCCAAGATACATAAGATTCTTGTACTCCTGCAAACTCAGGTAAGCAGTTGACGGCATCTAGCGGCTCGTAACAGCGAATGTCGTTTCTAATTTCTATAGCAGCATATGCTACTACTTGTGGGGCGGCAACGTTTGCTGCTGCTATTTGTTCAGCTAACTCATTAATTCTTTCAGTCAAAACTTGCTCCCTCTGCTGGTTTGCAACGGCCTGTTCGGCTAAAGCATTGCTGATAGCCGCCCTTACTACTTCCATAAGCTGATCTGGAATAATTTTACCTGATGGTGGGGGAACTACGGGGAGAAGCCTTGCAGCCGGGACTCTGATGCGAATGTCACAGTCGGAATCTGAGTCGCTAGACTGCTTGCGAGGCTTTCTATATTGGCTGAACGGCTGCATGCGCAGGCCAGTGGCCGCAAAAAACAAAACGGGCCGTCAAAAGACAGGTTGAGTTACGCCGCAGATTTGAACCACGAGAACTGTACGTATTGTTATAGCACAATTTTAGACACATAGAAAGTAACACAAGGTAATTTTATTAACGATTTGGATGATAAGTTGTTTCAACTCAAATTCTCAAAGCAGTCACTCTCACGCGTTTCAGCAACTTGGTTCTAATTATTATTATTTTATTTTTTTTATATGATCTGTTGCAATTTAATGCTCACTAGTACTAACTAGTGTTTTTTTTTTTTAATAAAATAAACCAAAAAGAAAATTTGTGTGTGACGAAAAATTTTGGCTAGAGTGCCCACTTACATGATTCAATTAACAACTAAATTCTTATTAAAGCTGTTCACTTGCAGCTCCCGCGCTGCTGTCTTAACTGTTGTTGGTTGACGCAGCTCCTGTGCTGCTGTTTCAACTGTTGTTGGTTGTTGCAGCTCCTGTGCTGCTGTTGCTGGTTATGGAGTCCGACCACTAGTTGGGCGCCAATTAATGTATTTCCAGTCCAGTGATGGCTGAAGATTAGGTTGAGAGGTTAACTGTACCTCTTATTGCTGGCCTCGGGCTCAGACAATAAAACAATGTTATTTAACGGCTAAGTGCCGGAGTGAATATTTATTTAAGCGACTTACTTGAAGAGCGCTGTATTCAAAACTAATTCTAAGATACAAAGAATATTTCACTTAAGCTAAGCCGAAACTCGCATCACGCCACAATGTCATGATCGGCAAGCCGACTCAGCAAAATCCCAGGCAATAACAGAAACTCTTGCAGTAAAACAAAAGTGTCCGGTTACCGCCGCTGACCATTGCAGCTGCAGCTGCGCTGATACAAAGTATGCAGCATCAGCAATTCAATTGCGTGGGCTGTTCATTAACTTATGAAGCACGCGATAGCGACGGTTGATTATAGACTTATGAAATATCCCATATTAAATGTTCTGTGTTAACTTATATATACCAGCCCCGTATAAAATCATATTTGCACGAAAATTAATACGGGGCGTAGCACCGCACGCCGGGAAATGCTAGTGCGTAATATAAATAAATAAATGCTACATGCGAAAAGAAAAGGAGGCCAAAGGCGCAAGCTGTTATACTGGTGGAACGAAAAAATTGCAGATGCTAGAAGGGCGTGCTTACAAGCGAGGCGCCGCCTAAAGTGCTCTATAAGGAGACCATGCTTCCAGCAGATGCTTGACGAGTATCGATTAAAGCGATCACTCTTCAGCAAAGCCGTCAGAAGCAGCAAAGCCAAAAGTGGAAACTCCAAAGGCTGGTCCTACTGCCTAAAGGAGATAAAGCGGCAGAAGAACCATCCGCGTACAGACCACTTTGTATGCTGGATGTGACCGGGAAACTCTTTGAGCGCATTATATTCAACAGGTTGGAGGTGAAGCTGAATGAGCGACGCGCGCTTTCAGACTGGAAGTTTGGATTCAGAAAGAATAAGAGTAAGATCAACGCTATTAATGCCGTGGTTGACATAGCCAACAGAGCGATTGAAGGCAAGCGCTGGAAGGGCGGCAACAAGTAATATTGCCTGGTAACCACCCTAGATGTGCGAAACGCTTTTAATTCTGCAAGTCATCATCCATGCATTGCATCACCTTAAAATATCGGAGTATAACATAAGCCTGATATGTAGCTACTTCCGAGATGGGCTGTTGCTGTACGACACTTCTATAGGACGGCTGGAAAATGTGGTCACGGGTGGTGTGCCGCAAGGGTCGGTACTTGGACCGACTATGGAACGTCATGTATGACGCAGTGCTGCGCCTGGAGAGACCCCGTGGCACACTTATCGTGGGCTTTGCAGATGACATAGCCATTGTAGCAGTGACTACAATTTGACTTCAAACTCTAGATGAGACTCTACATGAGGCTTTTCTGCCATCTCCCCCTCTTGAGTTAGCACTCAGTGACGCGGGCTGCGAGAGTGAAACGGAGAGTAGGGGTTAGGTTAAGTGGGTGAAAGTCCCACACTTTTCGGCTTTTAATGATTCCCATCCTTTATCGGAAATTAAATAAAATAAAAAAAAATCTATTGCATTAGGGACTCTTTTAAAAAAAAAAAAAATTTCAATGAGTCATACTTCGCCTGATAGAGACTCATGCATACAAGTCGAGCAGCGCTCCTTACCCTCTGCCTCAAGGGCAGCATTGATCAAAACTTCTACCTCCCTCTTTTAAGATCACCCCCTCTTGACAACAAGAAAATACCATACCCCCTTCCCAACTCTAGATCAAAACAGTACACAAACAAACATACATATATACGTACGCTCTCGATCCACTCCAGTCCTGTTTGGATCAATAGCTTCCAATTCATAGGCATTCATGCATACGTGAATTCAAACATGAATGGTATGCGAGGACCGCAGCGGTCGAAGCGAAATGCAAACACGGTGGATGCTCAAAAATAGAACACGCTTATTTTCATAGAAGAAAAAGGAAGAAATTTTAAAAATGGGCCCAGGTTCTTATTTAAATATTGGAATATCAAACCAATTAGAAAATATTGGCAAAGTTGTTGAGATGCCCAAAAGCCTTTCTTTTGACGTTAATATGGACGGTCTTTCTCTTTTTCAGACTTAGCGCGTGCAATTGTGGCCAATTTGAACAAGGTTAAATAATGTTGAAAACTGTCCTGTTTTTCTAGTAGGTGTCCTTATCACCATGCGAAACCATCTGTAAAGGAAAAGTCCCCATTTGAGAATATTGGTATAGGTTTGGTTTTGCAAATTCCTCTGGATTGCATGCATTTAATAGAACTAGGAATTATACGAAAAATTGTATCTAGGCTTTCGAAAAATAATGTTTGTGTCTCAATTTTTGAGGATAGTCAATCAGAAATTTCGAAATGATTACTTTCATTTAATGCCCCATGAATTCGCTAGGAAGCCACGGGCGTTGCAAGATCTTCCATATTGGAAAGCAACAGAGTATCGACAATTCTTATTGTACACTGGCATCGTTGCTCTTAAGAACAATGTTAGTAGTGATCAATATTATGTATTATTGTTCCTACAGATCATTATTCTACCCAAAACAAAGAGAGAATAACTTGAGAACTTGTCAACAAATGTTGAATCTATTTGTTGAGAACTTCCCTCTTGTCTTACAACGGCTTGTTGCACATAGAAGATACCATAAAACAAATCGGCGACCCGATTGGAGGCTCCTGTTATGCGTTTGAAAATTATTTACAACCCCTTAAGAAATGTATGCGTAAGCCAACACAAATTCTGAAACAAGTTAATAGGAAAGTATCAGAAACAATTAGTGCTTTGATTGAAAAATTATTATTGGAAATTGTGCAACCTTAGAAACTTTTATGAACAACCTTTGAGATCTGAGATGATGGGTATATATTCAGTTAACATAGAACCATCGCCTATATTAGAAAATTTTATTACAACTGAATTAGAAGGTAAGGCCATTGGGATTGCGCATAATGGGGATTTGTTAGTTATACCTGTTTTGCATACGATTAATTAGTTTCATTTAATAAGTTATTTGTTGCTTTCACTTAATTTACACAAAACAGAGGTGTTTAGTCCGTAGGCGCTCTCATTCAAGTAATGAATAATGCGTAATGAGCTGCGAATCGGGCATGGCCATAGTGCCAGCACTATGGTTATCTTTAGAACCTTTATGCATAAATAATTTTTTTTCATAGTTGAACAATGGCGACTCCATAATAACAAAAAAGAATAAAATAAGCAAGCTTGCGTTTGAGCTAAAAACTTATATTCTTGATCAGGATCAACAGCCGAGACGAACTAGCCATGTCCGTCTGTCTGTCCCTCTGTCCGTCTGTATGAACGCGTCGATCTCAGAGACTATAAGAGCTAGAGACACCAAACTTGGCATGCAGGTTCCTGTATACCATACGCAGATCAAGTTTATTTCAAATTTCGGATGCACCCCCCGCACCCCACGGGTTTCAGGCAGAAACAACAGTTTTATAGGAACTGGACATGTTAAGTGCGCTGCTTGCTTGTGTTGCCGCTGAACTAGATAAAGCTTTGATTTTTGATACACATATATGTTGTATCAATGTTGATCAGCTGTGTAAATTTCATCACGATCGGATAAACAGCACTACAGTTAAGAATGAATCTATTACCCCCGTATCAGCTGGTAGAAACAACAGTTTGACATTCACTTTACGAGTTAAGTGCACTGCTTGCTTGTGTTGCCGCTGAACTGCTTGAAATGTAAGGTGGGAGCAGGGAGTCTCTTAATGTCGGGCACACTCGACTAGAGTATTCTTACATGTTTTAATTACACTCAGCAGAAATGATGATTGTCTTTTTGATCAAATCAAAGGTATGTATTAAATCGCATTCTTTATACTGCATCCGTGATATAAAAAAAAGAAAAAAAGTTAAATTATCAGAAACCATAAATCAGGGGTTGCAAGGTATTATTGGTAAATATGAGGTTTGAACTGCCAAGAAAGATTAATTCTTTTAAATTTTCAATATTATACACATATTTGTAGTAGCTGTACTTGAAGAAGTCCAGGTGATCATAGGTGTGTAACATAAAACAATTTAAATAGTGAATCAACATAAATATTAATTTTTGTTTTTACAGGAAAATGGAACAGGAAAATTCTGGATTGAAAGGGTAGGTAAAGGTGTTGGTGGATGCCATAGCGGAGCAATCTGCCATAATTAAACAACAGACAAAGCAGCAAGTGGATGACAACAAGCTGCGAAACACCTTTCCCCTCAAGAACCTTAATTACATTATTAAAATAGATGGTTTAAATAACGGGAGCAACGCAAGTTCTTATGTACATATGTGCATACTAAAACTGCAATTTGTTAAAATATAAATTATCTTTCTGCTATCATTCGCAGTCTACTCACTTCAGACGTGCTGAATAAGAGTCTGCGCAAAGTCCTTGGAGATGAGGCTGTAATGGCTTGCAACGAAGAAGGCGTGCAAGGGAAGGCGTCTTTAAACCGATTTCCCAAATTTGTTGGTATTTTGATTGGCATTTTTATGTTTCTATAAGTTATTAAATTTGTATTAATTAACACTGTCGACTGCAAACATGCGGAGAAGCAATTAAGATGGCAAGTCGCAATCTCTTTCAGACAACAAGAAAAACAGAAATAAAACAAGTAAGAGCATTGCAGTCGGATGCACCCGACTGCGATATGCTCTTTTTTTCGCCTCTTGGTTATTCTAGCTGAAGGGGTTGGGGAAATACAGACTTTGCTTATTTGTGGGGCCGGAGGTGGGCGTGGCCAAAGTTTTTTTAGTCAGATCAATCAAGGATGTTATAAGTAGCCCTTGTTCTAAATTAAGTTACTGTAGCTATAAGACTGTGGAAGATATGGGGTTTTGCGGTTTGTTGGGAAAGGGGAGATCTTGACAATTTGTCTGCCAATGGTATATACCAACATGTATACCAAGTTTGATTGCTCTAGCTTCAAAATTGTGGACAAAAACCTGTGTTCATACGGACAGACGGACATTTCACAGACGCAATATACTCTTTTTTCTTTTTTCTTTTTTCAAAAAAATTAAAAAAGAGTATAAAAAATAAACACACACAAAGGAGGAGAGAGAGTGAGAGTTTTCGAAAGTGGATGTTCCCTACATGGTGCTCCGTTAAAGTGGCTGACGGTGCTGTTCGCGGTGGGTGACGCACACCCACTTGAGGTTGCATGGCTCGGTGAAGTCGCTTGGCAGTGGCAGGTTTGGCACCAGCGATCGGCGGTGAAGCTGCTGTGTTAGTGCTGATTTTTGATGATTTTGCCTGGCACACTAACGGAGGCCTCAGCCAGCGCAGGCGACACAAGATTCACTGGAATGTGCAGGTATATCATTGTTTTTTGGTGGTTCGGGGCGCTTTGAACGCTTTAAAAGCCATGAATATGGCGACGAGTTGTTTAAAATATATTTTGGCTCAATGCACGTGAGCAGGATGGAAAATTCAACGACACCAGCATCAGCTGGTTGGTCTTGCAGGGCGGCCAACTCTCCTCAAACGACGTGATGAACGGAAAAAAGCTCAATGCCTTGAAACCATTGCGAGCTTTTATGCTGCGCGCAAAAACTGGTAACACTATCGGCGTGTGTAACACACATCCAAGAAGTCGGTGCATCTTTTGGGCGCTTTTTGTTGACAGTTATTTTCAAAAGGCGAACGGCTGAATATTAGCTACACAAGGTCAAGGACCCGACCAAGCCAACCCCAGCCGCTGTGCGGTGTACCAAAAAAAAGGGACTCTGGTGACCGAGTTGGAGCGGTTAAACTCCCAACGGTTAAAAGTCAATTGGAAACTTGTGGCCAACTTTTATACCTAGCACGGTTTATAATCACGTAGCGAGTCACTGCACTGGACGCCCACTTCCGAAAATATATGTTTTGGGCTGACAGCGTGCAGTTTCCTGTACTTCAGTAGGCCGGGTGATACCGAGCTGAAATGGCTGCTGTTAAAGCCTTGGCAGGTCTCCAAGTACGCTCAACGGTTGTCACCATTTCGTTGGCGGTACAGGCTCGGATGACAGATTCCCGATAAACGCCGATCCGGCTCTGAACACAATTAGCCATGTAGACGACGACTGTACAAAAACCAATGACAACAGCTTGAAGCCGGGACCCAATTATATGATGAGTTTAAGCAAAAACATAACCCCCACTCCCCCACCAACCCATTTTCTGCATGTGAAGAAACTGCGCTGCTGGTCTTCGGCAAGGGCAGTAAGAGGGCGAGATCGCCACCACAAACGACGGCGAATACCAGTACGACCGAAACCTGTATGGAAACCAGCACGGTGGCTACAAAAACTCCAGAAAGCAGCACGGCGTCGGTATCTGGCAGAAGCGCGATCTGTAAGCTGGGTGAAGAGATCGCAACGCTCGTAGAAATGCTGGCAGATGGCAAAAGAAGGAGAATTCACCAAGCTATGAGGGACTCGATCGAGAGCATCAAGACGTTGTTCGAGCTGTCGGCTATACAACTCCACGACGAAAAGGCGAAGGAGGTGACACGATCGCACCAAGCGTCGCAAACGTCACCGTTATTCGGCAAGGCTAAAGACCAGAAACGACGCCAAGAACTAGGCATTCATACGCCAAACACTAAGAGACGACATAAGGATCCTAAGGGCAATAAAGGCGAGCACGTTGGAGGAAGCCCGCAAGAAATTGCAGACGCCCGGGGCAACAAGGAGATGACCAAGCCAGCGGACCGAAAAGTGCAAAAGCACATGGTCAAGAAGACAGAAGGAGCATGGCAAACGGTAAAGCCGCGCATGTAAGCGCCTCCTAAGAGACGCAGCAGACCGGATGCCCTACTGGTCAAATGCAAAGACCCGTCCGCATACGCTGAAGTGCTCAAAACTGTACAGTGTGATACGTCTCTACAGGAGTACAGAGCGTCGGTTAGTGGCATCAGACGTACAGCAGCAGGAGAAATTCTTCTACAGATGGGCAAGCCTGGGGACGAGTCAACCTCAAGGCTCTTAACAGCGGTGCAAGATAGGCTTGGCAAACTCGCAGATGTCAAGTCGATAGTTGACAAGACAACCTTGGAGATTCGCGAGATATCCGAGCTTACAAGTAAAGAGGTGCAAAGTGCTGTATTCGAAACAATTGATGGAGACATTCCGACGGACACAATTCCCAAACTGCGTAAGGCATATCGTGGCACTCAGGCGGCGAGCTTAGTCCTGCCCAAGGAGACGGCAGATAAGCTATTTAAGATGGGCGAAATAAGAATGGGATGGTCGGTTTCCAAAATCCGCAAGAAGAATGAGCCGAGGAGGTGCTATAAGTGCCTTGCATTCGCCACATAGCTGCCAGGTGTAGAAGCGGTCATGATGAATTGGGCCAATGCTACAACTGCGGAGGCACTCAGCATGCCTCAAAAGAATGCAAAAAGCAGTCCAAATGCATACTAAGTGCGAGAGAAGGCCTGAAAGACACGGCACACAACGGCCTAAGCAGGGCCTGCCCTCTGTATGCGAAGGCGGTCAGAAATAGCAGAAAAAATTAGGTTAATCCAAATAAACCAAAATAAAGTGGGATTTGCCGATGACATTGCCATTGTCACAGTGGCAAAGGAACTAGCAGAAGTGGAGTTCAACACCAACGCGACCATCAGACAGGTTAACAGCTGGCTGGACACGAACGGGTTAGCACTAGCAGCGCATAAAACTGTTGGACAAAACACTATTACGTCGAAACACGCTATAAGGTACCTAGAAGTGATGATAGATAACAGGCTGAGCTTCAAGGAGCACCTGAGGTATGTGGGAGACAAGGCTAGCAAGGCAGCGAATGCATTATCTCGGATAATGGCTAACACCGGAGGGCCATGCCAACAAACCCGATGGATTATCAGTAGCGTAGTACGTTCGTACATCCTATACGCAGCACCGGTATGGGCACCAGCGATTAGACTACCGTCTTACAGAGAAACCCGAGAGCTTGAGTCGACATGCATCCCAGGAGAAGTGGCAGGAGAGGTGGAGAGCTACTACCAACGGCAGCTGGACAACAATGTTGATCCTGGACTTACGGCTGTGGGTGAGTGGAAAGTACAGACAAACCGACTTTTACATTACGCAGTAACTGACGGGACACGGGTGCTTTAAATCCTATTTATATAGGTTTAAGACAGCGCAATTCGAATTCAAACTCTAGACGAGATACTAGATGAGGCTTTTCAGGCCATCTCCCCCTTTGCGATGTGCTATTTAGTCGATTGTGCCGCGAGAGGTAAATGGAGAGTAGGAGTTAGGCTTAGTGGGTGAAAGTCCCACACTTTTCGGCTTTTAATGCTTTCCCCCCTATAACAGAAATAAACATGTAAGAATGCTCTAGTCGATTGTGCCCGACTACGAGACTCCCTGCTCCCAACTTGCATTTCAAGCAGTTCACCGGCAACACAAGCAAGCAGCGCACTTAACTTGGCCAGTGCATGTCAAACTAATGTTTCTGCCTGCTGAGACGGGGGCAATAGATTCTTTCTTAACTGTAGTGCTGTTTATCCGATCGTGATGAAATTTACACAGCTGATCAACATTGATACAACATATATGAGTATCAAAAATCAAAGCTTTATCTTTAAAATTGTGGCTGAGTGAGTTTTTTGCGGTGGTGCGGGGGAGTGCATCCGAAACTTGAAACAAAATTGATCGGCGTATGGTATATAGGAACCTGCATGCCAAATTTGGTGTCTCTAGCTCTTGTAGTCTCCGAGATCTGTGTGCTCATACGGACAGACAGACGGTCAAGGCTAGTTCGTCTCGGCTGTAGATCCTGATCAAGAATATATATAGTTTATACAGTCGAAAGTGCCTCCTTCTGCCTGTTACACACATTTGCAGTACTTTATAACTCCCTTTTTCCCATTTTTAATGGGAACAGGGAGTACAAAAAAAAAAACAAACGCACACACACAAAACGCCTGGTTTGGCACAATCCTACAGGCCAATCTGCCGTATCGACTCGGCAGGCAAAATCCTTGAGAAACTGGTGAGCACAAGTCTGGAACGAGCAATAAGAGCAGCTGGCGACCTCTCTCCGCACCAGTACGGGCTCCGGATGGCCCGATCCACTATTGACGCCATCAACAAAGTAGTTGGAATTGCATCGGAGGCGATCGCTGGCACCTGGTGGAAAGGCGGGCAGAAGGAGTATTGCTTGATTGTTAAGCTTGACATCAAGAATGCGTTCAACACGGCCGAATGGGGCAGCATTCTTTGTGCTCTGGCGGCGTTCTATGTACCACGACGTACCACGATGTACTCAAGATGAGAGTGCTGAAATATGATACACGGGAGCGGACTGAAGAGCACCAAATCACTGGCGGTGTTCCACAAGGGTCTGTGCTGGGGCCACAACTGTGGCACGCCATGTATGATGGCATCCTACGCCTGAGCCTGCCATCCAAAGTGCACGTTGTGGGGTTTGCGGATGACGTGGCGGTGCTGGTGGTTGCTAAGGAGCTACATAAAGCGGAGTTTGCATGCAAGCATCCAACGGTGGCTGGCCTCTGTGGGCCTTGAACTACCGCCCCAAAAGACAGAAGCCGTGCTTTCGCGCGAACCTTCAATACATCAACTCTAGGGCGGTGGCTACGAATATGGCTCTCTGGCGTATCGTGCTTAGCACGCGGGGCCCGAGGCAGGGAAGAAGAATTCTTCTTACTAGCGTGACTAGATCAGGAGCTACGCACGAGGTCTGGAGCCAACCCATCGTCTGGGCGCTATCAGGATCATCAGTGCGCTTTGACCGGTCTCGGACGAAGCAGCGCTTGCTATTGCGGGAGTTGCGCCTTTGTTAGAGCTAGCTACGGAAATAAGAACAATATACAGAGAGACGCATGGCAAGAACCATTCGCCTCAAGAAAAAAGGTCTGTCCGTATGGCAGCCAATCAACAGTGACTCCAGAGCTGACAGCGGAGATGGGACGCGACCAATAAAGGTCGTTGGACCCACAGGCTCATACGGAGCTTGGAGGAGTGGATAAGGCGCAAGTACGGGCTGCTAAATTTCTACCTCACCCAAATCCTAAGTGGCCACGGATGTTTCCGCAGTTACCTGCACCGCTTTTGCCATGAGTCGTTGGCGGCGTGTCAGCATTGTGGAGTTGAAGAAGACGCAGAACACGTCATCTTCGTGTGCACCAACTTTGCGCCTCAGAGACGGAGCTTGGAAGCTTCGCTGCGTGGTACAATTACGACGGAAACCTCGTACCACATATGCTTAAGTCTAGCGAGAATTGGGATGCAGTCAGCAACTTCGCATGGTCGATCATGACCGAACTGCGGTACGCTGAACGAGCGAGAAGAGGAGTACAGGAAGAGATGAGGCAGTAGTTATTGTGACGTAATGCTTCGCAGCCCCCACAAAACTCTTCCTTATCATTATTCTTTCTCACAATTTGTAGTGTAACTTGGATAAGCAACAAACAGAATTAAAAAAAAAAAAAAGCACACACACACACGCACACACAAAATTCTCTGCTGTTCCGTAGGAGCATGCTACACTATTTACCACTCTGTATCTTCTTTAACTTTAGTTTATAGCAAGTAAAAAATTTCAATAAATGAAGGAGTAAAAGAGCGCCAGACGGCTGATCTATTCGCCATGCAACCACGTGTGACAAGCACACTACCGGAAGCACAAAATGTTATAAAACATGATACTGTACCTGCTGAAGAAGCAGACACGCCAAAAAGGCAAAGGGACCCAGCAAGCCCTTGTAGTATGTTGTATGCCAAATGAGCATATGCTCACAGTATTGTAAAGTATACAATATAGCAAGTGGTCATATGCCCAACTTAAAAGTAAGAGTAACAACTCATAACACAACGACACTTTGTTGCATGTAATAAGCAAAAGATAAAACTGAATAAAACCGAGAGAACACTCTCGATCAATACATGAAACCAACAAGACGTCTTTATGTTTTACGGAAAACCTTTTTAACTTAACATGCCGACCGTGACAGGTATCACGAACATGTTAAAATTATATAACATGTGAATACATGTTGGAGTGAAAAAAAAGAAAGATTCAAAGACAACCGCAGCAACAATAACGACAACGATAGCAGCAGCAGCAGAGGCATATCAACAACAATACATTAGATGGCACTCACCGGGACACAAAATTTGGACCAACATTTGGCAGCAGCATCTGCACGCAACAGCAACATAGGCAGCAACGAGGCCGGCAGTTGGAAAATTTAAGGCGTGGAAATACGTACTGAGTGAGTAGAGGTGATGAGCAATGCCTAAAGGAAGGCGCAGTGGAGTAAACAAACGGCTAAAAAATAGAAAAGCCGAACTCATAAAACTGCTATTTGCCCCCAACACAACAATTAGTTGGGAAACAGGCAATAAGATCCAAGCTGAAATCGATAATATCGAGTCGATTCAGCAAGAACAAAATGAAAGCTCAACCTCTACAATTGACACATTTAATAAAAATATAAAAGTAATAAACTCATACGTATCCCAATCAGTGCCACAGAAAAAACAACTTAACACTAAACCGGAGAAACAATGCCCAACAGACTGCCCTGGACCATTAGAGTAGCCGCACTGCAGCTATACATGCTTCAAGAAGACCAGCACCGGCGCCCCAACAGCCTGTGAGAAGACCAGCACCGGCACCATTAAGCGTTCCAAGCTAAGTCATCTTCGGGGACCGGCAGCGCAACAGAGAGCGCGCAAAAAAAAAAATAATATATTTGTTAGTAAAAAAAAAAATTTGTATAATAATTTTAAGGTAAACACAAATGAAATGTAAAGAAATGTTTGTAATACTGAGCGATAATTGCGTTGCTCGTAATAGAGTATGGCCTGTGAAGCCATACGAAACATTAGACAGGAGATCACTGCGTTGATCGAATAGAAAAATATTAACACAAAAAAATTTAAAAAAAAAAAAAAAACAAGTAAGAATGCTCTAGTCGAGTGTGCCCGACTACGAGACTCCCTGCTTCCACTTTGCATATCAAGCAGTTCAGCGGCAACTCAAGCAAGCAGTGCACTTAACTCGTAAAGTGCCTGTCAAACTGTTGTTTCTGCCAGCTGAGACGGGGGTAATAGATTCTTCCGTAACTTTGGTGCTATTTATCCGATCGTGTTGAAATTTTCACAGCAGATCAACATTGATGCAACATATATGTGTATTAAAAATCAAAGCTCTATCTTTAAAATTGTGGCTGTGGGAGTCTTTTGCGATTTGCGGGGGTGCGGGGGGGTGCATCCGAAATTTGAAATAAGCTTGATCTGCGTATGGTATACAGGAACCTACATGCTAAGTTTGGTGTGTATAGCTTTTGTAGTCTCCGAGATCTGTGTGTTCATACGGACAGACAGACGGACATGGCTAGTTCGTCTTGGCTGTTGATCCTGATCAACAATATATATAGTGTATATAGTCGGAAATGTCTCCTTCTGCCTGTTACACACATTTGCAGTACTTTATAACTCCCTTTTTCCCATTTTTAATGGGAACAGGGAGTAATAAATCAAACACAATATATATGTTCTTTAAAAAAAAAATAAAAAAAACAATTAATCCGAAATTCATTTTTTATGCTTTCGAATGCAATCTCAAAAGACGATAACATATTACAGTAAAGTAGACAATATGTTGGACCACGAATCAAAAGTAGCGGATTCAATCGCAAATGTAATTAATAATGTCGAAACTGTCTCCGTAGATTTAAAAGTAATAACGGTTATGCTTATAATAATTGTTGTTCTTTTATTACGAATGTACTAACTAAATTATATATGTTGCACAATAAGTGCATAAAGAAAAGATATGCAAGTAGAGCAGACAATTTAGAAAAGATATAATATGATAAGCATAATAAACGAAATCTATAATAAAGAACCAAATTTCACAATAAATGCATTACAAATATTGCAAAACCATCGCGAATTCATTAAAATAACTGAATTCGAAAACGAATACATAGAAACTTTTCAAAGTATTGCAAGCCGATTGATGGGCTGTTGATGGTTGTTTCAAAAAAGGGCATGGTGTTGAGTACACTTCCTTATGTAATGGTAAAAACTATCAGCGAAACACATGCAATACTAGGCACAGAAACCATATTGATGCTGCGCATACACCGCTAAAAACTCCATTTTCTTTTAAACAATGGAATGGAATGCATTAGCGAAGAAAATAAACGATTATAAAGACAAGTTCGAAAAATCATACAAATGTATCAATTCTGATAAAACAATAAAGTCAGATACATTGGTACATCACGCGCAAATATTAACAGCTCAATATAATAACATAGTAGCTACAATAAACAAAGTTAATAATAAATTAACGCAGGAGCATAAAAATATATGTCAGAAAATTGTAAAAAGTTTAAAAACCAAATTACATAATATTGGTACTAGACTGAGTATTGTAATAACAATCCCAGAAGATCCAAACCTGCTAGCTGAATTCAACGAGAACCAGTTAGAATATTTACATGAGTCTAAACCAATAATCAATTCAGATATTGATATTGATATTGATAGTGACATTGAAACGCTCCAAGAAAACACAGAAACAATGACTAACCAGGTAGCCTTAGACAGGGAATACGTGAAGCAGGTTTCCTCTTCAGTACCTGAATTTGATGGTAAAAAACTATCATTAAACAGATTCCTACCTGCTTTACGCATTGTGGAAAGAACTAAAGGTGACCAGGAGGATATAGCAGTTGAGGTTATTAAATCAAAAATAACCGGCACAATTCTGTACAAAGTACAAAATAAATCTACTATATCCGGAATAATAAATAAGCTTAAAGATACCGTAAAAGGAGAATCTTCCGACGTATTAAAAGCTAAATTACTGAATATAAAAAAAAAGGCAAAACTGTTTCACAGTATGCAACCGAAATGGACAATTTGCGAAAGCAATTGGAGGCAGCCTTTATTGATGACAGCCTAGACCCAAACAATGCACAAAAATTCTCAACAAAAGAGGCTATTTCTGCAATGATTAAAAATTTTGAGCATGAGAAACTGAAAGTAATACTGGAAGCTGGTAACTTCGTTACTTTCAATGATGTAATGGGTAAATATATCCATTGCAGCACAGAAATGACTGGAAGTGCAAGTACGGTATTATTTCAGCGAGGACGCAATAATAGAGGAGGTAGTTACTATCCTCAAAGAGGTAGAGGCAATGGCCGCGGTAACTACAATTCCAATAATAATAATAACAGAAATAACAATAGAGGTGGACGAGGTTATTAACAAGGAAGGAATAATTCCAACCGAGGCAACAACCAAAATAGAAATCATTATAACAATAACAATAACAATAATGTCCGATTTGCCCAAGATACTTCGGGAAACTCGCAGACACCTCCAGATACTCAGAATTAAATTGTAAAATATATACTGTTAACTTAAGTCTCAACAATTTCGTATCATTCAAAAACGTTGCAACAAATAAAAAGATAACATTTTTGATTAATACAGGTGCAGATATTTCAATTATAAAAGAAAATTCTGATGTCTTTCATGACATCCAAATCAATAAAATTATAGACATTCGAGGCATAGGAGAAGGAGTAATAAACTCCAAAGGACTAGTCTCAATCGAACTACAAACAGACAAATACATTATTCCATCATATAAATTTCATCTACTTCATTCAGATTTCGCAATCCCTTGCGATGGAATAATAGGCTTAGATTTCATAAAAACATTTAATTGCCAATTAGATTACAATAGTTCAGAGGATTGGTTTATAATTAGACCACAAAACCTAACGTATCCTATCTATGTTCCAATAACATTTTGTTCTGGTACTAATTCCACACTTCTACCAGCACGATCACAAGTGATACGCAAAATAGAGTTGTCTTCAGCAAAAGAAAACATTTTAATTCCAAATCAGGAAATTAAACCGGGTGTTTATGTTGCAAACACTATTGCTACAGCCCAAAATACTTTTGTGCGATTTTTAAATACCACAGATAAAAGCCAAATAGTAGGCATTAATAACATAAAATTTGAATCACTTTCAAACTACGATGTAGTTCAAAATCTAAAAGACAATAGAAAAGAGTCTGTAATTAATAAATTAAAGAACAATTTTCCAATTTTGTTTAAAAAACAAATTGAAGAAATATGCACCGAGTATAGTGATGTGTTCGGACTTGAAACCGAACCAATCACAACAAACAACTTCTATAAGCAAAAACTGAGACTTAAGGATGATGAGCCAGTATATGTTAAAAATTATCGATGTCCGCATAGCCAAATAGAAGAAATCCAGCATCAAGTTGGAAAGTTAATTGAACAAAATATTGTTGAACCGCCCACTCTTATTAGTCCCAAAGAAATCTCTTCCGGGCTCTAAAGAGAAAAAATGGCGATTTGTAATTGACTATGGCCAAATAAATAAAAAATTGCTGTCAGATAAATTTCCACTCCCCAGAATTGACGATATTCTTGATTAATTGGGTAGAGCTAAATATTTTTCATGCCTTGACTTAATGTCAGGTTTCCACCAAATTGAGCTTGAGGAAAGCTTAAGAAATATAAAAAATATAAAAATAGCGCCTAATTCATTTCAGAGAATGATGACAATAGCATTCTCAGGCCTAGAGCCTTCACAAGCTTTCCTTTACATGGATGATTTAATCGTTATTGGTTGTTCTGAACAACATATGATTAAAAACTTAACAGATGTTTTCAAACTTTGTAGAAAACACAATCTGAAATTACATCCAGAAAAATGTTCATTTTTCATGCACGAGGTGACGTTTTTAGGTCACAGATGCACAGATAAAGGAATCTTACCAGACGATAAAAAATTTGATGTTATCAATAACTATCCAGTCCCTACGGACGCAGACAGCGCTAGAAGATTCGTTGCATTTTGCAATTATTATAGCCGTTTTATAAAAAACTTCGCTGAATATTCACGGCACATAACAAGATTATGTAAAAAGAATGTCCCATTTGAATGGACAACAGAATGTGAAAAGGCATTCCAGTACCTAAAAAAAACAACTTGTTCAACCAAATTTATAACAGTACCCAGATTTTAGCAAAGAATTTTGAATAATCACAGATGCAAGCAAGCAAGCATGTGGAGCAGTTTTAACTCTAAACTATAATGGACTCCAACTCCCAGTTGCATATGCATCAAGAGCATTCACTAAAGGTGAAAGCAATAAGAGTACTACAGAACAAGAACTAGCAGCAATACATTGGGCAATAACACATTTTCGACCATATATATATGGCAAACATTTTACAGTAAGAACTGATCACAGACCTTTAACATATTTATTTTCTATGATAAACCCAAGTTCAAAATTAACACGCATGCGACTCGAATTAGAAGAATATAATTTTACGGTAGAGTATCTGAGAGGGAAAGATAATTTCGTGGCAGACGCCCTGTCAAGGATAACAATATCCGACTTAATTGACATGAATAGAAAAGTGCTGAAAATCACTACCAGGCACCAAAGTAGACAAAACAATTTCTGCGCAGAAAATAAACAAGAACTATTGCCAAAGCAAAGTCTTGAAAAAGCTTCCAAGCCCAACGTATACGAAGTCATCACAAATGTCGAGGTACGAAAAGTAGTGACCTTGCGAATAACAGATTCGACATGTTTATTGAAACATGGAAAAACAGTTGTAGCAAGAATTAATGTTAGCGATTTGTACTCCAATGGAATTCTCGACTTAGGTCAGTTTTTCCAAAGGCTTGAATGGCAAGCCGGTGTATCTAAAACCAGCCAACTAAAAGTGGCACCGAGCGAAAAGATCTTTGAATCAATTTCAATAGATACTTTCAAACACATGGGCAATAAAAATTTAAAATCATTAAGGGTAGCGCTACTCAAGCCGGTGACCAAAAAAATAATGAACAAGAAAAAGAAGCTATATTGTCTACATTCAATGACGATCCAATCCAAGGAGGTCATACAGGCATAAATAAAACGATATCAAAAATAAAGAGACAATATTATTGGGAAAACATGACTTACATAAATAAATGTCCAAAATGCATGATCATACAAGATCACCTATGATAATAACCGAAACTCCACAATATGCTTTTGACAGACTGATAGTAGACACAATTGGTCCACTACCACGTTAGGAAAATGGGAATGAATACGCAATCACTTTAATATGTGATTTGACAAAGTATTTAGTAGCAATTCCTGTTGCAAACAAAAGTGCAAAAACTGTCGCAAAAGCCATATTCGAATCTTTTACTCTGAAGTTCGGTCCAATGAAGACGTTCATTACGGACATGGGAACAGAATATAAAAATTCCATTATAACTGACTTGTGCAAATATTTAAAAATAGATAACATAACATCTACAGCACACCACCACCAGACATTAGGTACCGTTGAAAGAGGTCATAGGACATTCAATGAGTACATTCGTTCATATATTTCAGTAGATAAAACTGATTGGGACGTATGGTTACAGTATTTCGTGTATTGTTTTAACACAACACCATCAGTAACTCGTAATTATTGTCCATATGAACTAGTATTTGGTAGACAAAATAACTTACCAATACAATTTAATAGCGTAAATACCATAGAACCTATATATAATATAGAAGATTATTCTAAAGAAGTTAAGTTTAGACTAGAAAGAGCTCGAATACTTTTAGAAAAAAATAAAATTAAGCGAAAAGAAATAAATGATAAAAAAGTATTAGATTTTAAAATAGAAATAGGAGACCAAGTTTGTTTAAAGAATGAAACAGGTCATAAATTAGAATCTTCTTATATAGGACCATTTGAGGTCATTTGTATAGAAAACAATAATTATATAATTATAAAGAGTAAGAAAAATAGGGAACAAAAAGTTCATAAGGATAGGCTAAAAAGGATTAATAAATAAAAAAAAAAAAAAAAAAAAGAATATATATATATATAAAAAAAAAAATTTTTGTTAATAAAAATAAAAAAAATTTTTTTTTACAACATAGTATATAAAAGATATAAAAATAATACTAATAATAATTTTTTTATTAAATAACTACAATATATTACGATATTTTAAAAAAAAAATGGAGGTGTGGTATGTTGTATGCCAAATGAGCATATGCCCACAGTATTGTAGAGTATACAATGTAACAAGTGGTCATATGCCCAAATTAAAAGTAAGAGTAACAACTCATAACATAACGACACTTTGTTGCTATGTTTATACAATCATAAATATACATAAGTGCAGTAATAGGATCCGTTACTTATGCGGACTGGCCGCAGCGTGGGATCACTAGCATAAGCACTTCTTGAGTATGTACCCTCTGTACATAAATATGTATATATACATAACTACATAGGCACATATGTACTGCAACTCTCTCTCTCTCTCTCTGCCGACGCTCTTAGCGGCAGAGCCCACTTAGAATATTGTATGTAATAAGCAAAAGATAAAACTGAATAACACCTAAAGAACACTCTCGATCAATACATGAAACCAACAAGACGTCTTTATGTTTTACGGAAAACCTTTTTAACTTAACACCCTAACAACAAGCAACGGAAGACGCCTCCAAAGAGGACCAAATCAAATGGCTGCGCCATCGAGGAACTTGGTTCGATCTTGGACGAATTGATGTATATGGTGAATGAGAAGCAGCCGGCAACAAGGCACATCAACCAGACGACCAAGAGCATGATCTCGAGGATGAAAGAGCTGCAAGAGATCGCACTGCCCAAGATGCAACTTTATAGGAACCGACGGCAGCAGTCAGATGACTCAGACGACCCCTACAAACGGAAAGCTGAGCAAACATGTGGCAACGCAGACCACTGTAGATGGCTACAATAAAAGTGAATGGCCACAGAAAGCGACAAAGCCAGGGCAAGTTAAAGGCAAATATGGCAGCGAAGCAACAGCAGCTGCAGCTAGACGGGAAAACACCGATACAGAGCAACAGAGCAGAGCCAAAGCAAAAAAGGACGCAAGTCAGAGGCAATCGCACCAGACACAAGGAGACAAGCAGACCGGATGCGATCATCGTCAAGTGCACGGAAAGCATTCCCTCTGCTAAAGTGCTCAATATGGTGAAGTCAACACCCACGCTTGAAGCTCTGAAGAACAACGTGCAGGGCATCAGAAGGTCTTCAAATGGAGAGCTCATCCTTAGGCTGCAAAAGGCGCGTGACCCCGCCACAGAACAGCTGCGATCGGCAGTGAAGGCGGTGAAGGCTGGGCGGTCTGCAGCATAAGGCATGGGCCGGACGCGAATTCATTAACCTGACTTTTGCTAGTCCAGAGATTGTAAGAGATTCATCCTGGCATGTCTCTGATTTATACACACACAGTGACCACTTCGCCGTGATAACATCGATCACCCCAGCAGGAAGCAGGATAACCCAGAGAACCATGCAACACATTGGCTACAAGGTGGGCACCTTTAATGCTGACATGCTTAACTCCATGGTCGAGGGACTCAGGACTCAGGACATAAGGGCCGACGCAAATAGATCTGCAGACGCGATAGCCGCAGTCATTACTGCTGTATGTGACGCAGCTATGCCACGGGTCCGCAAGGGGAGCAATTCACGACGACCGGTAGTCTAGTGGAACGAGGAAATTGCCAAAGCACCCAGAGAGTGCTTCGCTTCAAGACGCCAGAGCCAAAGAGCGAGATCAACGGCACTCTTTGACCAGATGAGAGAGTATTTTAAGGAAAAAAAGGGCACTTAAAGAGGCCATAAAGCGCAGCAAAGCCCGATATTTTGAAGAGCTCTGCGATGCTGCAAATGCGCAGAATTTGGAACGGCGTACAAATTAGTGCTAGGGAAACTATGCAAGCAACCAATGTCCACGTGCCCAAAACAGCTTGGACCCTAGTCCTAAGCCTATTTTCAAGGCAGATACCGGTGAATGATCAGTGAGTGCAGATTGCCGGATGTTACACTATCTCACCTACGGATGCCAACGAGGTGCTATCTATCACAACAAAACTCAAACCGGATAAGGCTCCTGGTCCAGATGGTACCCCAAACGGAGTTCTCAAAACCATCACCGTAACACACCCCGACACATTCGTTGACCTGTACAACCAGTGCATTGCGGAACGCACATTGCCACGCAGGTGAAAACTTTTCACCGGAGGACTGCCACAAGGATCAATCCTTGGACCAGTACTTTGGAATGTTATGTACGACGTGGTAATTGTAATGAACACCTTGTCTGCGACGTATCAGGAGCATACTCTGTTTTTTACATCGACTGTGCTCAGGGCAAGTGGGGTGGGTCTTTTACTCCTTAATGCGTACGCGTTACCTAAATAAAACCAAGACAGAGCTAAGACAGGAACAGGACAGGATATCTCTAGCCAATAGTACCGAGTGAATTTATATGACTTATAGATGTGGTGGAAGAATTGAGGTGAAAATGTTCTTCCTTCTTTACCCGCCAAACCAGTAAAAGCATTGTATTTTGTTGCTTTTACCCTTTTGCATACCAATGCGGTATGTAGTACCGAAGTCGCCCCAAATAAGAATGAATTAGTCCATTTTCATTTTATAATTCATTTCATTTGGTAATTAATTGTTATATTAACAATATCAAATAGCAGAATGCATTTTATAATATAGAGCATCATGAAATTCTAAGAGGACGGAAAAAGCATACTTGATTGTATGCGCAAATGGTAATTCTTGTGTTCAAATATTAAGGCTCGTCACATGCAAAAATGAAATTATAATTAAATTAAGAATTTCATGATGTTTATAATATCAAAATTAATCCTAATAAATACGTGGATATGTGTTTAAAAACACATATTTGGCCTAAGCCAGGTTAAGGAACGATGGGTGGCTGCCTCTCGAAAGGAGGAGCAACGTAAATCCAGTGCGCAGCGTAAACATTGATAAATGCCGGGCGGGATCGTTAGCAATGTGTTGGTTGTCCAACCAGATGCTATGACCAACCCACCGAGACACGATTTTGCTGGCGTTGCCGGCACCAGGCCCTGCTTGGTGCTTGTGGAAATTCGATCCTGGAAACCGAATAAAAATGTCGGTTAGAAGGACGTGCGTCAATGCCCGTGATGCGAAGGATCCAGAAGAAAGATCATGCGTTGTTGCACGCAATGCAGACCCGCTGTTGGTGCGCGTGCACGCGGCGATGCCGCACGGTAGTCGCAGTTGCGAAAATGCACCGTGCGCGCTCCCTGCAGTGCCACAGAATCACTGGATCGCTTCGATTTTGTCACTGTTTAATCAAAAGCTATATATTAGCATTTGATTGCGCACATATCACAAAACCAGAGCTCGTAATAATTAGTCTCACTCGTGTTTGACAGATTCGAAACAGTCTCGAAATAACACTCAATTTTCGATATTTTTGGGCTTGCTCTTTGCTCAACCGACGAACGTTTTTGTTTGCTCGCTCGGCTATTGTGTTAACTCGAGATTTTAACTTCGTAAAAACTCGGCAAACGGTCTTCGATGCTGGTGGACCATTTGCTGGAAATGCCTATGTACAATGTGCTAATAATACGTTTGTTTTTTTTTTATTTGATAACATCAACTTAATAAAAACAAGTAAGAACGTTGCAGTCGGATGCACCCGATTACGATATACTCTTTTTTTCGCCTCTTTGCTGAAAAATTTGGGGACTCTAGCTAAAGGGGTGTGGGAGATACAGACTTTGCTTCTTTGTGGGGGCTGAGGTGGGCGTGGCCAATTTTTTTAGTCAGATCAATTAAGGATGTGATAAGTAGCTTTTGTGCTAAATTTGGTTACTCTAGTTATAAAACTGTGGAAGATGTAGGTTTTTGCGGTTTGTGGGGGAAGGGGTGGGGGTGGGCGGAGATCTTGACACTTTGTCTGTCTATGGTACATGTCAACATGTGTACCAAGTTTGGTTGCTCCAGTTTCAAAACTGTGAAACAAACCTACGTTCATACAGTCGGACAGATGGACGGACGGACATTTCACAAACCCAATATACTGTTTTTTCCTTTTTTTTTTTTTTAAATTAAAAAAGAGGATAATAAAGACCTTTTTTACTGACTCATGGCTTGCTTTGCTCACTTGCGGTCTGTTAATGACACATTCGAAATCCGAGAGCGAGAGCACAAACGAAACGAGACACTGAGTGAATCAGTCTCATTTTTTTCGGTTTTTTGAGAGAGCAGAGTGCTTTAAAAAATTTGATTGAACATATTTTACGACTCTGCACAAAACGTACCTTAATTTGGGGCTAGATCCGACAAAGTGGAGATTAATTACCAGCCGGTAATCAATATATTTTCCAGACGAGGCCTGGCTGCGTGTTTGTACGCCAAAAGTGTCCTAAATGCTGGATGGCAAGATTAAACGACTTTTAGCACGTTTATAATCCGCTTTTACGACGAGAGAAAAATGTGTGTGCGTGCACAGATCAAGGCGATCGAAAAAGTAAGGCCGGAAATCAAGATGACAGGTGGCATCCATCCTGCTTATTGACACGCTGGACATGCCGGCCAGCTGATGTTTTGCCATTCCCCAAATACGCGGATGCGATATGTGGCCACTCAATTTTATCAAGGTTGCCAATTATTACAAACTTGGTGATTGCCAACACTGATCAATGATCGATATCTTATCGTTAAATTCAAATTTAAGCAAACGTTAAATTCAAATTTAAACAAACGTTGAAATTTGAATTCAAACAGACTTTAAAATTCAAATCGAAACAATTAAATTCTGCGCACACTTACATCCCCCTCCCACAGGTTTCATTTGCTTGGCTACTAGCCGAAAAAGGAAAGCTGGAAACACAAAAAAATATCAAACACAGACTTGATAGGGACAAAGGATACAAAAAGATTGTTTCACCATATGTCCTTGGCATGGAAAATACCTAACTCCTTTCCGTTCGAATCTTCTAGTAATTACAAATTGCTGCCTACTTTCTGTTTGATTCGGGCTTTGATTCCGATAGGCGCTAGTTTAGCATTGGAATTAGCTGCCATATTGCTAAGTGCAAAATTACGCTTTACATCGTGTTGGCCAACTGATGAGGGCTGACGAGGGCATGCACGCAAGTCGTACGTTCGCTGATTCTCAACATAAGCCTTATTCCAATGTTTTTGGATATCTGACCGGAATTTTTGAAACGCGCGGTAACTTCATTTGGCTTTCATTGAGCAGATTGAGATTCTTAAGCAGTTTGTAGTCAGAGACGTGCGTGAGAATATGCTGACCGAAAACTACAAAATATGGAGAAAGCCCTATCGATTGATGGATGGTGTTTCTCAACGAACTATTGGTACTGCTGATATATAGATCCCATTCGCGTTGATCTGCACGTATAAAGGATCTGAGCGCGGCGTTGTTCGAGCGATTAACTCGTTCGGCTGCATTTGCCTGTGGCGAATAAGCGCCGGTAAACATATGTTGTAACCCGTATTTAGAAAGAAAAGAGGAAAATTCCCGGCTTTTAAATTGAGTGCCATTGTCGCTCATAATCATTTCGGGTACGCCATAACAATCAAAAATTTCTTGTTTTAGAAATTCAATGACTACCTTTGCTACGAATCTTTTAACAGGTCTAATGAAAGTATACTTGGTATAATTATTTAAAATTATAAAGATACCTATATGTCCTTTTTTCGTACGTGGAAATGGTCCAATAAAATCTATATATAACCGCTGAAACGGTCGTTCGCTCACGAGTAGGCAATTTTGACGTCTGACAGCTCACAGTAATCGCGCACGTTGAACACCATATTCGGCCAATACGAATTCCTCCGAATGCGATCTAGACACTTGGCCATGCCACAATGAGCTGAAGTAGGCTGATCATGTGCTGCCTTAATCACATCGATTCGGAACTCTTCGGGTACATACGATTTCCAACAGTCATCGTCCCAAGCAAAGCCTACAGACGGGAAACCAGCACGATAATACAAATAATCACCTATTACCTTAAAATCGGGCCGTTCTGACTTGTGAAATCGGTCTTTTAAATTGCCATATGCAACAGATTTAAAAGCTTCCGAGGTTAAATCAATTTCAGGAAATGATTCTAGCTCCACTAACGCGACTTCGTCTTCGAAAGCGCGAGCCAACGCGTCTGCCACTACGTTCTCACTCCCCTTTCGGTGTTCGATCGAAAACGAGATGTATCAGCAAAGAGGCGGAGCAATGCTTCAATTTGACATTTTCAAATTTTCAAACGCGTCCTGTGCTTGATCATTTCACTCAAATTCTTTTCCACGCAACAACTCAGTCAAAGGGTATGTTATGGTTGCGCACTGCGAAATAAATCGCTGATACTATCCAGTTATGCCCAAGAAACGCTTCAACTGTAGCTTGGTTTTTGGCACTGGAAATTCTGACACCGCATGAACTTTAGCGGGATTAGTTTGGAGTGTACCTTCGCCAACGATATATCCAAGGAACTCGACTTTCTTTAAGCAAAAATTATTTTTACGAACATTGATCGTGAGTCCAGCCTTACGCAATAGCATGGATATCTCTGCGAGATGGGTAAAATGAGCTTCAAAGTTGGACGATAGAATCAAGATCTAGGTATACCAACACATGACCTTTCTACAAGACAACGTAAGCGGCAAAGATGGTGAAAGACAAGACAACGTAAGCGGCAAAGATGATGAAATACAAGACAACGTAAGCGGCAAAGATGGTGAAATACAAGACAACGTAAGCGACAAAGATGATGCAATGCAAGACAACGTAAGCGACAAAGATGATGCAATTAAGACAACGTAAGCGACAAAAGTGGTGAAATGCAGAACAACGTAAACGACAACAACTTAAGCAGCAACAACGAGAAAATGCATAACAATGAAACTAAACAACCGATAACTATGAGCGAATCATAGATAACAACAAATTCAAACCAGAATAAATACATGAAATTGAATTAAAAACAATTAACAAAGAATGCAACAATATCATTGGAAATTTGCCAACAAAAATTAAATATACTGACATAGAGGACAACGAGGATAAGAAATTCGATCTATTGCTACGCGAAATCGAGTTATTAAAAGGGAATTAAAAGTTTCAGCGCGCGAAAATGAAATATGTAAACAAAAAAAGTATCAAAATTTCTTTCACAGAACTCAAAGAATTGATGTCTGAGTATGATCCAATAAATTATGATACCGACATTAAATTGTTTCAGCAGAAAATAATTTCAATGCAGTCAATATACAAACTAGAATATCACACAGTTCGTGCACTAATTGCAAATCGTATAAAAGGAAAGTCCGCAAAGTGGCTGCAAAACCGCTGCGATTCAACAACAATACCAGTCAATGAATTACTTAATAAAATGGAAAGTGTATTTGAAAACCTTGAAAGCCAACTAGAATATGTTAGAGATGGAATTCCAAACTATGCATTACGTACACAAGCCAGAATGCAACGTTTCACAAACACAAATGAACTAATCGATGCCTTTAAGAAGATTAAATTGATGCCAGAAAATACGTATCTCCAAAATATGACACAGAAGAACAATGTTTCATACAACGAAACCGAATCACCAATGGTACCTAAATGTAATAATTGCAACTCTAAAGGACACACGGCCAACGAATGTCGCAAACCGAAACGAGCAAGTGGAGCCTGTTTCGTTTGTGCTGAAATGGGGCACTTATCGATTAATTGCAGCAAACGAAAGGACCTGGGTCAACGTCCAAGCACCAATAATCCGTGTGTAAGGTCTACAATATTTATTTTATTAAGCAAATTTAATTATACCACACCTCCAATAGAAACTTTGATTGATACAGGTAGCCCAATTTGTTTCATTCGAGAAGAACACGTGCCGATACAATTTATTGAACATTTTTCTTTTGTTCAAAACTTTTATGGAATAAACAATAGTAAGCTTATCATCATTGGCAAAACTCAATGTAAATTCATCCTTGAAAATGAAGAATTTAATAAAGATTTTTTTGTTGTACCTAATGAAACAATGCATTATTCAGCCATATAAGGGGCAGACTTTTTGGAAAAAGAAAATTTTATATTTGCCAAAGAAAGAAAAGTAAATTCATATATAAGTACAGTGGAAATAAATCACAGCAAATTAGAAAATAATGAAAAGGATTTAGTAAAAGTAGAATATGAAATAAATCAAACAAATGAAAGTAAGATGGCGGAACAAGTAAGTAATAAACGTAAGGAACAAAAAAATATTATGGAAAATGGTGTGGTATTAGAAATAAAAATTAACAAAAATATGTCTGAAATGGAAAAAGAATGTCTTAATATAATGGCTATTGATGTAAAAGATGAAGATTTCTGTCCAATTATTAAAAATGTTAACATAGATGATATAAAAAAATTACAAAACATATTTCATCAATATTATCTCAAAAGCGTTCGTCCTGAAAAGCCAGAAACTAAATGTAAATTAAAATTAATACTTAACATTGAAAAACCTTTTCAGTATAAGCCAAGAAGATTGTCTTACAAAGAAAAAGAACAAGTGCAAGAAATAATAGACGATGTATGCGATTGTACTCGTTAAAAAGAAAACAGAAGATATTCGATTATGTGTTGATTATAGGACATTAAACAAAGTTACATCAAAAGACAATTACCCATTACCTTTAATCGAAGACTTAATTGATAAACTAGCAAACAAAGAAATATTTACACTACTAGATCTCAAAAGTGCGTTTCACCAAATAGAAGTTTCGAAGAAGAATCTGTTAAATACACTTCATTTGTTACACCCATGGGACAGTTTGAATAAACTAAAATGCTATCTGGGTTAAGAAATGCACCAGCGACTTTTCAGCGTTTTGTCACTAATGTATTTGATAATATGATCAGAGCAGGTAAAGTAGCTATATACTTAGATGACATAATGATAGCATCTAAATCAGTCGAAGAACACCTGAGTACACTTAGAGAAGTTTTACAAAGATTAACAATGAACAAGTTAGATTTGAGGCTAGATAAATGCAAGTTTATGGATTATAAATGTAATTACTTAGGATATATCATTTTAAAAGACGACATACAGCCAGATAAAAAAAATATAGAAGCAATAACAAATTTTCCGATACCAAAAAATACAAAAGAAGTTCATAGCTTTTTGGGATTATGCTCCTATTTTAGAAAGTTTATCAAAGAATTCTCAGTACAAGCTAAGCCACTATACAATCTTATCAGAAAAGACGCATTATTTCGGTTCAATGAAGAAGAAATACAATGTTTTGAAATGCTGAAACAAAGGTTGATAAACGCTCCTATTCTCTCTATATATGACCCTAAACATTACACTGAACTTCACTGCGATGCCAGCTCAATTGGATTTGGTTTAATATTAATGTAAAGAAAAGATGATGGGAAAATGCATCCAGTATTTTATTTTTCAAAGAGAACAACAGACAATGAATCAAAGTACAGTCGAATCCCGATAATTCGTCCCCCGCTAAATTGAAAATCTCAATAATTCGTAAAAAATGCTGTTCCCTTGAATAATATTCGTTAATTCGTAAAAATTCCATACATTTTGGTCCCCTCGTTAATTCGTAGTATTTTTCGCAACGCATAGAATATTGAACCTCTTATAAATTGAAATTGGGTTTCGTAACCTCTTAAAATTCGTAATGCAATGCGAAATTTTTTGTCGGTTAATCACCATTAGGTTTTGCAGACAGCTATGCCGCCTCTATGTCGCTATGCATGTTGAACTTTGTGTTTCTCGCACGTTTTTTGCTTAGTTTGCTGAGTTTTTTCCAAGCGTAACATTGATCCGTGAAAATGGCACAAAAACGTACGCATAAGACGTTATCAATTGCGCAAAAACAGGAGGATGATGACGCCGAAGGAGATGAAATTTTAACCAACATACAAGCCAGAGCGTTAATTCCTCAACTAAAACTTATAAGTTTAGAGAACGAAATAGAAAAAATAAGAGAAAAAAACACAAAGCAATCAAAAATTACAGAGTTTTTTAAAGCTTGATTTTTTTGTTATTATAATTTTATTTTTCTGTTTAATTTTTCTTTAATTTGTAAAACATACAAATGAATGTACTTATATTATTTGTTAAATTCCAATAAAGTTAAATATGTAAACATGATGTCAAATGTAAAAGCCCCGTTTATTCGAATTCTTTTTTTTTGTGCCTCGTTAAATGGAAATCTTGATAAATCGAATTCCTGTTTAATTCGTAAGAAATTTGATCCCCTTGCCATTTCGAATTATCGGGATTCGACTGTATCATAGTTTTGAACTTGAAACTTTAGCAATAATATATGCTATCCGAAGATTTAAAATTTATCTACACGGTAAAAAATTCAAAATAATAACAGATTGTAACTCGATGTGTTTAACATTAAATAAAAAGGATGTTAATCCAAGAATTGCACGTTGGGCATTAGAACTAGAAAATTATGACTATGACATTGAACACAGAGATGGCAAGAAAATGCAACATGTCGATGCACTGAGCAGAATAACTAACATACTAGTATTAGCAGAAAACACTTTTGAACAAAATCTTTCAATATGTCAAAACAAAGATGAAATTATTTCAAATATACGTACGCAACTTGAAAACCGAAAAAGTAACCTATACGAGATGAGAAATGGGCTAATCTAAAGGAAACACAAAGACAGAATATTATTCTACGTACCTAGAAGCATGGAAAGGAACATTTTAACATTATATCATGATGATATGGGGCATAGGGGCTGTGAAAAAGTTTATAGCGCAATAACAAAGTCATATTGGTTCCCTAAATTGACCGAAAAAATCAAAGAACACGTTAGAAATTGTTTAAAATGCATAACTTACTCTTCAAAATGTGGAAGACACGAAGGCTTATTACACAGCATACCTAAAGGTGACAAACCGTTTGAAATAATACATATTGACCATTTTGGTCCAATAAAACTACAAAAAAGCCAAAAGAAACATGAACTACTAGCTGTTGATGGATTTTCAAAGTTTTTAAAATTATATGGAACAAAATCAACGGACTCTAAAAGCTCAATAAAATGTTTGACTAATTTCTTTACTATGTACAGTCTTCCAAAAATAATTATATCTGACAGTGGAAGTCTATTTACGTCCAAAGACTTTGAAGAATTTTTAAAAATAAATAATGTGAAGCACATAAAAGTAGCAACAGGATCGCCACAAGCCAATGGACAGGTCGAAGGGATAAACAGATGCCTGGGGCCAATGCTAGCCAAATTAACAAGTGCAGGAACAGAAAGGTCACTAGATAATGTTTTACCAGAAATAGAATTTGTCTTAAACAACACTGTACATAGAAGCACAGGTACAACGCCAAGTGAAGTTTTATTTGGAGTAAATCAAAGAGGAGTCGTTATTGATTTTTTAAGGGAGCACTTAAATGAAACAGAACAGGAAAGAAATCTTACTGAGATAAGATCATTTGAAAGAAAAAATATTGAGAAAAGTCAAATATACAATGAACAACGAAAAAACAAAGGTAGAATTCAAAGAAAATATAAAGAAGGAGATTATATAGTTTTAAAGAACTTTGTAAGTGTACCAGGAGAATGTAAAAAAGTATTACCAAAATATAAAGGTCCGTATAAAATTGATAAGGTATCTCCAAATGATAGATATGCTGTATCAGACGTCGAAGGATTTCAATCAGCACAAATAACATACAAAGGTATCTGGGAAGCAGCATATATAAAGCCATGGATTAATATTAAAGAAATGTCAAAATCAGAAGAAGTAAGTGAAAAATCAGAAGAAGAAGTAAGTGAAAAATCAGAAGAAGCAAGTGAAAAGTCAGAAGAAGAAGAAAATTAACAATCAGAAGAAGATTTAAGTGAAAAGTCAGACGAAGAAGAAAATGAAAAATCAGAAGCAGATGTAAGTGAAAAGTCAAAAGAAGAAGAAAGTGAAAAATTAGAAGAAGATTTTAGTGAAAAGTTAGACAAAGAAGAAGAAAATGAACAGTCAGAAGACGAAGATATCGAACAGACAAAAATTAAAAAAGCATATGATAAGTTTGACGAAGAAAAATCAAAGTCAGAAAACCAAATTAAAATTTCAAGGTCAAAAGAACAACCCATAAAAGCAGAGAATAAGGAATCAAAATTAGTAGAACAAAATGAAAAACTAGAGTCAGAAAAAGAAAATTATAGTTGTATAACAAATAAGAAAAGAGAAAGATATAATCTAAGAAGCAATATTAGAGAATCAAAATAAATAAGTTATTATAATTGCAATCGAGACGATTAATTGTCAGTGTTGTAGCGATTTTAAGCATTTAAGTTAACATTTGAAATATTTAACGGATATATTGTTTGTCTACATTTGAGATTTTTTGATGCCTGGTGGCAACCTTGTTAACGTGAAATATCGATGCATCGAATGAACTATTGAATTGTAAGAGAACTATTGTACGATCGATTGACTTATAATCGAGATTGAGAACGAAAGGGTAGAACGCAACGAAGCGTAAGTTAAGTGAACAATTTAAATTTAAGTTTATAATTTTGTGTTTCTCCTTATAGGAGATAAAACCGCCGCCGGTAATTCAGATTAAATTACAAGTGCGTGCACAGTGTGCAACCGCTGCTACAATTACGTTACATTAAATACACATAATTTTAATCATTTAGTTGAGCGTGTATTTTTTGGGTGTGTTTGGCTGTTGGCGGTGTTTTACTCACATGTTCACCCCGAATCAATGAAATATCTTTTATCTCGCTTCGCTTGGCGTTCCCCGAAGGGAAAGGATCAAGGCTTGCACTAGATTTGTGCAAAGAAGCAAACGGAGGAACGATTGTCACATATACTCTGCAGTGACGCCGGGTCGACGCGTATGTACATACTTGTGTATGTGTGCGCACTGACGCCGATTTCATACAGTTGTGAAATTGTTCTGGAACAAACTGGGGAAAACGAGATATCTTGGATCTCGTTTCTACTTGGCGTTCCCCGAAGGGAAAGGATCAAGGCTTGCACTAGAATTGTGCAAGTAAACAAACGGAGGAACGACTGTCACATATACTATGGAGTGACGCCGGGTCGACGCGTATGTATACTTGTGTATATGTGCGCACTGACGCCGATTTCATACAGTTGTGAAATTGTTCTGGAAAAAACTGGTAAGTGCCGTTAGTCTTTGGTTTGTGCGTTTTTGGTTCTCGGTACGATGGGCCGAAGAAGAACAAGAGCTTTAGCGAACGAGCAGGCAGAAAATGAACACTTACAGGGTGCCGCTGTTGCGCCAAATATGGATACACTGCATGCAGACAGCAGTAACAGAAATTCTCAAACTTTGTTGGAAATTATGCAACTTATGCAGCAGCAACAAAACACAAACATGACACAAATGCAGGCTTTTCAAATGGAAATTGTCCGCATGAATGAAATTCAGATGGAAAAGACGAATATATATTGATCGAATCACTGTCACCGAAACTAATCAATGCTAATCGTGCATGTGAGAACGAGATCGCTGCATGTTCTTCGACGAATACGGACGAACACAGAGCTGCGCTTTCAGGTGAAGCTCGGCAGTTCAATTCAGGCGCGAAACTTTATGATTTGCCTGAATTCGACGGAACTCCAGAAACATGGCCTATGTTCAAGGAAACTTTTGCGATGACGACCAGTGAATATGGCTACAGCGAGAGACAGAATTTGATACGACTGCAAAAGGCAGTGAAAGGCAAGGCACGTGAAATTGTGGAATGTTTGCTGATCCACAGTCGCAATGTTCCCGATATCATGCAGGCGCTTAAACAAAACTTTGGCAGACCAGAAAAACTCATAAAAAGTCAAATTGCTCGTGTGCGTAAGTCACCGGCTACTAAGGAAGGAATGCTTGTAGAACTTTTAGATTACCGAAATAAAGTGCAAAATTTGACGTCCTTTCTAGAAGCAGCCGAGGGTGACAGATACCTTGAAAATCCGACGTTGATGGAAGAGCTGGTGTCCAAACTGCCACCACAACAACGTTTGGAGTGGGCTCGCTACCGTCGAAATTGCAGAGGTCACGAAAATATCAAGGATTTTAGTAAATGGCTTCAAATTATGGCTGAGGACATACAAGATGCCGGTCTGGTTGATGAAACTGAGGTAACTAAGTCGAAAAATCAGAAGTCGAGATTTTTCCATGCAAATGAAGTTGATATCAAGGAGAGATGCTGTGTCGTCTGCAGTGGTCGACATAATTTGGAGAAATGTGACCAGTTCACGAAACTTGACATCGACAAGAAATGGAAGGCTGTTAGAGAAAGCAAGCTGTGCTTCAACTGTTTGAGGGCTGGCCACCGCGTTAATGAATGTAAATTTAAGCACAAATGCGAAGCGGTGGGCTGCGCCAAGAAAATCAACAAGTTATTACACAAGCCTGTTGCAGTACCGGCAGTTGACAATGCACAGAGCTTTACAGGAACAGCTTCACAAGTAGCCGGTTCCACAGTTTTGTTTAAAATTTTGCCGGTTAATCTTCATGCGAATGGAAAAACCATTTCCTGCTACGCATTCTTGGATGACGGTTCCGCGGTTTCATTGATGAACGAAAGACTAACGGAGGAACTGGGCTTGAGAGGCCCCAAAGAGAATCTCACCTTGCAGTGGTTCGGAAACAGAAAGGTTTCCGAGAGTACAAGCCGTTTCGACATTGGTATATCGGACGGTCGAAATGGAACAATACATACGTTGAAGGGAGTTCGTACAATAAAGAATCTCCAGTTGCCGAAGCAATCTGTTAACGTATCGGACTTCCATTCAAAATACCGAAACTTGGAAACGATACCGGTGCAAGGTTATGCCAACGCGGTTCCCGAACTCCTGATTGGTTTGGACAACGCGCATTTAGGAGTGCCACACTCAGCACGAGCAATCGTATATGATGGTCCGATTGTCGTCGCCACCAAGCTTGGGTGGGTGTGCTATGGAAAGTGTCCAACCGAAAATATACAGAAGACGAATGGAATTTTCTTGATAAACTCTGAAAATTATTTAATTTTTGATAAATTAATAGAGAATTTTATAGTAGATTCTGAAATGGGCGTGCAAAAGTTTGCAGTGGACCACAAGGGAAAAGAGGAAGAGCGATCGAACAAGATGCTTCAAGAAACAACGAGCTGTATTGGAAAACGATATGAAACAGGGTTGCTCTGGAGACGTGACGACTTCGTTTTGCCAGGGAGCAAAGAAATGGCGTTCAAAAGGCAACTTTCATTGGAACGGAAATTTCAGCGCGAAACAGACTATCATAAGGAATACTGTCGAATTATGGCTGGATACGAAAGAAACGGATACATGGAGCTGGTGCCAGGAGATGCACTAAAGAACAAGTCCGATAAGGATTGGTTTCTGCCACACTTTGGAGTCGTTAATCCAAACAAGCCCGGAAGGCTGCGAATTGTTTTCGATGCGGCTGCAGAAATTGACGGAATTTCATTGAACTCGGCGTTGATGAATGGTCCAGATAACGTGCAACTGTTGACACACATACTGATGAAGTTTCGGCAAAGAAGATTTGGAATATGCGCAGACATCAGATAGATGTTTCATCAGGTTGAGATACGTAAAGCAGATCGTTGTGCACAAAGATTTCTCTGGCGAACCAACCCTGATGAAGAAATGAAGGTATATGAAATGGCTGTTATGACTTTTGGAGCGAAGTGCTCACCTGCATCCGCGGAATACGTCAAGAATTTTAACGCGCTAAAATTCAAAGGGAAATATCCGGAAGCAGCCGAAGCAATTATTAACAACCATTACGTGGACGATTACGTCCACTGTTTTTCCAGCGAAGAAGAAGCAGTTAGGATTACTCAGCAAGTAACTATGATACACAAGGAGGGAGGTTTCGAGCTAAGACAATTCATCTCTAATTCCGGAATTTGTAATGAAACATTCGCCGATAACAAGTCTGATGGAATCGTTAACTTAGATAAGGACGTCGCTAAACATTTTCAAAAAGTGTTAGGCAGGCATTGGCATACGCTAACTGATGAATTTGGGTTCACGTTATCGTTTGCGAAAATTAATAAATCCTTGCTTAGTCCCGATAGGACCCCAACGAAAAGAGAAGTTCTGAAAATTGTTATGTCCATATTCGACCCGTTTGGCATTTTGGCGGAGCATACAATTATGGCCAAACTACTTCTTCAATCTATATGGCGAAAGAAAACTGGATGGGATGAATGCATTGACCATGAAGACGATTTGGTATGGAAAAATTGGTTGCATAAATTGGACGAAATATTGAACGTACGGATACCTCGGTGCTATGGTCCAAGTCTTTTTGATGACACTGTTGAGCTACATTTGTTTGCGGATGCAAGCGAAGTGGCATACGCGGCCGTAGGATACTGGCGCGTGAAATCTGCAGGGCAATGGAAAACGGCTTTCACCATGGGGAAGACCAAGTGCGCACCGATGAAGCAGTCGTCTATTCCGAGATTAGAGCTGCAAGCGGCAGTTATGGCGATCAGACTCCGAAAGCATATATTAGGGGGACATAATATCATTCCAAAGCAAATTAGAATGTGGTCTGACTCAAGTACGGTCCTGGCGTGGATCAAATCCGATCACAGGAGATACAAGCCATACGTTGCACACCGAGCTAACGAAATTTTAGAAACCAGCAGCGTTGATGAGTGGTCTTGGATTCCTGGAAAAGATAACCCAGCTGACTTCGGAACAAGAATTAATCGACGAAATAAACAATCTACTTGGCTGCAGGGAGCGCAAATCTTGCTAAATGATGAAAACGACTGGCCAAATCAAGGTTTAAACGACAAAAGCACTGATCTAGAATTGCGAACAAAATTTGTACTTGTTTTTCAACAAAATATGGACGATCTTTTATCAAAGTTTCAATCTTTCAGGAAGCTGATCCGAATTATAGCCTGGATTTTTCGAGTGAGTAATCGAGTACGCACTAGTTACCTGCAGGCGAACGAAATTGAATACGCACGATTGGTCGTGTGTCGAAACGTGCAAATGTCAAAGAACGCAGAAGAAATGGAGACATTGGCACGTGAATGTCCCATCAAGAAAAGCAGTAAAACATGGAAACTGTGTCCAATCCTTGACTCAAATGGTCTTCTTCGCATGAATGGCAGGATTAACAAGGCTTACGCAGCACATGAAGACACCAAGCGACCCATAATTATGCCACAAGGACATTTCGTGACGAAACTAATAGTGGAGCAATATCATAAGGACTGTTTGCATCAGAACGAAAATACGATCCTCGCAGAAATTCGCCGTCGTTATTGGATACCACATTGCCGTGAGCAAGTACGACGAGTATCCCGACTCTGCCACACATGTATAACAAACAGAGCTCGCCCAAGTGAGCCATTAATGGGACAGCTACCCACTGATCGTTTGACACCGTATGTACGGCCGTTCACCTACGCTGGCGTCGATTACATGGGACCATTTTCGGTTACTAGAAGGAGATCGACTGAAAAACGTTGGATTTGCATCTTTACCTGCCTGACGGTGAGAGCTATTCACTTGGAAATTGCAAGGGATCTGAGTACTGATACCTGCATCAGAGTCGTCCGAAATTTCATGGCGTGGCGTGGAAAACCTAAAAGAATACGGTCGAACAACGGCACCAATTTTGTAGGTGCGAATCAAGAGCTGAAGCGTCAGCGTGCCGAAATGGACCAAACTAAAATCGCAGCAGAGTTGGCGAACGAGGAAATTGAGTGGCTTTTTAATTGCCCTATGAATCCACATGCTGGTCGCTGTTGGGAACGGCTCGTGCGCAGCGTCAAAAGAGCAATGGGCCATGCTATCTTGGGCCGAAGTTTGAGGGAAGATGTGTTGTATAGTTTGATGTGTGCTGCGGAGAATATAGTAAATGCAAGGCCGCTCACGCATATAGCTTTAGATTCGCCCTCTGATGAGCCATTAACTCCTAACCATTTTCTATTAGGAACTTCTAATTCCAGTCAGACACCACACCCAGAAGAAGAAGCGTACCAACCAACAATGAAGAGCTGGCGAACAGTGCAGCAGTGGCTGAACGAATATTTACCGGAGCTTTGTCGTCGCACTAAATGGTATCAAGAAGTGAAGCCCCTAGCCGTGGGAGATTTAGTACTCATCTGCGATGGCACTGCTCACCGATCCACCTGGAAAAGGGGCAGACTAACTGAAGTGGTTAGTGGAAAGGATGGACAAATACGCACAGCCACTATAAAGACTAATGCCGGAGTTTTTCGTCGCCCAGCGTGCGTTTTGGCTAAACTGAATTTTAAGTGAATCCAAGCCCTGTTAGATTCACGGTGGCGGGGATGTTGTAGCGATTTTAAGCATTTAAGTTAACATTTTAAATATTTAACGGATATATTGTTTGTCTACATTTGAGATTTTTTGATGCCTGGTGGCAGCCTTGTTAACGTGAAATATCGATGTATCAAATGAACTATTGAATTGTAAGAGAACTATTGTACGATCGATTGACTTATAATCGAGATTGAGAACGAAAGGGTAGAACGCAACGAAGCGTAAGTTAAGTGAACAATTTAAATTTAAGTTTATAATTTTGTGTTTCTCCTTATAGGAGATAAAACCGCCGCCGGTAATTCAGATTAAATTACAAGTGCGTGCACAGTGTGCAACCGCTGCTACAATTACGTTACATTAAATACACATAATTTTAATCATTTAGTTGAGCGTGTATTTTTTGGGTGTGTTTGGCTGTTGGCGGTGTTTGACTCACATGTTCACCCCGAATCAATGAAATAGTCAGGATGGCCGAACTGTAAGATATATTTTAATATCATACGTATACACAATTGTATATACTAGAATTATTAATCACACAAAAGACATGTGTACACTAGATTTAAGTTAACAGAAGAATACCAAGAATACCCTTAATATTTCGCGAATATATTTGGAAATTAACAATCTGGCAACGCTAAATGAGTAAGAGGAAGATGTTATATGCATAGAGTAAGTAGTATGTATACTGACTCGGCAAGGAACAGATCACAATGTAACAAAAAACTAAAAATGAACAATTAATAAATTAGTTAACAATAAAGATAGAACATATTTAAACAAACAATTAATCTGAGTGACATTATTTTATCCTTACACTATCAAACTCTTTTCGGAGGCTACGGTCGGACATTCGCCTTCGAGGTTAGACGAATATCCTGTGTCATGTTTTTTGAACTGGGATTGCATTTCGTACAAGAAGGCTTGTACGTGTCCAAAAGACCACATCCGTAACAAAATATGCGACGTGTTTTGAAACAGTATTGATATCTGTGACCATCTATATCAGAATTCCAGCACTTTAGTTCCTAACGAGCACGACGAGCATTTAGCTCCACTGTCTCTTCATCTCTAGTGTCGTCGATGTCTTCTTCGGCGTGAACAAGCTCATTATCGTGGCAGTATGCACGTGAAGTAATTCACATCTTAATTCAGGCTTGAGGTTTCGTTTAACGATAGCAACTAACTGGGAGTCAGTCAGCTGTTCACTTAAAGCATTGCTGAAATTGGATCAGGGAAATCGTCAAAACACTCGTTGCTTCTTTGCTTACGACGCCTGATAGAGTCTTTAATGTCTTCGTCGGTACGTTGGTCTTTGTATCTTTTCCGCAGTCGGTTACAGAGATGAAACAAGGTCATTGGGTCTGAACTACGATGAAATCTCCAATAAAAGGGTCAGTAAACAAGAGATTACCAAACTGATACAGTAAATCAAAATCCCCGTTAAGGCACTAAGCTGTTAAGCAATTGACGCGGTAAATAAAGTCTTCTACAGAAATGCCATCCGCCAATCCCGAAAATTTCAGATACCAATTTGTTACAATACTAGAAATTCGATAAGGCCTGTCGATCAGGTGTCGTGGAGCCTGAGGAATATCGTTCTCCCATTCAATTAGAGGACCTTCATTAACTTCCCGTTGAAATATCGGTTGCAAGTTTAAATTCCTAATAGCTGCGCTAATTTCGTCAGAGATAGTAGCAGCTATACTAGCCCTATGGGATTCTAAGGAATTTAAAATTAATTGTTGTATGCGCTGTTCAGCAACAGGCTGCCTCTGGTTGGCGATTGCTTAGCGACCCTCGAGGATCACGGGTGCATGATCGCCTGCACAAAGGACATGTTTCATTGTTGGTTAACCAAGTAAACAAACACGCCCAGTGAAATTTATGGTTCATGGAGTCTCGATAAATTCCACTTCTTGAAAGGGATCATTGCAGATCGGACAAACACTGGTCGGAAGCTGATTGGACGACAGGTTTTATAGACTGCGTCGAACTGACATTGCGACTGAGAAGGGGTTAGACTTAAAATTAAAACAAAATGGTTTAGATCAAATGATCAGCGAAAATAAAAAACAATACGAAAATAAATGTTTAATATGGGGACTTATTTTCGGTACATTCATATACTCATAGGTTGTGCACATCTATAGTCATATCTAATCACACGAGTGTATCTGTGGTTAATCAAAGCAATAATTTAATGAATGGTTTATATAAATTTAAGAGGAACTTGTCGAAATCATCCAACAAGAGCAATCACAATTAAATTTATACACACGAAAAACGAGGCTATTATGAATTTCGGAACTCTATTGCTTGGTATTGAACTGACTTATCATCAGAACTATAAATCCATAAGCAACAGGAATTCATTAATGGCATAAAAGCTTTTTTTTTTTTATTGAACAAACTAATTAGAATTACGAATTGTTATCATAACGATAAGATACGATTTAGGATCTGGTCTGGCTCCGAGCAGGATATCAGAATGCCAGCAAATCCTAGGTACATATATCGTAAATGTGCAGATTTAAATGAAAGAACAAGTTCGTGAAGGGTAGATCTAAGGAAAGTGAGGAAAGGGTTTGGGAGCGTGGAGTACAGCGAAACTCGGCGTTAAGTGCGGTCGTGTGTTCCACCGTTGGGTGCCATTTATTTATGTAACGAACACGCTGTCTGCGACGTATCAGGAGCATACTCTGTCTTTTAAATCGACTGTGCTCAGGGCAAGTGGGGTGGGTCTTTTACTCCCTAATGCGTACGCCGACCCCCCTAGCGTTGCCAGCACCAGGCCCTGCTTGGTGCTTGCAGAAATTCGATCCTGGAATCCGAAGAAAAACGTCGGGACGATGGACGTGCGTCAAAGCACGTGATGCGAAGAGTCCAGAAGAAAGATCGGCCAATGTTGCAACGCGATGCGGACCCGCTGTTGGTGCGCGTGCACGCGGCGATGCCGCACGGTAGTCGCAGTTGCGAAAATGCACCGTGCACGCTCCCTGCAGCGCCAAAGAATCACTGGATCGCTGCGATTTTGTCACTGTTTAATCAAAAGCTATATATTTGCATTTGATTGCGCACATAACCCAAAACGTACCTTAATTTGGGGTAAGATCCGACAAAGTGGAGATTAATTATTAACCGGTAATCAATATCTCCGCCAAACGAGACCTGGCTGCGTGTTTGTACGCCAAAAGTGTCCTTAATGCTTAATGGCATCCATCCTGCTTATTGACACACAGGGGTGGACATGCCTGCCATTCCCCAAATACGCGGATGCGATATATGGCCTCTCAATTGTATCAAGGTTGCCAATTATTACAAAGTTGGTGTTTGCCAACACTGATCACTGATCGATATTTTATCGCTTAATTCAAATTTAAACAAACGTCGATTTGTCGAAGGGAGCGCAGCCGACGTGGAGAAGCACACTGCTAACAGCTACTATCCGTCCAGCGACGAAGTGCCCAGCCGCTGTTCCGCGGGAGCGGATCCTTCCCACTCTTACACTCTTCTTCACACACACACACAGACACACACGGAGAGTGAGAGTTTTCGAAAGTGGATGTTCCTTACATGGTGCTCCGGTAAAGTGGCTGACGGTGCTGTTCGCGGTGGGTGACGCACACCAAGTTTAGGTTGCATGTCTCGGTGAAAACGCTTGGCAGGTTTGGCACCAGCGATTGGCCGTGAAGCTGCTGTATTGGTGCTGATTTTTGGCGTTTTTGCCTGGCACACTAACGGAGTTCTCGCATGTGCAATGGATGGGAGGCGCTGAGTTGTTGTGGTGGCAGATGCACCATCTCACCTGGAGAACGGCGCTTGCGCGCATGCCTCAGGGCAGTGCAGGCGACACAAGATTCACTGGAATGTGCAGGTATATCGGTGTTTTTAGTGGTTCGGGGCACTTTGAGCGCTTTAAAAGTCATGAATATGGCGACGAGTTGCTTAAAATATTTTGGCTCAATGCACGTGAGCGTAATGGAAAATTCAACTACACCAGCATTAGCTGGTTGGCCTTGAAGGGTTTTGCAGGGTCTCCTCAAACGACGTGATGAACGGAAAAAAGCTCAATGCTTTGAAACCATTGCGAGCTTTTATGCTGCACGCAAAAGCAGGCAACACTATCGGCGTGTGTAACACACATCCAAAAAGTCGGTGCATCTTTTGGGCGCGTTTTGTTGGCAGCTACTTTCAAAAGGCGAACGGCGGAATATTAGCTACTTCAAGCTCTACGGCAAATGGTACACAAGGTCAGGGACCCGACCAAGCCAACCCCAGCCGCTGTGCGGTGTACCAAAAAAAAAGGGGCTCTGGTGACCGAGTTGGAGCGGTTAAACTCCCAACGGTTAAAAGTCAATTGGAAACTTGTTGCCAACTTTTATACCTAGCACGGCTTATAATCACGTAGCGAGTCACTGCTAGTTGCAGGACGCGACGAAAGTGACATCAAGGCCAAGCCCAGTAAAGCCTTGATTACGACATACTGGACGCCCCTTCCGAAAATATATGTTTTGGGCTGACAGCGCGTTGTATTCCTGTACTTCAGTAGGCCGGGTGATACCGAGCTGAAATCGCTGCAAGGTTAATGCTGCCGCTGCCCCCGTCCCGTTAAAACCTTGGCAGGTCTCCAAGTACGCTCAACGGTTGTCGCTATTTCGTTGGCGGTACAGGCTCGGATGACAGATTCCCGACCAACGCCGATCCGGCTCTGAACACAATTACCCATGAAGTGTTGTGTCAATCCTCGCATGGCCTCACTGAATGCAAATATACCCATGAGATCACGTAGGCGACTGTACAACAACCAATGACAACGGCTTGAAGCTGGGACCCAATTATATGATGAGTTTAAGCAAAAACATAACCCCCCCTCCCTCCAGAAAGCAGCACGGCGTCGGTATCTGACAGAAGCGCGATCTGTAAGCTGGGTGAAGAGATCGCAACGCTCGTAGAAATGCTGGCAGATGGCAAAAGAAGGAGAATTCACCAAGCTATGAGGGACTCGATCGAGAGCATCAAGACGTTGTTCGAGCTGTCGGCTATACAACTCCACGACGAAAAGGCGAAGGAGGTGACACGATCGCACCAAGCGTCGCAAACGTCACCGTTATTCGGCAAGGCTAAAGACCAGAAACGACGCCAAGAACTAGGCATTCATACGCCAAACACTAAGAGACGACATAAGGATCCTAAGGGCAATAAAGGCGAGCACGTTGGAGGAGGCCCGCAAGAAATTGCAGACGCCCGGGGCAACAAGGAGATGACCAAGCCAGCGGACCGAAAAGTGCAAAAGCACATGGTCAAGAAGACAGAAGGAGCATGGCAAACGGTAAAGCCGCGCATGTAAGCGCCTCCTAAGAGACGCAGCAGACCGGATGCCCTACTGGTCAAATGCAAAGACCCGTCCGCATACGCTGAAGTGCTCAAAACTGTACAGTGTGATACGTCTCTACAGGAGTACAGAGCGTCGGTTAGTGGCATCAGACGTACAGCAGCAGGAGAAATTCTTCTACAGATGGGCAAGCCTGGGGACGAGTCAACCTCAAGGCTCTTAACAGCGGTGCAAGATAGGCTTGGCAAACTCGCAGATGTCAAGTCGATAGTTGACAAGACAACCTTGGAGATTCGCGAGATATCCGAGCTTACAAGTAAAGAGGTGCAAAGTGCTGTATTCGAAACAATTGATGGAGACATTCCGACGGACACAATTCCCAAACTGCGTAAGGCATATCGTGGCACTCAGGCGGCGAGCTTAGTCCTGCCCAAGGAGACGGCAGATAAGCTATTTAAGATGGGCGAAATAAGAATGGGATGGTCGGTTTCCAAAATCCGCAAGAAGAATGAGCCGAGGAGGTGCTATAAGTGCCTTGCATTCGCCACATAGCTGCCAGGTGTAGAAGCGGTCATGATGAATCGGGCCAATGCTACAACTGCGGAGGCACTCAGCATGCCTCAAAAGAATGCAAAAAGCAGTCCAAATGCATACTAAGTGCGAGAGAAGGCCTGAAAGACACGGCACACAACGGCCTAAGCAGGGCCTGCCCTCTGTATGCGAAGGCGGTCAGAAATAGCAGAAAAAATTAGGTTAATCCAAATAAACCAAAATAAAGTGGGATTTGCCGATGACATTGCCATTGTCACAGTGGCAAAGGAACTAGCAGAAGTGGAGTTCAACACCAACGCGACCATCAGACAGGTTAACAGCTGGCTGGACACGAACGGGTTAGCACTAGCAGCGCATAAAACAGAAGCGGTACTCATCAGCAGCCGGAAGCGAGTGGAGACTGCCCGCATAATAGTTGGACAAAACACTATTACGACGAAACACGCTGTAAAGTACCTAGGAGTGATGATAGATCACAGGCTGTTTCAAGGAGCACCTGAGGTATGTGTTAAACAAGGTTAGCAAGGCAGCGAATGCATTATCTCGGATAATCGCTAACACCGGAGGGCCATGCCAACAAACCCGATGGATTATCAGTAGCGTAGTACGTTCGATCATCCTATACGCAGCACCGGTATGGGCACCAGCGATGAGACTACCGTCTTACAGCCGAGAATGCAGGTCCGCATACAGACGCTGTGCACTCCGAGTGCTATGCGCTTACCGGACTGTGTCGGATGAGGTAGCGGAGCTAGCACCAGAAGACCAGAAGTCAGGGACCCGAGAACTTGAGACAACAGGCATCCCAGGAGAAATGGCAGGAGAGTTGGAGAGCTACTACCAACGGCAGCTGGACAACAATGTTGATCCCGGACTTACGGCCGTGGTTGAGTAGAAAGTACGGACAAACCGACTTTTACGTTACTCAGTTACTGACGGAACACGGGTGCTTCAAATCCTATTTATAAAGTGTTAAGCACGAGACGGATCCGTTTTGCACGCACTGTGCGCGGTCCATTGAAGACGCTGAACACGTCTTTTTTGTCGGTCCAATTTATAGTCAATGACTTATTAGACATCCTACTTAGCTCGCAAAACAATTGGCTTGCAGTAAGCAACATGTGTGCAGAGATCATCAAATCCTTGCGTCGCGCTGAAAGACAGCGCCATTCCAATTCAAACTCTAGACGAGATACTAGATGAGGCTTTTCAGGCCATCTCCCACTTTGCGATGTGCTATTTAGTAGATTGTGCCGCGAGAGGGAAATGGAGAGTAGGGGTTAGGTTTTAATGCTGCGCCCCTATAACAGAGAGAGCCTTCGAGAACTCCAAGCAAACGACGCCCCCGGGCCCCCGGGTCCGTAAATTCGGTCATCCTTAGCTATGGAAACGCTCTTAAGTGAAAGCGGGAGTTATTTTCTCCGCGGTGTTTTCCCTCACGGCAAAGGCAAGTCACGCACTTCATCGATCAGCTGTTTAATCCAGGGATGGCAATGTGTTGCAAATCATAGGCCAAACTTGGCGCGCAGATTCAAACAGATATCGTAAAGGACGCCACAGCAAAAAAAAAAAAAAAATCTATTGCCTACTTTCAGGCTACGGTTTCTGCAGCTATTGATAACGCAAAATTTTTGGAATTTTTCCTTTCTTTGAAAACAGAATATCGTGGCATGGGCCAACATGATCACAAGGCCGCGGAACTAAATCCACCGCTTCAGCGGTGTATCCAATAAACGGCTCCGGCGACCGAGCAAGGGCCGGTATACGCCCCAACGGTTTAAAGCCCGAGGGAAACTTTCGGCCACCGTTGGATGCCCTACACGATGCGAACATAATTAATTATACAACCTCTCCCGCAAAATCCACTGCGCGTTTGACCCATAGTGAGCGGCATGGTGGTCTACGTCTGTGCCGTAGCGTCCGGCAGCACCCAAAAACCTGGCATCAGGTATGAAATTCACAAAACCTGGTAGGTATGCAAAACATGCAAGAACAATGGCTGGCAATATCTGTATTAATCCAGATTGGCCGGCGCAGTGAACAAAGCGATAAGAAACGCAGTTGTTGACTCGTTTGCTAAAAACACAAGAACACAACGATCGCCAACAATAGCGCCGCACTCGCTACCACCAGCGGCACATGGAGACATCACCGCTTTTAACAACAAGAGCGCTGGAGCCGCAACCCCAAAGAGGACCAGGGACCTCACTAGTCCTACCAGTGCGGCGCGAGATACGCCGCCAAATAAGTCAAAAAGGCACCGCCCAACACCCCAGATCCATGTAAGAGAACTTGGTGCAATGCTAGACGATATCATACGTACATTCACATTCGCCAACGGACGTGTTTTTTTCTTGCGCCTCGCATCACCTATGTTTTTTTTCCTCGTTTTAAACATTTTATTTTGCGTCTTTTTTTGCTTATTAATAATCAGTGACTAGTGTTAAATGTAGGTTGTGCGAAATCCAGTCTTTATAGTCTTTAACAGACTATTTTCTTAAATAAATTCTTAATTTGTGTTTAAGCACACCAAACGTTTGTGCAATTGCACTGTTTGTTTTGTGTTTTTACTCTCGCTCTAAGTCTCTCAACGCGCTCTATCCATAATCTCTCTCTCCCGCGCTTTCATTAAATTTGGTGTGGGCTGTGGTTTAGTTTGCTCTTTTCCCTCTCTAATCCTATTCCGAGGTGCTTTCGGTCGTCGCACTCGCGCAGTTGTTGTTTTTTGTGCTTAGTGTTTTGTTCTAGTGTTGTTGTTTGTGTGTGTAAGTAAATAACAGCAGTACTTGCCTATTTATTTTTTTGCGTCTAATTTAATTATATTCTCAGTGCCTTTATTTTTTTACGTTTATTCTTTCGTAATCAACTTAAGTAACATTGCCTTTTTAAAAATGTATGTCTGAGACAATATAAATTGCCAGTATCTCGGCTTTGGACAGGGAATTCAAAGGTATGAAACTTTTGAATGAGTCAATTGGCCCTAATGAACTTTCTGTCCCAACACACTTGTCCATACCATCTGCTCCATCATTAATACATTTTTATCCCCATCTCCTCATACCATTGTCAGTACGATAACAAAGACGTACCCATGTATGTTGTTCATACTGAAACCGAAGAGATTTCTGATCGAGGGTATAGTAGCATGACTGCTTACATATCTGCGGGATCAAATTCTCCATCAATCGAGGCTGTAGCTTCACCTGAAGTTTCTGGACAATTTATTTGGGATGTCATTGTGTCAAATCAATAATATCCCGAATTCTTTGAGCAGATTTCTTGATTTGATTATTGCTTTAGATCCCTCTTTCTTATCTATCTCCCGTACAGAACTTAAATCCTATCCTGAAGATCCTTATCATCCAACTTTGGAGGTGCTGATGGATTTTCCATCCCAGGTGTTAAGTCCTTGTAACAACCCTACGGGTCGAGTTCGCCTTTTTCGGAAAACCGATTTTCCTAAACTGTCTCAGCTTTTATAGCAGACTGATTGGTCTCAGCTATATAGGTGCACAGACATGGATTCTGCAATAACGATTTTTTATGCAACTTAAAACTCTTTACTTGACATATGTGTCCCAATGTGTAATCCACGTAATTCTAACAAACCCGTTTGGTTTACACGGGATTTACCATACTTGAAAAATAGAAAATCAAGATTATATAAAATATTCAAGGAAACTGGCTCCTCTTTCGATTTCTCACAATTTCTGATTGCTCGATCCAGCTTCTCTGTCCTGAATAGCCAGTGCTATAAGGAGTACCTTAGAAGATGTAGGCTGCAGTTTCAACGGTACCCTAAACAGTTTTATACCTTCGTTAATTTGTGTTTGGTTTGTGAAATATAGATCTACTACCACTAACTTATTGGAATTCACCTCTTTTGTTATAAGGGGCTTTCAAAATAAAATGCAAACAGATGTCATTTACACTGATTTCAGTAAAGCTTTTGACTCCGTTAATCATTCCCTTTTAATTCATAAGCTTAATCTTTTTGGATTACCAAATAACTTAATTCTTTGGATCTCTAGTTATCTAAATTTAAGAACCCAAAAAGTTAATTTTAAAGGCTTAGCTTCTAAGTCTGTTCAAGTTACTTCTGGAGTACCACAAGGAAGCCATCTCGGCCCTTTACTATTTACTCTTTTTATTAATGACTTGCCTTCTGTAATAAATCACTCTCGGGTACTAATGTACGCCGACGATGTAAAGCTCTGTTTGTCTGCTAATAACTCTCTATCTGGTCAGAATTTACAAGCTGATCTTGATAGTTATCAAACTTGGTGTCGAGTAAATTTATTAAATCTTAATTGCAGTAAGTGTAACGTAATGTCCTTTTATAGGCGAATGCCATATTTTAATAACTATTTTCTTAATGGTAAACCACTTGAACTTATTGAGTCGGTTGTTGATTTGGGTATTCTTTTAGATCCCAAGCTTAAGTTTGACAAGCATATCTTATCGATGACTAATCGTGCCTATGGAGTCCTTGGTTTCATAAAGCGTTGGTCAAAGGAATTTGACGATCCCTACGTTACTAAAACTCTTTATACCTCACTTGTTCGACCAATTCTGGAATATGGATCTTGTATATGGTGTCCCCAGTACAAGATTCATCAGGACAGAATATAGTCTATACAAAAATAATTTCTTCTCTTTTCCCTCCGGGGCTTTAATTGGAATCCTAACATTCGCATGCCTCCCTACCGTAGTAGACTCTTTCTAATAAATCTCCCCTCTCTTTCTGATCGTAGAGCCATGCTTGGTATAATATTTTTACATAAACTAATTAACGGCGAAATTGATTCTTCTGAATTAATCAGCCAAATAAGTTTTGCTATTCCTATTAGAAGCACAAGAAACTTTCTCCCTCTTTCTCTTCAAACCTGCATTACTAACTACGCTATTCATAACCCTTTTCGTATTTTATGTTCTGATTATAACAATCTTTTTCATGTTATAAGTAATGCTACATCTATTCCTACACTTAGAACTTCACTCCTTTCTCACCTATCCAATTTGAAGGTCTTGTATTTCATATTTTTGTATTTTGTATTTTGTATTTTTTTTTTTTTTTGTATTGTTTTTGCCTGTATTTATTTGTTTGTATCTTTAGTGTATTTCTAACATACTAACTTTTTGATCTGATTGGGTTTTTTCTGGGTTTTCCCCAATCCAGGCAACTAATGTTGGATCAATTTTTTTGAGGCTTATTACCCAGATATATTCTTTAATTTTTTATTTTATGCTTTTTTCAATTTAAAATTTTTAAAATTTTAATAATAATTTTATTTCATTTTTGTAAATTTTAACTTTTTCTGTGTCGATTGTTATTTGTCGACATTAAACTAAATTAAATAAAATAAAAATAAAATAATGCGAAGCGTAATTCATCAGCACTTCCATCAACCGTATTTTTTTAAAAAATGACTGCAGACAGAAATCAGGCTATCGCCGATTTGTTTGCTGATTTGTTTCAAACGACTTATAGTTCTTATACTAACCAATTAGATTTATCTTATCCTTGTCATGTAAATGTCTCTAATTGCATTTTTGAATCTTTGATCACAGAAGGTTCGCTACTGAGCGATCTAAAAGCCATTAAACCCGTATTTTCACCGGGGCCTGATGGAATACTGTGCTGAAGGTCTTTTGAGACCCCTTTATAGCTTGTTTAGTCTTTCCGTGGAGCTGTGCACTTTTCCAATGATTTGGAAAGAATCATTCATAATTCCTCTCCTCAAAAAAGGAAACAAGTCTAATGTTCAAAACTATAGAGGTATCTCTAAGTTGTCCGCCATCCCTAAAAATGTTTGAGAAATTAATAACTTCTCAACTACAACATTTTTTTAGATCTATTGTTTCACCCAGCCAGCATGGGTTTGTGAAATATAGATCTACTACCACTAACTTATTGGAATTCACCTCTTTTGTTATAAGGGGCTTTCAAAATAAAATGCAAACAGATGTCACTTACACTGATTTCAGTAAAGCTTTTGACTCAGTTAATCATTCCCTTTTAATTCATAAGCTTAATCTTTTTGGATTACCAAATAACTTAATTCTTTGGATCTCTAGTTATCTAAATTTAAGAACCCAAAAAGTTAATTTTAAAGGCTTAGCTTCTAAGTCTGTTCAAGTTACTTCTGGAGTACCACAAGGAAGCCATCTCGGCCCTTTACTATTTACTCTTTTTATTAATGACTTGCCTTCTGTAATAAATCACTCTCGGGTACTAATGTACGCCGACGATGTAAAGCTCTGTTTGTCTGCTAATAACTCTCTATCTGGTCAGAATTTACAAGCTGATCTTGATAGTTATCAAACTTGGTGTCGAGTAAATTTATTAAATCTTAATTGCAGTAAGTGTAACGTAATGTCCTTTTATAGGCGAATGCCATATTTTAATAACTATTTTCTTAATGGTAAACCACTTGAACGTATTGAGTCGGTTGTTGATTTGGGTATTCTTTTAGATCCCAAGCTTAAGTTTGACAAGCATATCTTATCGATGACTAATCGTGCCTATGGAGTCCTTGGTTTCATAAAGCGTTGGTCAAAGGAATTTGACGATCCCTACGTTACTAAAACTCTTTATACCTCACTTGTTCGACCAATTCTGGAATATGGATCTTGTATATGGTGTCCCCAGTACAAGATTCATCAGGACAGAATATAGTCTATACAAAAATAATTTTTACATAAACTAATTAACGGCGAAATTGATTCTTCTGAATTAATCAGCCAAATAAGTTTTGATATTCCTATTAGAAGTACAAGAAACTTTCTCCCTCTTTCTCTTCAAACCTGCATTACTAACTACGCTATTCATAACCCTTTTCGTATTTTATGTTCTGATTATAACAATCTTTTTCATGTTATAAGTAATGCCACATCTATTCCTACACTTAGAACTTCACTCCTTTCTCACCTATCCAATTTGAAGGTCTTGTATTTCATATTTTTGTATTTTGTATTTTGTATTTTTTTTTTTTTTTGTATTGTTTTTGCCTGTATTTATTTGTTTGTATCTTTAGTGTATTTCTAACATACTAACTTTTTGATCTGATTGGGTTTTTTCTGGGTTTTCCCCAATCCAGGCAACTAATGTTGGATCAATTTTTTTGAGGCTTATTACCCAGATATATTCTTTAATTTTTTATTTTATGCTTTTTTCAATTTAAAATTTTTAAAATTTTAATAATAATTTTATTTCATTTTTGTAAATTTTAACTTTTTCTGTGTCGATTGTTATTTGTCGACATTAAACTAAATTAAATAAAATAAAAATAAAATAATGCGAAGCGTAATTCATCAGCACTTCCATCAACCGTATTTTTTTAAAAAATGACTGCAGACAGAAATCAGGCTATCGCCGATTTGTTTGCTGATTTGTTTCAAACGACTTATAGTTCTTATACTAACCAATTAGATTTATCTTATCCTTGTCATGTAAATGTCTCTAATTGCATTTTTGAACCTTTGTCACAGACGGTTCGCTACTGAGCGATCTAAAAGTCATTAAAACCGTATTTTCACCGGGGCCTGATGGAATACTGTGCTGAAGGTCTTTTGAGACCCCTTTATAGCTTGTTTAATCTTTCCGTGGAGCTGTGCACTTTTCCAATGATTTGGAAAGAATCATTCATAATTCCTCTCCTCAAAAAAGGAAACAAGTCTAATGTTCAAAACTATAGAGGTATCTCTAAGTTGTCCGCCATCCCTAAAAATGTTTGAGAAATTAATAACTTCTCAACTACAACATTTTTTTAGATCTATTGTTTCACCCAGCCAGCATGGGTTTGTGAAATATAGATCTACTACCAGTAACTTATTGGAATTCACCTCTCTTGTTATAAGGGGCTTTCAAAATATAATGCAAACAGATGTCATTTACATTGAGTTCAATTCATAACTTTGGATTACCAAATAACTTAATTCTTTGGATCTCTAGTTACATATCTAACTTTAAGAAGATTAAAAGTTAATTTTAAAGGCTTAGCTTCTAAGTCTTTTCAAGTTACTTCTGGAGTACCACAAGGAAGTCATCTCGGCCCTTTATTATTTACTCTTTTTATTAATGACCTGCCTTCTGTAATAAATCACTCTCGGGTACTGATGTACGCCGATAATATTTCTCTATCTGCTAATGCCTTATTTTAATAACTATGATCTTAATGGTAAGCCACTTGAACGTACTGCGTCGGTTGTTGATTTGGGTATTCTTTTAGATCCCAAGCTTAAGTTTGACAAGCATATCTTATCGATGACAAATCGTGCCTATGGAGTCCTTGGTTTCATAAAGCGTTGGTCAAAGGAATTTGACGATCCCTACGTTACTTAAACTATTTATACCTAACTTGTTCGACCAATTCTGGAATATGGATCTTGTATATGGTGTCCCCAGTACAAGATTCATCAGGACAGAATATAGTCTATACAAAAATAATTTCTTCTCTTTTCCCTCCGGGGCCTTAATTAATTACCATAGTAGACTCTTTCTAATAAATCTCCCCTCTCTTTCTGATCGTAGAACCATGCTTGGTATAATATTTTTACATAAACTAATTAACGGCGAAATTGATTCTTCTGAATTAATCAGCGAAATTGGTTTTGCTGTTCATATTAGAAGTACAAGAAACTTTCTCTTCAAACCTGTATAACTAACTATGCTATCCATAACCCTTTTCGTATTTTATGTTCTGATTATAACAATCTCTTTCATGTTATAAGTAAAGCTACATCTATTCCTACACTTAGAACTTCAGTCCTTTCTCGCCTATCTAATTGTAGGTTTGTAGGTCTTGTATTTCATATTTTTTTTATATATTTTTTTTTATATTTTTTTGCCTGTATTTATTTGTTTGTATCTTTAGTGTATTTCTAACATACTAACTTCTTGATCTGATTGATTTTTTTCTGGGTTTTCCCCAATCCATTCAACTAAATGTTGGATCAATTTTTTTGAGGTTTATTACCCAGTTATGTTTTTTTATTTTTTATTTTATTTTAATATTAAATTTTTTAAATTTTAATAATGATTAAAATTCATTTTTGTAAATTTAATGTTTTTCTGTTTCGACTGTTATTAGTCGACACTAAATTAAATTAAATAAATTCTGAACGACTGCCTGGCAAAAATGAAAGAAGTTCAGAGATTGGTTAGCGAGTTGCTGGCATTGCCACTTATAGCAAAATTAGTATGTGCTTTGTGCCATCATGACGCTAATGGTACCAAGGGCAATACAGTTGCAGCGACTAACTGCCTTGGAGCGACCGAAACAGCTACCCAAACAACGCCGACATTCAGCGAAATGCTGAAAAGCAGGAGCAACGGGCCAACAGCTAAAAACGGAAGAACAAAAAATCTTCATAGAAAGCAAAACAAGGAGCCAGCCAACCTGCGAATCCCGACACGAAGAAGATGCAGCGGTGCGTCAAGCGAAACACCAGGGGCAACGAAGGAGAAACGTCAGATGCAGAAAAATACTAAAGACCCACCTCTAAGCAGCAGCGCTGCTAGGACGGACAAGAAAAGAGCAGACAAGGAGAACCAGTGGCAAAAAGCGAAGCCCAACTCAAGAAAGCAGCTAAAACGAGGCAGTAGACCAGACGCTCTGATAGTGAAATGCAAGGAGCCAGTAGCATACGCTCAAGAGCTAAACGCCGTCCAGACGGACGAATCCTTGCAGGCATACAGAACTAGTAAGAATACTCTAGTCGAGTGTGCCCGACTACGAGACTCCGTGCTCCCAACTTGCATTTCAAGCAGTTCAGTGGCAACACAAGCAAGCAGTGCACTTAACTCGTAAACTGCTTGTCAAACTGTTGGTGCTGCCAGCTGAGACGGGCGTAATAGACTCTTCTATAACTTTGGTGCTATTTATTCGATCGTGTTGAAATTTACACATCCGAAAGACATTGATTAAACATACATGTGTACCAAAAATTAAAGCTTTATCTTTAAAATTGTGGCTGTGTGAGTCTTTTGCGATTTGCGGGGGTGCGAGGGGATGCATCCGAAATTTGAAATAAACTTGATCTGCGTATGGTATACAGGAATCTACAGGACAAGTTTGGTGTCTCTAGCTGTTGTAGTCTCCGAGATCTGTTGATCCTGATCAAGAATATATATAGTTTATATAGTCGGAAATGCCTCCTTCTGTCTGTTACACACATTTGCAGTACTTTATAACTCCCTTTTTCCCATTTTTAATGGGAACAGGGAGTAAAAAGCGTCTCTGGAATTAGGCGTACAGCAGCCGGAGAAATAGGGCTACAGATGGGAAAACCAGGAGATGAGGCCACGCTTAAATTGCTTAAAGCAGTCCAAGACAGCGTGGGAGAAATCGCTGAGATGATAGTAATATTCGACAAGTTCCTTATAGAAATTAGGGATATACCAGAGTGGTGTTCAACCAAGGATGTGATGAACGCAACCTTCGCAAAAATAGATGGCAGAGGCCACCCCAAAACTGCGTGTGCCATACAGAGCCACGCATACGGCCAGCATAGTCCTACCAAAGGAATTGCCAGACCAACTCCTTGCCGCAAGCACAGTGCACATCGGCTGGGGAGTGTGCAAAATACGCCAAAAAATAGAGTCGAGGAGATGCTTCATTTGGGCATATCGCATCACGCTGCAGAAACAGCTACGATGCGGCGGGAAAATGTTATAATTGCGGAGGAACTCGACAGTCATCAAAAGACTGTAAGGAGCGACCATCGTGCATACTTTACACGCGCACGGGAGTAAAAAACACGGCCCACAACTGCGCCTTGGATGAGCTAGCGACCGATGCCAGAGTGCATTTTCCAGTCATCATTGCCGGCGACTTTTAATGCCTGGGCAGTAGAATGGGGACACTCTAGCATCCCTGTATAATTAAACACTTTACCGAGACGACGTTAAAGATCGAACTAACTCACTCTGTGGAGCGAGTCATATACTTATTTCAATTTCTTAAAACTACTTAGAATATAAAACTGTCGTTGAAGGCGACAGTTTGTAGTGTAAACTAGGGTAGGTTTAAAAATAGCTATCACTATCGGTGCCTCAGTCGCGATCAAACACTCCCCAAGTTAAGACGTGCCTAAAAATGTACGCGGAAGCTGCGCTAGCGCTTAAGCTAATATTAACAGTTATTCGATTCACAAAACAAAAGGAAACAAATCAGTGGTTGCTGATAAGCATTAACAAAGTGTTGTTGTTATCATGAACGACGACGAAGACGACACAACGGTTTGGAGCTGGCAGAGAGTAAAACAGAAGCCAAAGGCAATCAAGAGACAAAACCAAGTCTCTCCGATTCTACTAAAGAAAAAAATCGCTCTGGACTTTGCACCCAGCACCAGCTCCAACAAATACGCCCTCCTAAGCGACAGCATGCCAAATAACGGAAATGAAGACGAAAACGAAGCACTGGTCATGATAACTGAAGACACCTTAGATGAATCTGCGAAGCCGCCACCTATATGCTTATCTGAAGTAAGTGATATAAAAGGAATGCTAGTTTATCTCGAGACTTAAATTAAAAAAGAGCTTTTCTTTTATAAAGTTCAACGACGATGGTCATGTGAGAGTTATGGTAAAGTCTATTGCAGAATACAGGAAACTTGTTAAAACTCTTTTTACAGATTTTGTCAAATTTCACACATACCAGCTTAAACATGAGAGGGCATTCAGAGTTGTTATTAAAAATATGCACTGCTCAACGGATATCGACTTAATTAAACACGATGTGGAGTCCAAAGGTCACGCTGTTAGAAACATTAGTAATATTAAAAGACGTGTAACCAAAGAGCCATTGAATTTATTCTACTTAGACATTGAGCCCAACAATAAGAACTTAGATATATACAAAGTTAAACACATTGGTAACGCAGTTGTTAATATAGAACCACCCCGTAAAACCAAAGAAATCGTTCAGTGCTATCGTTGCCAGGAATTTGGACACACAAAGTCATATTGTGCCAAAACTCACAGATGTGTGAAATTCTTTTTTAACCATCCCAGCAACATTTGTCCAAAAGATAAAGAGCAACCAGCAAAATGTGCCAACTGCAACGAAGATCATGCGGCTAGTTACAAAGGGTGTAAAGTCTATCAGGAACTTATATCAAAAACATTAGTAAGCGGACGCAACCACCAGAAAAACACCAAAGATGACAATAATAAAAATGATCTTGCTACATCTTAATCATTTGCTCCGTTTAATAATTCGACCCAGCAACCCAAAGATTACCAATCATACGCTCAAGCTGCTGCAGGAAATAATATCTCGAACAATTCTTTAGAAAGAATAGAACAGGTTCTAGAAAAAAAATCTCAGCTTACCAATAATTTACCTAACATGATAATGTTACTTGTAAATAAGCTATGCAAATAAATCTAAACTTAGGAATATGGAATGCCAATGGGCTTTCCAAACATGTAAATGAAATATCTTTATTTTTAAAAACGAATGCCATTGACGTCATGCTTATTTCTGAAACACACTTCACTAGCAAATCTTTTTTTAGAGTTATTGGATACGACATAGTAAGAGCTGACCATCCGTCAGGTAGAGCTCATGGAGGTGCTGTAATTATTGTCAAGCAGGGCCTTAAATTCCAAATCATGGACAGTACTAGGGAAAACGCTATGCAGGCTGCCACAATTGAGATAGAATGTATGCACGCAGATGTATCAATAAAAGCGATTTATCTGCCACCAAGATTCACAATAAAAGAACTCGATTTTAAAAACTTTTTCCAAGGACTAGAAACAAAGTTTATCGTGGGAGGCGACTTCAATGCCAAACATCCATGGTGGGGATCCAGATTGACTATCCCGAAGGGATCGGAGCTATACAAATGCATACGAAACAATAACATAACAACTTTGTCAACTGGTGTGCCTACATACTGGCCAACTGATAGTCGAAAAATTCCTGATTTGATTGATTTCGTAGTATTCTCCGGAATCTCAAAATCACACATGCGAGTAATGGAGAGCTTTGACCTTAACTCAGATCATTCTCCAATAATAGCAACTTACAGCACCATAGCCCATATGTTGGAAAAGCCCTATAAAGTCATTACAGGCTCTACAGACTTTAACGCATTTAAAAGCTATTTAGACTCAGCTATAAGCCTGGACATTTCGTTAAAAACAGAAGAGGAGATACACTATGCTGTGGAGCATTTCACAAATACAATTCATAAAGTGAGCAACAGAAGCACGAATCATTCTCTTATTCATCAACAACCAAACCACCAATTGTACCTTTCAACCGAACTTCGACAAAAAATACAAAATAAAAGAAATCTGCGAAATCGCTGGCAAGAAACTCACTACCCTGCTGACAAAAGATTATACAACAAGGTTGCATCTGAGCTTAGACAACTGCTGTCCAACTTACGCAATGAAACTCTAGCTGCGTATCTGAGAAACTTAGACCCTAATTCCTGCAACAATGAATTCAACCTATGGAGGGCGACTAAATACCTAAAGAGACCAGCTAAAAGAAACATAAATATTCGCAAAAGCAATGGAACTTGGTGTAGGTTCAATAATGAGCAAGCGGAAGCATTTGCACAACATCTGCATTCTGTGTTTCAGCCAAACGATATAAATAATTATATAACAGAGACTGAAGTAGAAAAATTCCTTGAGTCACCCTGCCAAATGAGCTTGCCTATTAAAAGCATCAAATATGAAGAAGCTGTGACAGAAATCAAATGCTTGAACAACAAAAAAGCACCAGGCCCTGATAAAATAGACGGCATCACCCTAAAAAATTTACCACCAAAATGCATTCGGTTTCTCAGTCTTGTATTTAACGCGATTCTCAGACTAGACCACTTTCCAAGTCAATGGAAATGTGCAGAGATCATTATGAGCCAAGCAAAATAGAAACGGAATTGACATCATACCGTCCCATTAGTCTGTTGACAATATTCTCGAAAGTGCTTGAAAAAATACTATTGAAGAGAATGTTGCCAATTTTGGACGAACTTTCCATCATTCCTGAATACCAATTCGGATTCAGGAGAGGTCACGGGACCCCTGAGCAATGTCACAGGGTCATTAATGATATAGTTTCTGCATTTGAAAACAAAAAAATACTGCACTGCTGCATTTCTTGATGTTCAACAAGCATTCGATCGAGTCTGGCACAATGGTTTATTGTACAAGATAAAGAAATGGCTACCTGCTCCGTACTATTTATTAATCAAATCATATCTGACCAAAAGATGCTTTTACGTGCAGCAGAAAAACGAGACATCAACACTACTTTTCATCAACGCAGGCGTCCCACAAGGAAGCGTATTGGGACCAATTCTCTACACCCTATATACGGCAGACATGCCAGTTACAAACAACTTTCCTTCGATGGAAAATTAGAATCAACTCCCTGAAATCCGTCCAAATAACTTTTTCATTTAGACCAGGTAGCTGCCCAAATGTTACACTTAACGGCTCACCAATTCCACAAAGTGTCTGTGTGAAGTATCTAGGCTTGCATCTCGACCGCAGGCTTACATGGAAAAACCACATTAAAGCAAAATGTCAACAACTCAGACTTAAAACACTAAAAATGTCCTGGTTGATAAGTAGAAAATCAGAAACCACTTTGGAAAACAAAATTCGCCTCTACAAATCCATACTGAAGCCTGTTTGGACCTACGCTACACAGCTCTGGGGAACTGCTAGCAACTCAAATATTGAGATTCTTTAGCGTTACCAATCAAAAACTTTGAGACTCATTGTCAATGCTCCTTTTTACGTATCTAATGCAAATATTCACAAAGATCTTAATATTCCAACCATAAAAGAAGAAATAAATAAAACTAGTAAGAAATATATCGACAGACTCCACAACCACGAAAATAATTTAGCCTTAAATCTAGTAGACAATAGTTTAACAGTAAGAAGACTGAAAAGATACCACATTCTCGATCTCCCCGATAGATAAATCCATAAAACTGAAAAGATGTTATATTTAATAGCAATGCTCATTGGAAAACTGCTATTTCTGTTAATTTAATATTAATTATACAATTTACTTATTGTTTAAACAAACAGTTTGTAAATAAAAAGAGAGAAGAAAAAACTATCGGTGCCTGCAACATTTGCAGGATTAGCGTTGGTCTTCAGCTTGTGTGCTCTGGTACGTATTGAAGCCGGCTTCTTATGGTGTGTATTGCGTCCGTGCAACTACATATGGTACGACATATATACATATATCCATAGATAAATACACCTACACACACGCTCTTGAGCGTCTCATGTTCAAACCTGAACATTCTGCCCGGGCCCAGAGAAGGTTATCGCCAGAACTCGCTTGCTTTGCAAATATCTTATTTTTGCATAAACAACAAGAACGATAATTACCACAGCCACTAACACCAACGCTGTGTGTCCACTTGCTGTTATAAAGTGCAAGTCGCGCAGATGTACTTTGTGGTAGTCCAGGTATTGAATACCTTTATGTGTTTTGTGTTGTTCACCATTATAGATCCAATGGGTGCTAACTCGAAAGGGTTTGGCTCGTCTTCTTCCTTTATGAAGTGGGTTGAAAAGTTCGCCTTAAATGATGTGTGCAGGCTCTGAGGGGCCTGCAGCGTTATACCCTTCAGTCTTAAAGACTTCCTTCTTTCAGATCTACTATGCCGACTTTAGGTAGATGAATTATTTATTATTATTATTTAGTTCCCATTATCCAATGAGATAAAAGGGCGTGAGTGCCGCGCTGCCTTTATGCGACAGAGTAGCGAAGATATCTGCTCATAAGTACAGCTGTTGCCGCCATGGATCTGCTTTTGATACTTTCTAGTTTCAAATAATCCACCCATGTGGGGGCTTCCCGGGGGAACAGAGCCCCAAGGCTTGCCATATTTATACTCTTTTTTTAATTTTTTTGATAAAAAGAAAAAGAAAAAAGAGTATATTGGGTTTGTGAAATGTCCGTCCGTCCGCCCGTCTGTCTGTCCGTCCGTCCGTATGAACGCAGGTTTTTTAAACAGTTTTGAAGCTAGAGCAACCAAAATTGGTATACATTTTGGTGTATACCATAGGCAGACAAAGTGTCAAGATCTAGCTCTAGCTAAAGGGGGGGGGGGGGACTTTGCTCATTTGCGGGGGTAGGCGTGTCCAAAATTTTTTAATCAGATCAATCAAGGATGTGATAAGTAGCCCTTGTGCTAAATTTGGTTACTCTAGCTCTAAAACTGTGGAAGATATAGTTTTTTGCTGTTTGTGGGGGTAGGAATGGGGGTGGGGGGGAGATCTTGACACTTTGTCTGCCTATAGTATATACCAACATGTATACCAAGTTTGGTTGCTCTAGCTTCAAAGCTGTGGAAAAAACCTGCGTTCATACAGACGGACAGACAGACGGACGGACTGACGGACATACAGACGGACGGACGAACGGACAGACGGACGGACAAATGGACATTTCACATAGATATATTCTTTTTTCTTTTTTTTTCAAAAAAATTAAAAAAGGAGTACAAAAAGAGTATAAAAACAAGTAAGAATACTCTAGTCGAGTGTGCCCGACTACGAGACTCCCTGCTCCCAACTTGCACTTCAAGCAGTTCAGTGGCAACACAAGCAAGCAGTGCACTTAACTCGTAAACTGCTTGTCAAACTGTTGTTGCTGCCAGCTGAGACTACTAGATTCTTCAATAACTTTGGTTCTATTTATCCGATCGTGTTGAAATTTACACATCCGAAAGACATTGATTAAACATACATGTGCACCAAAAATTAAAGCTTTATCTTTAAAATTGTGGCTGTGGGAATCTTTTGCGATTTGCGGGGGTGCGGGGGAGTGCATCCGAAATTTGAAATAAACTTGATCTGCGTATGGTATACAGGAACCTGCATGCCAAGTTTGGTGTCTCTAGCCCTTATAGTCTCTGAGATCGACGCGTTCATACAGACGGACAGACGGACAGACAGACAGACAGACAGACAGACGGACATGGCTAGTTCGTCTCGGCTGTTGATCCTGATCAAGAATATATATAGTTTATATAGTCGGAAATGCCTCCTTCTGTCTGTTACACACATTTGCAGTACTTTATAACTCCCTTTTTCCCATTTTTAATGGGAACAGGGAGTAACAAGTAAGAATACTCTAGTCGAGTGTGCCCGACTACGAGACTCCCTGCTCCCAACTTGCACTTCAAGCAGTTCAGTGGCAACACAAGCAAGCAGTGCACTTAACTCGTAAACTGCTTGTCAAACTGTTGTTGCTGCCAGCTGAGACTACTAGATTCTTCAATAACTTTGGTTCTATTTATCCGATCGTGTTGAAATTTACACATCCGAAAGACATTGATTAAACATACATGTGTACCAAAAATTAAAGCTCTATCTTTAAAATTGTGGCTGTGGGAGTCTTTTGCGATTTGCGGGGGTGCGGGGGGGTGCATCCGAAATTTGAAATAAACTTGATCTGCGTATGGTATACAGGAACCTACATGCTAAGTTTGGTGTGTCTAGCTTTTGTAGTCTGCGAGATCTGTGTGTTCATACGGACAGACGGACAGACAGACGGACATGGCTAGATCGTCAGGGCTGTTGATGCTGATCAAGAATATATATAGTTTATATAGTCGGAAATGCTTCCTTCTGCCTGTTACACACATTTGCAGTACTTTATAACTCCCTTTTTCCCATTTTTAATGTGAACAGGGAGTAATTAACCTGGCCTCAGGCGAACATTTAAGGGTACAAAGATGATATATTTTCTGAGACATTTCGTCTATTTGCGATGGCTTTACAATATTTTCTTTTTCTGTACATTATGTGTTTTCGGAATTGTTTACAATATTTTCTGGCTGTTTTTATGTTTTATATTTTACAATTATTTTGTTTGGAATGCCTTTATATTAATAAGTTAAGTAAACATAACAAGTAAGAACGTTGCAGGCGGATGCACGCGACTGCGATATACTCCTTTTTTCGATTCTTTGCGGACTCAGAAATGGACGTGGCAATTGTTTTTTGGTCAAATCTTTCAAGTTTTGCCATCAACTTAAGTTTGGTTGGGCCCGTTCTACAGGTTTAGGAGAAACAAACCTTGCTCGATTGCAAGGGCGGGGTTGGGCGGTGCAAAATTATTTTTATCCAATCTATTAAATAGGGCAACAGAATTCAACCTGCAAAATTTGGGGACTCTAGCTAAAATGGTGTGGGATATACACACTTTGCTCATTTGCGTTGGCGGGGGTGGGCGTGGCCAACATTTTTGTAACAGATCAATCAAGGATGTGATAAGTGGCCCTTGTGCTAAATTTGGTTACTTTAGCTATAAAACTGTGGGAGATATAGGTTTTTGCGGTTTGTTGAGGAAGGGGTGGGGGTGGGGGGATAGATCTTGACACTTTGTCTGCCTATGGTATATACCAACATGTATACCAAGGTTGGTTGCTCTAGTTTCAAAACTGTGTAAAAAACCTGCGTTCATACGGACAGACGGACGGACTTACAAACGGGCATTTCACAAGCCCAGTATACTATTTTTTCTTTTTTTTTTATCAAAAAAATTAAAAAAGAGAATAAAAATGATTTTAATAGTAATAAGTATTGTTAAAATTACAATTTGAAATGTATTATAATTTTTTGTGTGTTCTTATTATTATTTCTTTTGCCTGTATGTATGATAACGGTTCTAATTTAGTTACATTATTGTTGACATATATGGTTTGTGTATAGTCTAACATTGTGTTTGCAATTAATATTTCGTCCAATTGTACCGAACAGTTAAATACTTTTATAATATTATTTCCTTCTATTATCTCTCTGTTTACACACTTTTGATTAAGCAATGTTTTGAGCAAACTCCAAGTTAGGATTTTATTGGGTTCGACAAAATTTATTTCAAAATTTTTATAGGTTTTTCTGTTGTTGTTTGATTTAAAATTCTTATTATGCATTTATTGACTACTAAATCTTTGGAAGTTGCTGTATAAACTTGATTGTTTTGGATGAAGTATTAATCACGTATTAATTCTGTTAAGATGACTTTGTCTTTATCGGGATAGGGTATAATTGCGAAAATTGGAGTTTTAATAACTTCTCTAGGAATATGGGAAGTTATCAGTATTTCATTTGTAGTTGTTTTCAACCATGTGAAAGTTTTATTGTTTAGAATTTTCTCTGCATTGACATGTGTTAACGAATTGTGTCTCAACAATTTTGGGTTAGTATACCTAGTCTAGTGAGCTGCAGGCCTAATTCTATGTCTTCAATGTATTCTGTGAATTGTTGTATGTTAAATATGAGAAGAGCTAATCTTTGGGCGTTTTCATCTATAACGCTTAACTCGTTAGTTACTTCTATTCCTCTGTTGATGGCATCTATTACCAGATTAAGTTCGTTTACTTGGAGACTTTTTTCAAGTTTTTCTTTTAAATAGTTTATTTGATCTAAATGTTCGTATTCTTGGGCTTGTTTTATTAAATTGTTATATGTTTGTTCTGTTTTCGTTATATTAACGGACAAATAATGGTAGTCATAGTTTTTTGGTAGGTCTATTGTTCAGGACTTAAAGATAAGATAGCCATTCCTAGCTTGAATGGGGTTGACCTATAAACTTTGGCATTTTATGCTTCGGACAAGATATATTATAATAAAATTTATTATGAACGATGTATATTTAAGTTGGGCTCTCTTGGCTCGGTTGACCATCTGTTGCTGATTTGGAATTATTGTATTCACTTATGTTAATCTTCATTTTATACTCTTTCTTTAATTTTTTTGAAAAAAAGGAAAAAAGAGTATATTTGGTTTGTGAAATGTCCGTCCGTTCGTGCGTCAGTCCGTATGAACGCAGGTTTTTTCCACAGGTATACATGTTGGCATATACCATAGGCAGACAAAATGTCAAGATCTGGCAAAACTGGAAAGATTTGAGCAAAAATACAACTACCACGCCCACTTCTGACTCGGCAAATAATCGAAAAAAGAGTATATCGCAGTCGGGTGCATCCGACTGCAACGTTCTTACTTGTTTTTCTTTGTACATAAGTATTCTTTTATCAACTTGATTATTGGACATTTCTGTGTATTGAATTTCTATTAAATTTGTATTAAAATATTTCTTTGCATTGACTTTGTTTATGTCGCTTCTTATGAATTCTATTTGGTTACTATAGTAATTAATGGGTGTTTCAGATATGGATATGTAATTTCGGTTATCTTCTTTGGCACTATGTATAGTCGATACTATACTGCTGGGGTTTTCTCCTAGAAAGTTTTCTTCTAACTTTATACGGGATAGTGCGTCAGCAGCATGATTTTATTTGCCAGGCACATATTTAATATGGTAATCAAATTCATATAATTTGATTCGGCATCTTGAAGTATTATATTTGGTTCTTTTATGTTATTAAGCCAGACTAAAGTTCTGTGATCGCTGAGGATCTCGAATGATCGTCCATAAAGGTAGGACCTGAAATGTTTAGTAGCAAAGACAATTGCTAAAAGTTATTTTTCTATTGCGGAGTAATTGATTTCATGTTCGATTAAATTTCTGCTGCCATATCAGATGGGCTTATGATCATGTGATAATACTATTCCTATAGCAATATTACTTGCGTCGGTAGTTAATGAGAATGGTTTCTCGAAGTTTGGATGGATTAGTATCGGATTGGACATAATTGACATTTTCATTTTTTTGAATGCTAATATATAATCAGGGTTTTTAATGTAAATTTTTGCACCTTTTTTCAATTTTGATGTCATTGGCTTAGTTACTTTAGCAAAGTTGGGGAAAAGCTTACGGTAGAAACCGCAAAGACCTAGGAATGATTTTATTTGTTTGGGTGTTTTAGGTATTGGGTATTTTTTCACCGCTTCGATTTTGATTGGATTAGTTTTTATACCTTCGGTTTTTACGATGTGACCTAAGAGTTTTGTTTCTTTTTTCATGAACTCGCATTTGTCGAGTTGCAATTTTAGATTTGCGTTTCTTAGTTTAGTAAATACTTTACGCAGAGACAAGATATGTTCCTCCAATGAAGTGGAGTACACAATTATGTCGTCCATGTATACTAAATAGTTTTTTTGATTAAATCTTCTAAAAGATTATTCATGCAACGTTGAAAGATTGCAGGGGCATTCTTTAACCCAAATGGCATTCAAATGTATTAGTAATGTCAATTTTTTATTAAGAGAGCTGTTTTAGCTATGGATTTCTCTTCCATCTGAATTTGATGGAAGCCCTTTGCGAGGTCAATGGTAGTGAAATATTGACATCTGCTTTATTTGTCTAATATTTCATCCATGAATGGTATGGGATTTTTGTCATAAATGGTGATTTCATTAAGATTTCGATAGTCAATTACTATTCGAAATTTCTTTTTTCCTGATGCATCACCTTTCTTTGGTACAATCCAAATAAGTAGGTGAGTAATAAGGATATTTGGATTTTCCGATGATACCTTGTCCGAGGAAAATTTTCAGTGTCCATTTTCATGTGACCACTGGAACTTTCACGTTGCCTTTGACAAGTGTGTTAGGGGCGCTAGAAGAGTTTTGGTTTTGCTGATAATTAACAGCATTTTGCATTCTGCCCTGGTTCTTTCTTGATGAAACTTGGCACAGATGCTTCTTTTTATTGCAGGTAGTAACTTTACTTGAATTGGCCAGACCGAATCACGATAACATATAGCTGCGATAGGAACAATCGGTTGAAAATAAGATCCTAAAAGAAAAACTTTTTTGTTTTTCAAAATAACTCAACCACGTTCTACACAGGTTGAGAGAATTTTATCAAAATCTGACTTTTTTTCTTATAGCTGCCACAGGAAAAAATTTATTGAAAAGCAAGTAAGAATGCTCTAGCTTTGTCTAAGCTTCTTTGTCAGGCTCTCCTGGTTTGGGCGGTCAAAATGTCTTCAAAAATTTTTATTGTTTTTCGCCGCGCCCTATGGTAGTACTCAACCTAAGTTAGACTAAGCGGCACCGAGACTAGGTGACCTAAAATTAAAAAACAGCTTACATACACCAAACAGGGTTTGTTACCATAAGCTGCAAGGAACAGCAGTAGGATCAGCGGGTCGGGACCCTTTAAATCCCAGCTCTTTCGGCGTGGGTGGGGTCTTGCTGACACCACTGTTCCTCATTACCTTATGGTTTTATTATAGAGTGCCTTCAGAAATTACATACCTTCATATGAGCCAACGCTCGAAAGAAAACACGTGGTGGCCTTAGCTGTTGTTTGACACACCTAGTCGATACCCTCCCATCAATGGTCTTTAAACAGTTGTTCTTTTCGTAAAGACCCCAAAATCAGTTGTTATGACGTTATTCAAATAAAATTTTTTTTTCAAAATTTCCGTATTGATGTTATTTCAAGTTGCACAGAAATTTATATTTTTCTATTTTTCGTATTTTCCTCTCTTCTTTTTTTTGTATTAAACGAAGGAATTACAATCTTTTAACATTTTTACTTATTTTAAACATTTTCGAAAATCTAATATTTCAATTTTAAATTGCTAATTTTTTTATTATATGTCTATGTATCGATCAGGCAAACGTAATTTTATATATTTTATTTCATGCTAATGGGTGTCGGGTTATGTTGGGTAAGTTTTCGTTGTTAAGCTCATTTATTTTATTTAATTCATTTTTAAATAATTTTTATTCCCTGTTCCCATTAAAAATGGGAACAAGGGAGTTATAAAGTACTGCAAATGTGTGTAACAGACAGAAGGAGGCATTTCCGACTATATTAACTATATATATTCTTGATCAGGATCAACAGCCGAGACGAACTAGCCATGTCCGTCTGTCTGTCCGTACGAACACACAGATCTCGGAGACTACAACAGCTAGAGACACCAAACTTGGCATGCAGGTTCCTGTATACCATACGCAGATCAAGTTTATTTCAAATTTCGGATGCACCCCCCCGCACCCCCGCAAATCGCAAAAGACTCCCACAGCCACAATTTTAAAGATAGATAATTTTTGGTACACATGTATGTTTAATCAATGTCTTTCGGATGTGTAAATTTCAACACGATCGGATAAATAGCACCAAAGTTATGGAAAAACTTATTTCCCCTGTCTCAGCAGCCAGAAACAACAGTTTGACATGCACTGTGCAAGTTGAGTACGCTGCTTGCTTGTGTTGCCGCTGAGCTGCTTGAAATGCAAGTTGGGAGCAGGGAGTCTCGTAGTCGGGCACACTCGACTAGTGTATTCTTACTTGTTTTTTATGAATTTTAAGAAGGTCTTTGTTTATTATGTTTGGCTTTTTTTTTTTTTTCTTTACCCTGAGCCATTGTAACTGGCTGAGCGGGCCACGAGCGCTCAAGCTCCGCTGCTATGGTGAAGATCGACTCAAAAGTCTAAGCTTTTCTCTGTTGGTGCAGGGCAGAGGGGAATCGCAAGTTTCTGGGCCGCCTGGGCCAGCAGTCTCTGCGCACAATGCTGTCTTTTTATTAGGTACGCCTGCGATTGACAATAATTGCAACAATTGCAGACAACTTATTGAATGAATTCAATTGCCGCCTGGCAAAAATTAAAACATTCATCTACCTTTAAAAATTTTCCATACAAATTTTAAAAAAAATTTAATTATCTACAATTTTTCAACAAATAAATTCCTTCTTGCAAGGAGATTATCTACTCCACTTAGCAAATAGAGATAGCTTTGCCTTGGTTGGCAGATGCCCTTAATCCCATTGGATTAGGCAGCTCAGACTGTCCCTTTAAAATTTTATGTAAATTTCGTTACAATCAGATAAATAGCAAAAAAATTATAGCAGAATCTAATACCCCCGTCTCTGCAGGCAGAAACAACAGCTTGACATGCACTGGACAAGTTAAGTGCGCTGCGTGCTTGTGTTGCCGCTGTATTGTTTGAAAGGCAAGTTGGGAGCAGGGAGTCTCGTAGTCGGGCACACTCGACTAGAGCATTCTTACTTGTTCCTATTAAAAATGGGAACAGAGAGTAATAAGTTTTCTTATGCAAAACTTTTCTGCAAGGGTATATATCTTCGGCGCGCCAAAAAATATTTATCTCAAAGCATTAATCCCTGATTTAAGAAAAATCAGGACCATTGTTTTTTAAAAATTTATTGTCTATATTGAAAGGTTAGCTGCATTTGAAGGAAAATCAAAAGCTATTTTCTGATTTTAAGGGCAAATTTGGTCCTTTTTTACTCCCTGGAGTTATAAAGTACTGTAAATGTATGTAACAGGCAGAAGGAGGCATTTCCGACTATATGAAGTACTAGCATTTCCCTAACTAACTTCGCTCCTACAACTTTAACCATCAGTTTTCTACCCAACAGGGTAAATTTTCCGGAAAATTGCTATGCAACTTTAAATGAATTTTCATATTGATCTTTGCAAATGAGTTTGGAACAAATCGCAAAAGAACTCAAGTTTCTTCCTATTTACCACCCGTTTTTCACCCAGGGGCATGAATTTTTCGGAAAATTGGTATGCAGCTTTAAATGAATTTTTATATTGATCTTTGAAAATGAGTTTGAAGCAAATCGCATATGAACTCAACTTTCGCCCTATTTACCACCCACTTTCCGACCACGAGGGTGAATTTTCCGGAAAATTGGTATGCAGTTTTAACTGAATTTTTATATAGATCTTTGAAAATGAGTTTGAAGCAAATCGCATAAAAACTCAACTTTCGCCCTATTTACCACCCACTTTCCACCCAGGAAGGTGAATTTTCCGGAAAATTGGTATGCAGTCATAAATTATTTTTATATAGATCATTGAAATTAAGTTTGAAGATGATCGGATGATAAACAATAAAAGTTGCATGCAACGGCTTTCCGCGAATTTTCCACATTTACCGAATTTTCGAAGATCCGGTCTATGTGCTCACTTTCGGTACATGCCGAAGCTACTGTGAAAATATCAGCTATCTAGCTCTTATGGTTTGGGCCCTGCGTTGATTGCCAATCGCCAATCACCAATCGCCAGTGAGGACAAACTCTTTTATATATAGACTAGCATTTCCCGGCGTGCGGTGCTACGCCCCGTATAAAATCATATTCGCACAAAAATGTAACTTCCTTCAACCTTAACCAACAGTTTTCTACCCAACAGGGTAAATTTTCCAGTTGCAGTTTTAACCTACTTTTTACCTACTTTCCACCCGGGAATGTAAATGGTATGCAGTTTTTAATAAATTTTCATATTGATCTTAGGAATAAATCGCAAACGAACTCAACTTTCGCCCTATTTACCAACCACTTTCCACCCGGGAATGTGAATTTTCCGGAAAATTGGTATGCAGTTTTTAATGAATTTTCATATTGATCTTTGAAAATGAGTTTGAATCAAATCGCATAAGAACTCAACTTTGGCCTTTTTACCACCCACTTTCCACCCGGGAATGTGAATTTTCCGGAAAATTGGTTTGCAGTCTTAAATGAATTATCACATTGATTTTTGAGAATGAGTTTGAAGCAAATCGCATAAAAACTCAACTATGGCCTTGTCACCACCCACTTTCCACCCGGGAATGTGAATTTTCCGGAAAATTCGTTTGCAGTTTTTAATGAATTTTCATATAGATCTTTGAAAATGAGATTGAAGCAAATCGCATAAGTACTCAACTTTCGCCCTGCTTACCACCCACTTTCACCCGGGAAGGTGAATTTTCCGGAAAATTGGTATGCAGTTTTTAATGAATTTTCATATTGATCTTTGAAAATGAGTTTGAAGCAAATCGCACAAAAACTAAACCTTAGTATTTTTTGCCACCCACTTTGCACCCGGAAATGTGAATTTTCCGGCAAATTGGTATGCAGTTTTTAATGAATTTTCATATTGATCCTTGCAAATGAGTTTGGAACAAATCGCATAAGAACTCAACTTTCGCCCTATTTACCACCCACTTTCCACCCAGGGGGGTGAATTTTCCGGAAAATTGGTATGCAGTCATAAATTATTTTTTATATAGATCATTGAAATTAAGTTTGAAGATGATCGGATGATAAACAAAAAAGTTGCATACAACGGCTTTCCGCGAATTTTCCACATTTCCTTACCGAATTTTCCGGAAAATTGGTATGCAGCTTTTAATGAATTTTCATATAGATCTTTGAAAATGAGTTTGAAGCAAATTGCACAAAAACTCAACTTTCGCCCTATTTACCACCCACTTTCCACCCAGGGGGGTGAATTTTCCGGAAAATTGGTATGCAGTCATAAATTATTATACTCTTTTTTTTAACTTTTTTGAAAAAAAAGGAAAAAAGAGTATATTGGGTTTGTGAAATGTCCGTCTGTCCGTCTGTCCGTCTGTCTGTCCGTCTGTCTGTATGAACGCAGGTTTTTTCCACAATTTTGAAGCTAGAGCAACCAAACTTGGTATACATGTTGGTATATACCATAGGCAGACAAAGTGTCAAGATCTCCCCCCCACCCCCACCCCTTCCCCCACAAACCGCAAAAACCTATATCTTCCACAGTTTTATAGCTAGAGTAACCAAATTTGGCACAAGGGCTACTTATCACATCCTTCATTGATCTGGCAAAAAAAAATTTGGCCACGCCCACCCCCGCCCCCACAAATAGGCAAAGTCTGTATCTCCCCCACCCCTTTAGCTAGAATCACCAAATTTTGCAGGTTGAATTCTGTTGCCCTATTTAATAGATTGGATAAAAATATTTTTGCCACGCCCACCCCCACCCTTGCAATCAAGCAATGTTTGTTTCTCCCAAACCTGTAGAACAGGCCCAACCAAATTTTAATTGATGGCAAAACTTTAAAGATTTGAGCAGAAATTCAATTGCCACGCCCACTGACTCCGCAAAGAGGCGAAAAAAAGAGTATATCGCAGTCGGGTGCATCCGACTGCAACGTTCTTACATGTTTTTTATATAGATCATTGAAATTAAGTTTGAAGATGATCGGATGATAAACAAAAAAGTTGCATACAACGGCTTTCCGCGAATTTTCCACATTTCCCGACCGAATTTTCCAAAATCCGGTCTTAGTGCTCACTTTCGGTATATGCCTAAGCTACTGTGAATATTTCAGCCATCTAGCTCTTATGGTTTGGGCCCTGCGTTGATTGCCAATCGCCAATCACCAATCGCCAGTGAGGACAAACTCTTTTATATATAGATATATATTCTTGATCAGCATCAACAGACGAGACGAACTAGACATGTCCGTCTGTCTGTCCGTCTGTCCGTATGAACACACAGATTTCTGAGACTATAAGAGCTAGAGACTGTCCGTATGAACACACAGATTTCTGAGACTATAAGAGCTAGAGACACCAAACTTGGCATGCAGTTTCCTGTACACCATAAGCAGATCAAGTTTATCTCAAATTTTGGATGCAGCTTTGATGGCATATTTTAGATCAATGTAGATCAGCTGTGTAAATTTCTTCACGATCGGATAAATAGCACCAAAGTTATGGAAGAATCTATTACCCCCGTCTCAACAGGCAGAAACAGCAGTTTGACATGCACTGGACAAGTTGAGTACGCTGCGTGCTTACGTTGCTGCCGAACTGCTTGAAGTGCACGTTGTGAGCAGGGAGTCTCGTAGTCGGGCACACTTCACTAGAGCATTCTTACTTGTTTAATTTCGCATCTCTATTTTGACATATAATTAAGTTTTCTACGAATGTGTATGTGCTTATCGTCAATATTTGTATATTTCTGCTGAGGTCGTCAACATGTTGCATTCTGTTTGCTGATCTATGTTGGAGTGTGTATTTATAATTTTGTAGTTCTAATGCCCAACGGGCTATTTTTGGATTTAACTATTTTATATTCAATGTCATTGTTAAAGCACTACAATCTGCTATAATTTTAAAGAGTATTCCTTGAAGACATATTCTGGGCCGTTGTAGTGCTTATATAGCAAGGAAGTTCTCAGGCCGAGGTACATATCTCAGTCCGCCCAAGGTTGCTCACAAAAAAATTTATAAATTTGCCGGGACTGGCTGGTTAGAACTAGCGCCGGTGCAATAAAGTTTGCAATATAAAGGCGCTACGAAGTTAACATTTGCAGAGAAAAAGGAATTATTTCAGGTAAAACGGTCAAATAGGTGGGCTACGGCACGGCGACATATTATTTTACGAGTACGACAGCCAACGCTGGCAAGGTCTCGTACTCTTTGAAAGTCAAATAGTCGCTAAACTATCGGAAAATATCAGCCAGCACTGACAAAACTTGAGGCGTGAACAAGACAGATGGGTGGGGGAAGGAATAACTACCGCACTAATTGACCACTGAAAAGAACCTATAAATGAGCGGCCGATCGCTTCAGCGTTATATGTCTCTCTTTGTGAATAACTAGTCCATTTTAATTCAACGTTATAGTACTTACATATATTGATTTAAAATTAAATGGTAAACACAAAACCTATACCGCACGTCACAAACTCCTAACTGATTAAAACATTTGCCCAGCTCACCGGTGTCTCTGTTATCCGCTTATTCTTGATTGTATTCCTTCCGTTGTAAAATACTTGCTGCTGCCGTTGAAAAGGTTCCGCTGCGAATCCGTGCACTGCTCGCGAACACGCCCGGCTAACGACTCCCTTTGATCGCCTCGGTGCGTCAATGTTTAAAAACTTAGCCTCTCCCACGCGTCGAGTTTACGGCCGCTGCTCTCAGTGTCTCCAGCATGCGCCGTTTTCGGTGGTTATTCGGTCGATCCTCTTTTGTTGTTACCGTTAGTTTTCTGCTCTGCTTTTCGGGTCACGTAGCCCGCGTTTGCTATTTTGTTGTGTTTTTTTCCTTGTTGCGTCGGCTGCTGTCAGTGATGCTCGGCTGTAGTTGTCAGTGATGTTTGGCTGAAGTTATCAGTGATGCTCGGCTGCAGCTCTTAAAATCCCTCATGTCGTACCCTTTATCTTACTAAATTTCCTGTTGTTTCTTAACTCCCTCTTCTTGGACTAAGTAAATGTATTTTGCCCTTCTTGGACGGAACTTATATCTAATAAAAATATATAGAACTTAAAACTACTAAATTATGGTGCGTCACAATATTATTGCTAATGTTTATAACTCAAAACTGTGATATTTTGCTTCATTCTGTGTTGTCCGCTTAGAACTGGAACTGGATGAAATTTGTCGTCGCTTTTCCTCTGCATCAAAATTGATCCAAATCCCAATGCACGTGCATCGCAATGTAATTCTGTCGGGTCATTGGGATTGTACAGTGGTAAGATTGGGGCCCCTAATAAGTTATTTCTTACCATTTCAAAACATTCCAGCTCTAAAGTCCCAAATACAAATTCCTTATAATTTTTTACTAAATAATACAGTGGTTTACCTGTTGGATAGTTATCCTTTAACATACCTTTATTCAGTATTCGGTAGTCGGCACACATTCTTAACACGCCAGACTTTTTTTTGACTAACACTATGGGGGAAAAGTACTCGGATTCACTAGCCCATATATAGCCATTTTCTAAGCATTCGTCAAAAAGTTTTTGTACTTGTGTTCTTCCATTATATGCTTATCTCGTAGGGGGGCAATGAAAAGACTTTTCTTTTTCGAAATTAAGTTTCATTTCGCACTTTACTTAAAATATTATTGGTCGATCTGCTGTTACATAAAACTTTTCAAATATTTTTAAAAATTTTTTTTTCAGATTTTTATTGCAATTTATTCCCACATTAATATTTCAATCCTCAAATGTGAATGGATATTCTATTGGCAATACATTAAAATTATTTTTTTTATACCTTCATATTTAAGTTTTTGTTCTTCTTTTGCTATATTAACTGCTGGATCTGTATTTCCTAAATTCTCACTAACAGCATATCCAGTTTTTATAGAGTTTTACTGTATTGCACACTCATTTGTTAAACACTCATTTTCTAAACACTCATTTTCTAAAATCTAATTTTCTAAACACTCATTATCTAAACACTCATTTTGTAAACAATTATTGCCTAAACAGTCATTTTCAAAATACTCATTTTTATCGGGCCATTCATACGTTCGCTTATAATTTTAAATTTACATAGTTTCATAAAATCTCTACATAATACTGCGTCATAACCCATCAACTAGCCTTCCACTAGTAGGTATTCAAAGTTTATTTACTTATTATTTACTATAATAAAGCTCTCCAGTTTTCCAAAAACAATTCATTTACTGTTATTTATAACGAAGTATTCATTAACTGTATTTTTATTTTTAACAAAGTTATTAAAATTTATGGTTTTTAAATTGAAGTTTGAGCATTTATACATTTTAATTTTTTATTGGCTCATCTATTTGTTCTTCAAAACAGTTAAATTTTTTTTAAAATCAAAACGGTTGCAACTCTTTATTTTTTAATTGTTGCATGTTGACATTCACTTAATTCCATAATTTTAGTTTTTAATCTGGAGATCTTGACAAAACTAATTGGGCTCCCGGAGTCGATGAGGCATTCTAGGTAAACAGGTTCTTTAGTATTGTTCACGCTATAAATATTAAAATACCTTACATATTCATGGTTCACCTTCATTCTTTTGATCTTTACAATGCGAAATACAATGCTCCAAGCTGCCAAATCCGTATCACGCCCCATACTCGCGTTTTGGTTTGGGACACTCTGCTGCAACGTGCCCCATCGAGTTTCAGTTGAAGCAACGTATCGGTGTGCTCAGGTTACCCAACTTCTTCCATTCTAACGATCCGGATTTTCCTGGCACCCTTATTTTTCCAAACGCCTGCAATATGTAGTTAAGCGCTGTGAAACAATGCATGTACGCTTGTTGACGAAGATTATCATCCGGGATTCCCTCTATAATGCCGTCTATTAATTCCTCCGTATCCATTTGGATGTGCGATGATAGTGATATCTTCTCATTGAAGTACGTTGCAAACTCTTCGTTTTCCATCCACATCCGGACCTCAAACTTGCGACGCAATACAATCTTATTTTCAAATGAATAAAAATGAATTTCCATAATGTTCAGCAAGTTGTTTATAGGCATTGTCATGTGTGTCGGATCGAAATGAAACCACATAAGCGCTTTTTCTTTTAACTTTCCCATTATCAACATGCGTAGTGTGTTTTCGTCCGGTTTGAAGATATTTGCAATCGCTTTCAGTTGAGCGATACATACGGTCACACTGTTATTGCCTGGAGTCTGCCATTGAAGGTTGGCAGCATGTCCCTTAGGACATTCAGCAACATGATGCTGGACTCATTGCCATGTATTTGTACTGTGCTGAGCGCTTCGATCGTCTTCATTTTGTTCGTCAACATTTCATTTATTATTGTCATAAATTACAACTGCAGCTCTAGCATTTTTATGTCGCTTTTTCTGTTTGCTGCTCCGATATTGTCCGGTATATTATCTTTTGCTGCCGCCGCGCCTGGATTTTATCGCACTTCTGAATTTTAATATGCCACCGAGATTAAGAACGAGCGTCCGTTTGTGGTTGCTACAGTATACATACTGACCAGTGGCGGATCCAGGCTCTTCTTGGGGAGATGCAAAAATTTGCAGCATAATTTTTGTATTTGGAAAAAAAAAAAATTTACTGATGCCATAGTTCGATTTCACTTTTAAGTGAATTGTTGCTACATTCCAAGTCCCTTTTATAATGCTCAGCAGCTTTCATTATTTCAGCCACGGACACCATCGATCGATAAATTGGAACTAACCCTTCTAAAGGTAAAATGCAAAGAAATTCACAGCGGAACCATAAAACACATGACCGACTTAACTGACAGTTTATAAGTTTTGCACCACCATGCATGCTTATGTTTAGAAAACTAAACATACAACCCTCGCGGCATATCGTTAAAACACACACTCATGTCAATCTTCGAGTAAGCGGGACCGTTGGTAAAAAGAGTCAATCCTTGCTTGAGCAAGGCAATAAACAAAAAGATCAAATTATCCCACCAGATGTGACGCCACACATGTGAACTGTAACAACTGCACACACATGTGTGATGACGATAAGCCAATATAAACTAAGCACAGGATATATTCAACATGTAATTTTAGAAATCATATGTTAAAAAAGGAAAACTATTGTAACGCTAATAATTCTATCCTTGTTATTCATAAAATAGAATCCAAATAAATTTAAGGTATAAAAGCGCATACAAAACCAATAAAGAAAACAGTCTTAAGAAAATAAAACCTGGACGCGTTTCAGTTTTAATAGGGCTCAGCAGAAAACAAAGGTACGTTTAAAGGAATGCGACAAAGGCGCAATCAACTTTAAACTATGCTTGAGGCGACGCTGGAGACGACGATCTACCACGGCTGGAAACAACCAAAGAGACACGCTGAACGGAATAAAGCGGGTCTCGAAAAATACGAGTGACTTGCAACGCTGGAGACGACGATCTACCACGGCTGGAAACAACCAAAGAGACACGCTATACGGAATAAAGCGGGTCTCACAAAAAAAAAAGTGACTAGCGACTCTGGAGATGACGATCTACCACGGCTGGAAACAACCAAAGAGACGCCCTATACGGAATAAAGCGGGTCTCGAAAAATACGAGTGACTAGCGACGCTGGAGACGACGATCTACAGCGGCTGGAAACAACTATGGGGGAAAAGTACTCGGATTCACTAGCCCATATATAGCCATTTTCTAAGCATTCGTCAAAAAGATTTTGTACTTGTGTTCTTCCATTATATGCTTATCTCGTAGGGGGGCAATGAAAAGACTTTTCTTTTTCGAAATTAAGTTTCATTTCGCACATTACTTAAAATATTATTGGTCGATCTGCTGTTACATAAAACTTTTCAAATATTTTTAAAAACTTTTCTTTCAGATTTTTATTGCAATTTATTCCCACATTAATATTTCAATCCTCAAATGTGAATGGATATTCTATTGGCAATACATTAAAATTATTTTTTTTATACCTTCATATTTAAGTTTTTCTTAAGAAAATAAAACCTGGACGCGTTTCAGTTTTAATAGGGCTCAGCAGAAAACAAAGGTACGTTTAAAGGAATGCGACAAAGGCGCAATCAACTTTAAACTATGCTTGAGGCGACGCTGGAGACGACGATCTACCACGGCTGGAAACAACCAAAGAGACACGCTGAACGGAATAAAGCGGGTCTCGAAAAATACGAGTGACTTGCAACGCTGGAGACGACGATCTACCACGGCTGGAAACAACCAAAGAGACACGCTATACGGAATAAAGCGGGTCTCACAAAAAAAAAAGTGACTAGCGACTCTGGAGATGACGATCTACAACGGCTGGAAACAACCAAAGAGACACGCTATACGGAATAAAGCGGGTCTCACAAAAATACGAATGACTAGCGACGCTGGAGACGACGATCTACCACGGCTGGAAACAACCAAAGAGACACGCCATACGGAATAAAGCGGGTCTCACAAAAATACGCGTGACTAGCGACGCTGGAGATGACGATCTACAACGGCTGGAAACAACCAAAGAGACACCTTATACGGTATAAAGCGGGTCTCACAAAAATACGAGTGACTAGCGACGCTGGAGTCGACGATCTACCACGGCCGGAAACAACCAAAGAGACACACTACACGGGATAAAGCGGGTCTCACAAAAATACGAGTGACTAGCGACGCTGGAGATGCCGATCTACAACGGCTGGAAACAACCAAAGAGACACCCTATACGGAATAAAGTGGGTCTCACAAAAATACGAGTGACTAGCGACTCTGGAGACGACGATCTACCACGGCTGGAAACAACCAAAGAGACACGCCATACGGAATAAAGCGGGTCTCACAAAAATACGCGTGACTAGCGACGCTGGAGATGACGATCTACAACGGCTGGAAACAACCAAAGAGACACCTTATACGGTATAAAGCGGGTCTCACAAAAATACGAGTGACTAGCGACGCTGGAGTCGACGATCTACCACGGCTGGAAACAACCAAAGAGACACCTTATACGGTATAAAGCGGGTCTCACAAAAATACGAGTGACTAGCGACGCTGGAGTCGACGATCTACCACGGCCGGAAACAACCAAAGAGACACACTACACGGGATAAAGCGGGTCTCACAAAAATACGAGTGACTAGCGACGCTGGAGATGCCGATCTACAACGGCTGGAAACAACCAAAGAGACACGCCATACGGAATAAAGCGGGTCTCACAAAAATACGCGTGACTAGCGACGCTGGAGATGACGATCTACAACGGCTGGAAACAACCAAAGAGACACACTACACGGGATAAAGCGGGTCTCACAAAAATACGAGTGACTAGCGACGCTGGAGATGCCGATCTACAACGGCTGGAAACAACCAAAGAGACACCCTATACGGAATAAAGCGGGTCTCACAAAAATACGAGTGACTAGCGACTCTGGAGACGACGATCTACCACGGCTGGAAACAACCAAAGAGACACGCCATACGGATTAAAGCGGGTCTCACAAAAATACGCGTGACTAGCGACGCTGGAGATGACGATCTACAACGGCTGGAAACAACCAAAGAGACACCTTATACGGTATAAAGCGGGTCTCACAAAAATACGAATGACTAGCGACGCTGGAGTCGACGATCTACCACGGCTGGAAACAACCAAAGAGACACCTTATACGGTATAAAGCGGGTCTCACAAAAATACGAGTGACTAGCGACGCTGGAGTCGACGATCTACCACGGCCGGAAACAACCAAAGAGACACACTACACGGGATAAAGCGGGTCTCACAAAAATACGAGTGACTAGCGACGCTGGAGATGCCGATCTACAACGGCTGGAAACAACCAAAGAGACACGCCATACGGAATAAAGCGGGTCTCACAAAAATACGCGTGACTAGCGACGCTGGAGATGACGATCTACAACGGCTGGAAACAACCAAAGAGACACCTTATACGGTATAAAGCGGGTCTCACAAAAATACGAGTGACTAGCGACGCTGGAGATGACGATCTACAACGGCTGGAAACAACCAAAGAGACACCTTATACGGTATAAAGCGGGTCTCACAAAAATACGAGTGACTAGCGACGCTGGAGATGACGATCTACAACGGCTGGAAACAACCAAAGAGACACCTTATACGGTATAAAGCGGGTCTCACAAAAATACGAGTGACTAGCGACGCTGGAGTCGACGATCTACCACGGCTGGAAACAACCAAAGAGACACCTTATACGGAATAAAGCGGGTCTCACAAAAAAAAAAGGTGACTAGCGACTCTGGAGATGACGATCTACAACGGCTGGAAACAACCAAAGAGACACGCTATACGGAATAAAGCGGGTCTCACAAAAATACGAATGACTAGCGACGCTGGAGACGACGATCTACCACGGCTGGAAACAACCAAAGAGACACGCCATACGGAATAAAGCGGGTCTCACAAAAATACGCGTGACTAGCGACGCTGGAGATGACGATCTACAACGGCTGGAAACAACCAAAGAGACACCTTATACGGTATAAAGCGGGTCTCACAAAAATACGAGTGACTAGCGACGCTGGAGTCGACGATCTACCACGGCCGGAAACAACCAAAGAGACACACTACACGGGATAAAGCGGGTCTCACAAAAATACGAGTGACTAGCGACGCTGGAGATGCCGATCTACAACGGCTGGAAACAACCAAAGAGACACGCTATACGGAATAAAGTGGGTCTCACAAAAATACGAGTGACTAGCGACGCTGGAGACGACGATCTACCACGGCTGGAAACAACCAAAGAGACGCCCTATACGGAATAAAGCGGGTCTCGAAAAATACGAGTGACTAGCGACGCTGGAGACGACGATCTACAGCGGCTGGAAACAACTATGGGGGAAAAGTACTCGGATTCACTAGCCCATATATAGCCATTTTCTAAGCATTCGTCAAAAAGATTTTGTACTTGTGTTCTTCCATTATATGCTTATCTCGTAGGGGGGCAATGAAAAGACTTTTCTTTTTCGAAATTAAGTTTCATTTCGCACATTACTTAAAATATTATTGGTCGATCTGCTGTTACATAAAACTTTTCAAATATTTTTAAAAACTTTTCTTTCAGATTTTTATTGCAATTTATTCCCACATTAATATTTCAATCCTCAAATGTGAATGGATATTCTATTGGCAATACATTAAAATTATTTTTTTTATACCTTCATATTTAAGTTTTTGTTCTTCTTTTGCTATATTAACTGCTGGATCTGTATTTCCTAAATTCTCACTAACAGCATATCCAGTTTTTATAGAGTTTTACTGTATTGCACACTCATTTGTTAAACACTCATTTTCTAAACACTCATTTTCTAAAATCTAATTTTCTAAACACTCATTATCTAAACACTCATTTTGTAAACAATTATTGCCTAAACAGTCATTTTCAAAATACTCATTTTTATCGGGCCATTCATACGTTCGCTTATAATTTTAAATTTACATAGTTTCATAAAATCTCTACATAATACTGCGTCATAACCCATCAACTAGCCTTCCACTAGTAGGTATTCAAAGTTTATTTACTTATTATTTACTATAATAAAGCTCTCCAGTTTTCCAAAAACAATTCATTTACTGTTATTTATAACGAAGTATTCATTAACTGTATTTTTATTTTTAACAAAGTTATTAAAATTTATGGTTTTTAAATTGAAGTTTGAGCATTTATACATTTTAATTTTTTATTGGCTCATCTATTTGTTCTTCAAAACAGTTAAATTTTTTTTAAAATCAAAACGGTTGCAACTCTTTATTTTTTAATTGTTGCATGTTGACATTCACTTAATTCCATAATTTTAGTTTTTAATCTGGAGATCTTGACAAAACTAATTGGGCTCCCGGAGTCGATGAGGCATTCTAGGTAAACAGGTTCTTTAGTATTGTTCACGCTATAAATATTAAAATACCTTACATATTCATGGTTCACCTTCATTCTTTTGATCTTTACAATGCGAAATACAATGCTCCAAGCTGCCAAATCCGTATCACGCCCCATACTCGCGTTTTGGTTTGGGACACTCTGCTGCAACGTGCCCCATCGAGTTTCAGTTGAAGCAACGTATCGGTGTGCTCAGGTTACCCAACTTCTTCCATTCTAACGATCCGGATTTTCCTGGCACCCTTATTTTTCCAAACGCCTGCAATATGTAGTTAAGCGCTGTGAAACAATGCATGTACGCTTGTTGACGAAGATTATCATCCGGGATTCCCTCTATAATGCCGTCTATTAATTCCTCCGTATCCATTTGGATGTGCGATGATAGTGATATCTTCTCATTAAAGTACGTTGCAAACTCTTCGTTTTCCATCCACATCCGGACCTCAAACTTGCGACGCAATACAATCTTATTTTCAAATGAATAAAAATTAATTTCCATAATGTTCAGCAAGTTGTTTATTGGCATTGTCATTTGTGTCGGATCGAAATGAAACCACATAAGCGCTTTTTCTTTTAACTTTCCCATTATCAACATGCGTAGTGTGTTTTCGTCCGGTTTGAAGATATTTGCAATCGCTTTCAGTTGAGCGATACATACGGTCACACTGTTATTGCCTGGAGTCTGCCATTGAAGGTTGGCAGCATGTCCCTTAGGACATTCAGCAACATGATGCTGGACTCATTGCCATGTATTTGTACTGTGCTGAGCGCTTCGATCGTCTTCATTTTGTTCGTCAACATTTCATTTATTATTGTCATAAATTACAACTGCAGCTCTAGCATTTTTATGTCGCTTTTTCTGTTTGCTGCTCCGATATTGTCCGGTATATTATCTTTTGCTGCCGCCGCGCCTGGATTTTATCGCACTTCTGAATTTTAATATGCCACCGAGATTAAGAACGAGCGTCCGTTTGTGGTTGCTACAGTATACATACTGACCAGTGGCGGATCCAGGCTCTTCTTGGGGAGATGCAAAAATTTGCAGCATAATTTTTGTATTTGGAAAAAAAAAAAATTTACTGATGCCATAGTTCGATTTCACTTTTAAGTGAATTGTTGCTACATTCCAAGTCCCTTTTATAATGCTCAGCAGCTTTCATTATTTCAGCCACGGACACCATCGATCGATAAATTGGAACTAACCCTTCTAAAGGTAAAATGCAAAGAAATTCACAGCGGAACCATAAAACACATGACCGACTTAACTGACAGTTTATAAGTTTTGCACCACCATGCATGCTTATGTTTAGAAAACTAAACATACAACCCTCGCGGCATATCGTTAAAACACACACTCATGTCAATCTTCGAGTAAGCGGGACCGTTGGTAAAAAGAGTCAATCCTTGCTTGAGCAAGGCAATAAACAAAAAGATCAAATTATCCCACCAGATGTGACGCCACACATGTGAACTGTAACAACTGCACACACATGTGTGATGACGATAAGCCAATATAAACTAAGCACAGGATATATTCAACATGTAATTTTAGAAATCATATGTTAAAAAAGGAAAACTATTGTAACGCTAATAATTCTATCCTTGTTATTCATAAAATAGAATCCAAATAAATTTAAGGTATAAAAGCGCATACAAAACCAATAAAGAAAACAGTCTTAAGAAAATAAAACCTGGACGCGTTTCAGTTTTAATAGGGCTCAGCAGAAAACAAAGGTACGTTTAAAGGAATGCGACAAAGGCGCAATCAACTTTAAACTATGCTTGAGGCGACGCTGGAGACGACGATCTACCACGGCTGGAAACAACCAAAGAGACACGCTGAACGGAATAAAGCAGGTCTCGAAAAATACGAGTGACTTGCAACGCTGGAGACGACGATCTACCACGGCTGGAAACAACCAAAGAGACACGCTATACGGAATAAAGCGGGTCTCACAAAAAAAAAAGTGACTAGCGACTCTGGAGATGACGATCTACAACGGCTGGAAACAACCAAAGAGACACGCTATACGGAATAAAGCGGGTCTCACAAAAATACGAGTGACTAGCGACTCTGGAGACGACGATCTACCACGGCTGGAAACAACCAAAGAGACACGCCATACGGAATAAAGCGGGTCTCACAAAAATACGAGTGACTAGCGACGCTGGAGATGACGATCTACAACGGCTGGAAACAACCAAAGAGACACGCCATACGGAATAAAGCGGGTCTCACAAAAATACGAGTGACTTGCGACGCTGGAGTCGACGATCTACCACGGCCGGAAACAACCAAAGAGACACACTATACGGGATAAAGCGGGTCTCACAAAAAGAAAAGTGACTAGCGACGCTGGAGATGCCGATCTACAACGGCTGGAAACAACCAAAGAGACACGCTATACGGAATAAAGCGGGTCTCACAAAAATACGAGTGACTAGCGACGCTGGAGACGACGATCCACCACGGCTGGAAACAACCAAAAAGACACGCTATACGGGATAAAGCGGGTCTCACAAAAATACGAGTGACTAGCGACGCTGGAGTCGACGATCTACAGCGGCTGGAAACAACCAAAGAGACACGCTATACGGGATAAAGCGGGTCCCACAAAAATACGAGTGACTAGCGACTCTGGAGACGACGATCTACCACGGCTGGAAACAACCAAAGAGGCACTTTATATGGAATAACGCGGGTGTCACATAAAAAAGAGTGACTAGCGACTCTGGAGACGACGATCTACCACGGCTGGAAACAACCAAAGAGACACCCTATACGGAATAAAGCGGGCCTCGAAAAATACGAGTGACTAGCGACGCTGGAGACGACGATCTACAGCGGCTGGAAACAACCAAAAAGACACGCTATACGGGATAAAGCGGGTCTCACAAAAATACGAGTGACTAGCGACGCTGGAGATGACGATCTACAACGGCTGGAAACAACCAAAGAGACACCTTATACGGTATAAAGCGGGTCTCACAAAAATACGAGTGACTAGCGACGCTGGAGTCGACGATCTACCACGGCCGGAAACAACCAAAGAGACACACTATACGGGATAAAGCGGGTTTCACAAAAATACGAGTGACTAGCGACGCTGGAGATGACGATCTACAACGGCCGGAAACAACCAAAGAGACACCTTATACGGAATAAAGCGGGTCTCGAAAAATACAAGGGACTAGCGACGCTGGAGTCGACGATCTACCACGGCTGGAAACAACCAAAGAGACACGCTGTACGGAATAAAGCGGGTCTCACAAAAATACGAGTGACTAGCGACGCTGGAGACGACGATCTACCACGGCTGGAAACAACCAAAGAGACACGCTATACGTGATGAAGCGGGTCTCACAAAAATACGAGTGACTAGCGACGCTGGAGATGACGATCTACAACGGCTGGAAACAACCAAAGAGACACGCCATACGGAATAAAGCGGGTCTCACAAAAATACGCGTGACTAGCGACGCTGGAGATGACGATCTACCACGGCTGGAAACAACCAAAGAGGCACTTTATATGGAATAACGCGGGTGTCACATAAAAAAGAGTGACTAGCGACTCTGGAGACGACGATCTACCACGGCTGGAAACAACCAAAGAGACACCCTATACGGAATAAAGCGGGCCTCGAAAAATACGAGTGACTAGCGACGCTGGAGACGACGATCTACAGCGGCTGGAAACAACCAAAAAGACACGCTATACGGGATAAAGCGGGTCTCACAAAAATACGAGTGACTAGCGACGCTGGAGATGACGATCTACAACGGCTGGAAACAACCAAAGAGACACCTTATACGGTATAAAGCGGGTCTCACAAAAATACGAGTGACTAGCGACGCTGGAGTCGACGATCTACCACGGCCGGAAACAACCAAAGAGACACACTATACGGGATAAAGCGGGTTTCACAAAAATACGAGTGACTAGCGACGCTGGAGATGACGATCTACAACGGCCGGAAACAACCAAAGAGACACCTTATACGGAATAAAGCGGGTCTCGAAAAATACAAGGGACTAGCGACGCTGGAGTCGACGATCTACCACGGCTGGAAACAACCAAAGAGACACGCTGTACGGAATAAAGCGGGTCTCACAAAAATACGAGTGACTAGCGACGCTGGAGACGACGATCTACCACGGCTGGAAACAACCAAAGAGACACGCTATACGTGATGAAGCGGGTCTCACAAAAATACGAGTGACTAGCGACGCTGGAGATGACGATCTACAACGGCTGGAAACAACCAAAGAGGCACTTTATATGGAATAACGCGGGTGTCACAAAAAAAAGAGTGACTAGCGACTCTGGAGACGACGATCTACCACGGCTGGAAACAACCAAAGAGACACCCTATACGGAATAAAGCGGGCCTCGAAAAATACGAGTGACTAGCGACGCTGGAGACGACGATCTACAGCGGCTGGAAACAACCAAAAAGACACGCTATACGGGATAAAGCGGGTCTCACAAAAATACGAGTGACTAGCGACGCTGGAGATGACGATCTACAACGGCTGGAAACAACCAAAGAGACACCTTATACGGTATAAAGCGTCGTTTTTGTTCTTCTTTTGCTATATTAACTGCTGGATCTGTATTTCCTAAATTCTCACTAACAGCATATCCAGTTTTTATAGAGTTTTACTGTATTGCACACTCATTTGTTAAACACTCATTTTCTAAACACTCATTTTCTAAAATCTAATTTTCTAAACACTCATTATCTAAACACTCATTTTGTAAACAATTATTGCCTAAACAGTCATTTTCAAAATACTCATTTTTATCGGGCCATTCATACGTTCGCTTATAATTTTAAATTTACATAGTTTCATAAAATCTCTACATAATACTGCGTCATAACCCATCAACTAGCCTTCCACTAGTAGGTATTCAAAGTTTATTTACTTATTATTTACTATAATAAAGCTCTCCAGTTTTCCAAAAACAATTCATTTACTGTTATTTATAACGAAGTATTCATTAACTGTATTTTTATTTTTAACAAAGTTATTAAAATTTATGGTTTTTAAATTGAAGTTTGAGCATTTATACATTTTAATTTTTTATTGGCTCATCTATTTGTTCTTCAAAACAGTTAAATTTTTTTTAAAATCAAAACGGTTGCAACTCTTTATTTTTTAATTGTTGCATGTTGACATTCACTTAATTCCATAATTTTAGTTTTTAATCTGGAGATCTTGACAAAACTAATTGGGCTCCCGGAGTCGATGAGGCATTCTAGGTAAACAGGTTCTTTAGTATTGTTCACGCTATAAATATTAAAATACCTTACATATTCATGGTTCACCTTCATTCTTTTGATCTTTACAATGCGAAATACAATGCTCCAAGCTGCCAAATCCGTATCACGCCCCATACTCGCGTTTTGGTTTGGGACACTCTGCTGCAACGTGCCCCATCGAGTTTCAGTTGAAGCAACGTATCGGTGTGCTCAGGTTACCCAACTTCTTCCATTCTAACGATCCGGATTTTCCTGGCACCCTTATTTTTCCAAACGCCTGCAATATGTAGTTAAGCGCTGTGAAACAATGCATGTACGCTTGTTGACGAAGATTATCATCCGGGATTCCCTCTATAATGCCGTCTATTAATTCCTCCGTATCCATTTGGATGTGCGATGATAGTGATATCTTCTCATTAAAGTACGTTGCAAACTCTTCGTTTTCCATCCACATCCGGACCTCAAACTTGCGACGCAATACAATCTTATTTTCAAATGAATAAAAATTAATTTCCATAATGTTCAGCAAGTTGTTTATTGGCATTGTCATTTGTGTCGGATCGAAATGAAACCACATAAGCGCTTTTTCTTTTAACTTTCCCATTATCAACATGCGTAGTGTGTTTTCGTCCGGTTTGAAGATATTTGCAATCGCTTTCAGTTGAGCGATACATACGGTCACACTGTTATTGCCTGGAGTCTGCCATTGAAGGTTGGCAGCATGTCCCTTAGGACATTCAGCAACATGATGCTGGACTCATTGCCATGTATTTGTACTGTGCTGAGCGCTTCGATCGTCTTCATTTTGTTCGTCAACATTTCATTTATTATTGTCATAAATTACAACTGCAGCTCTAGCATTTTTATGTCGCTTTTTCTGTTTGCTGCTCCGATATTGTCCGGTATATTATCTTTTGCTGCCGCCGCGCCTGGATTTTATCGCACTTCTGAATTTTAATATGCCACCGAGATTAAGAACGAGCGTCCGTTTGTGGTTGCTACAGTATACATACTGACCAGTGGCGGATCCAGGCTCTTCTTGGGGAGATGCAAAAATTTGCAGCATAATTTTTGTATTTGGAAAAAAAAAAAATTTACTGATGCCATAGTTCGATTTCACTTTTAAGTGAATTGTTGCTACATTCCAAGTCCCTTTTATAATGCTCAGCAGCTTTCATTATTTCAGCCACGGACACCATCGATCGATAAATTGGAACTAACCCTTCTAAAGGTAAAATGCAAAGAAATTCACAGCGGAACCATAAAACACATGACCGACTTAACTGACAGTTTATAAGTTTTGCACCACCATGCATGCTTATGTTTAGAAAACTAAACATACAACCCTCGCGGCATATCGTTAAAACACACACTCATGTCAATCTTCGAGTAAGCGGGACCGTTGGTAAAAAGAGTCAATCCTTGCTTGAGCAAGGCAATAAACAAAAAGATCAAATTATCCCACCAGATGTGACGCCACACATGTGAACTGTAACAACTGCACACACATGTGTGATGACGATAAGCCAATATAAACTAAGCACAGGATATATTCAACATGTAATTTTAGAAATCATATGTTAAAAAAGGAAAACTATTGTAACGCTAATAATTCTATCCTTGTTATTCATAAAATAGAATCCAAATAAATTTAAGGTATAAAAGCGCATACAAAACCAATAAAGAAAACAGTCTTAAGAAAATAAAACCTGGACGCGTTTCAGTTTTAATAGGGCTCAGCAGAAAACAAAGGTACGTTTAAAGGAATGCGACAAAGGCGCAATCAACTTTAAACTATGCTTGAGGCGACGCTGGAGACGACGATCTACCACGGCTGGAAACAACCAAAGAGACACGCTGAACGGAATAAAGCAGGTCTCGAAAAATACGAGTGACTTGCAACGCTGGAGACGACGATCTACCACGGCTGGAAACAACCAAAGAGACACGCTATACGGAATAAAGCGGGTCTCACAAAAAAAAAAGTGACTAGCGACTCTGGAGATGACGATCTACAACGGCTGGAAACAACCAAAGAGACACGCTATACGGAATAAAGCGGGTCTCACAAAAATACGAGTGACTAGCGACTCTGGAGACGACGATCTACCACGGCTGGAAACAACCAAAGAGACACGCCATACGGAATAAAGCGGGTCTCACAAAAATACGAGTGACTAGCGACGCTGGAGACGACGATCTACCACGGCTGGAAACAACCAAAGAGACACGCTATACGGAATAAAGCGGGTCTCACAAAAATACAAGTGACTAGCGACTCTGGAGATGACGATCTACAACGGCTGGAAACAACCAAAGAGACACGCCATACGGAATAAAGCGGGTCTCACAAAAATACGAGTGACTTGCGACGCTGGAGTCGACGATCTACCACGGCCGGAAACAACCAAAGAGACACACTATACGGGATAAAGCGGGTCTCACAAAAAGAAAAGTGACTAGCGACGCTGGAGATGCCGATCTGCAACGGCTGGAAACAACCAAAGAGACACGCTATACGGAATAAAGCGGGTCTCACAAAAATACGAGTGACTAGCGACGCTGGAGACGACGATCTACCACGGCTGGAAACAACCAAAAAGACACGCTATACGGGATAAAGCGGGTCTCACAAAAATACGAGTGACTAGCGACGCTGGAGTCGACGATCTACAGCGGCTGGAAACAACCAAAGAGACACGCTATACGGGATAAAGCGGGTCCCACAAAAATACGAGTGACTAGCGACTCTGGAGACGACGATCTACCACGGCTGGAAACAACCAAAGAGGCACTTTATATGGAATAACGCGGGTGTCACATAAAAAAGAGTGACTAGCGACTCTGGAGACGACGATCTACCACGGCTGGAAACAACCAAAGAGACACCCTATACGGAATAAAGCGGGCCTCGAAAAATACGAGTGACTAGCGACGCTGGAGACGACGATCTACAGCGGCTGGAAACAACCAAAAAGACACGCTATACGGGATAAAGCGGGTCTCACAAAAATACAAGTGACTAGCGACTCTGGAGATGACGATCTACAACGGCTGGAAACAACCAAAGAGACACCTTATACGGTATAAAGCGGGTCTCACAAAAATACGAGTGACTAGCGACGCTGGAGTCGACGATCTACCACGGCCGGAAACAACCAAAGAGACACACTATACGGGATAAAGCGGGTTTCACAAAAATACGAGTGACTAGCGACGCTGGAGATGACGATCTACAACGGCCGGAAACAACCAAAGAGACACCTTATACGGAATAAAGCGGGTCTCGAAAAATACAAGGGACTAGCGACGCTGGAGTCGACGATCTACCACGGCTGGAAACAACCAAAGAGACACGCTGTACGGAATAAAGCGGGTCTCACAAAAATACGAGTGACTAGCGACGCTGGAGACGACGATCTACCACGGCTGGAAACAACCAAAGAGACACGCTATACGTGATGAAGCGGGTCTCACAAAAATACGAGTGACTAGCGACGCTGGAGATGACGATCTACAACGGCTGGAAACAACCAAAGAGACACGCCATACGGAATAAAGCGGGTCTCACAAAAATACGCGTGACTAGCGACGCTGGAGATGACGATCTACCACGGCTGGAAACAACCAAAGAGGCACTTTATATGGAATAACGCGGGTGTCACATAAAAAAGAGTGACTAGCGACTCTGGAGACGACGATCTACCACGGCTGGAAACAACCAAAGAGACACCCTATACGGAATAAAGCGGGCCTCGAAAAATACGAGTGACTAGCGACGCTGGAGACGACGATCTACAGCGGCTGGAAACAACCAAAAAGACACGCTATACGGGATAAAGCGGGTCTCACAAAAATACGAGTGACTAGCGACGCTGGAGATGACGATCTACAACGGCTGGAAACAACCAAAGAGACACCTTATACGGTATAAAGCGGGTCTCACAAAAATACGAGTGACTAGCGACGCTGGAGTCGACGATCTACCACGGCCGGAAACAACCAAAGAGACACACTATACGGGATAAAGCGGGTTTCACAAAAATACGAGTGACTAGCGACGCTGGAGATGACGATCTACAACGGCCGGAAACAACCAAAGAGACACCTTATACGGAATAAAGCGGGTCTCGAAAAATACAAGGGACTAGCGACGCTGGAGTCGACGATCTACCACGGCTGGAAACAACCAAAGAGACACGCTGTACGGAATAAAGCGGGTCTCACAAAAATACGAGTGACTAGCGACGCTGGAGACGACGATCTACCACGGCTGGAAACAACCAAAGAGACACGCTATACGTGATGAAGCGGGTCTCACAAAAATACGAGTGACTAGCGACGCTGGAGATGACGATCTACAACGGCTGGAAACAACCAAAGAGGCACTTTATATGGAATAACGCGGGTGTCACAAAAAAAAGAGTGACTAGCGACTCTGGAGACGACGATCTACCACGGCTGGAAACAACCAAAGAGACACCCTATACGGAATAAAGCGGGCCTCGAAAAATACGAGTGACTAGCGACGCTGGAGACGACGATCTACAGCGGCTGGAAACAACCAAAAAGACACGCTATACGGGATAAAGCGGGTCTCACAAAAATACGAGTGACTAGCGACGCTGGAGATGACGATCTACAACGGCTGGAAACAACCAAAGAGACACCTTATACGGTATAAAGCGGGTCTCACAAAAATACGAGTGACTAGCGACGCTGGAGTCGACGATCTACCACGGCCGGAAACAACCAAAGAGACACACTATACGGGATAAAGCGGGTCTCACAAAAATACGAGTGACTAGCGACGCTGGAGATGCCGATCTACAACGGCTGGAAACAACCAAAGAGACACGCTATACGGAATAAAGCGGGTCTCACAAAAATACGAGTGACTAGCGACGCTGGAGACGACGATCTACCACGGCTGGAAACAACCAAAGAGACACCCTATACGGAATAAAGCGGGTCTCGAAAAATACGAGTGACTAGCGACGCTGAAGACGACGATCTACAGCGGCTGGAAACAACCAAAGAGACACGCTATACGTGATAAAGCGGGTCTCACAAAAATACGAGTGACTAGCGACGCTGGAGATGACGATCTACAACGGCTGGAAACAACCAAAGAGACACGCCATACGGAATAAAGCGGGTCTCACAAAAATACGAGTGACTACCGACGCTGGAGTCGACGATCTACCACGGCTGGAAACATCCAAAGAGATACGCTATACGGGATAAAGCGGGTTTCACAAAAATACGAGTGACTAGCGACGCTGGAGATGACGATCTACAACGGCCGGAAACAACCAAAGAGACACCTTATACGGAATAAAGCGGGTCTCGAAAAATACAAGGGACTAGCGACGCTGGAGTCGACGATCTACCACGGCTGGAAACAACCAAAGAGACACGCTGTACGGAATAAAGCGGGTCTCACAAAAATACGAGTGACTAGCGACGCTGGAGACGACGATCTACCACGGCTGGAAACAACCAAAGAAACACGCTATACGTGATGAAGCGGGTCTCACAAAAATACGAGTGACTAGCGACGCTGGAGATGACGATCTACAGCGGCTGGAAACAACCAAAAAGACACGCTATACGGGATAAAGCGGGTCTCACAAAAATACGAGTGACTAGCGACGCTGGAGATGACGATCTACAACGGCTGGAAACAACCAAAGAGACACCTTATACGGTATAAAGCGGGTCTCACAAAAATACGAGTGACTAGCGACGCTGGAGTCGGCGATCTACCACGGCCGGAAACAACCAAAGAGACACACTATACGGGATAAAGCGGGTCTCACAAAAATACGAGTGACTAGCGACGCTGGAGATGCCGATCTACAACGGCTGGAAACAACCAAAGAGACACGCTATACGGAATAAACCGGGTTTCACAAAAATACGAGTGACTAGCGACGCTGGAGACGACGATCTACCACGGCTGGAAACAACCAAAGAGACACCCTATACGGAATAAAGCGGGTCTCGAAAAATACGAGTGACTAGCGACGCTGAAGACGACGATCTACAGCGGCTGGAAACAACCAAAGAGACACGCTATACGTGATAAAGCGGGTCTCACTAAAATACGAGTGACTAGCGACGCTGGAGATGACGATCTACAACGGCTGGAAACAACCAAAGAGACACGCCATACGGAATAAAGCGGGTCTCGCAAAAATACGAGTGACTAGCGACGCTGGAGTCGACGATCTACCACGGCCGGAAACAACCAAAGAGACACACTATACGGGATAAAGCGGGTCTCACAAAAAAAAAAGTGACTAGCGACGCTGGAGATGCCGATCTACAACGGCTGGAAACAACCAAAGAGACACGCTATACAGAATAAAGCGGGTCTCACAAAAATACGAGTGACTAGCGACGCTGGAGACGACGATCTACCACGGCTGGAAACAACCAAAAAGACACGCTATACGGGATAAAGCGGGTCTCACAAAAATACGAGTGACTAGCGACGCTGGAGTCGACGATCTACAGCGGCTGGAAACAACCAAAGAGACACGCTATACGGGATAAAGCGGGTCCCACAAAAATACGAGTGACTAGCGACGCTGGAGATGACGATCTACAACGGCTGGAAACAACCAAAGAGACACGCCATACGGAATAAAGCGGGTCTCACAAAAATACGAGTGACTAGCGACGCTGGAGTCGACGATCTACCACGGCTGGAAACATCCAAAGAGATACGCTATACTGGATAAAGCGGGTTTCACAAAAATACGAGTGACTAGCGACGCTGGAGATGACGATCTACAACGGCCGGAAACAACCAAAGAGACACCTTATACGGAATAAAGCGGGTCTCGAAAAATACAAGGGACTAGCGACGCTGGAGTCGACGATCTACCACGGCTGGAAACAACCAAAGAGACACGCTGTACGGAATAAAGCGGGTCTCACAAAAATACGAGTGACTAGCGACGCTGGAGACGACGATCTACCACGGCTGGAAACAACCAAAGAGACACACTATACGTGATAAAGCATGTCTCACAAAAATACGAGTGACTAGCGACGCTGGAGACGACGATCTACAACGGCTGGAAACAACCAAAGAGGCACTTTATATGGAATAACGCGGGTGTCACAAAAAAAAGAGTGACTAGCGACTCTGGAGACGACGATCTACCACGGCTGGAAACAACCAAAGAGACACCCTATACGGAATAAAGCAGGCCTCGAAAAATACGAGTGACTAGCGACGCTGGAGACGACGATCTACAGCGGCTGGAAACAACCAAAAAGACACGCTATACGGGATAAAGCGGGTCTCACAAAAATACGAGTGACTAGCGACGCTGGAGATGACGATCTACAACGGCCGGAAACAACCAAAGAGACACCTTATACGGAATAAAGCGGGTCTCACAAAAATACGAGTGACTAGCGACGCTGGAGTCGACGATCTACCACGGCCGGAAACAACCAAAGAGACACGCTATACGCAATAAAGCGGGTTTCGAAAAATACGAGGGACTAGCGACGCTGGAGTCGACGATCTACCACGGCTGGAAACAACCAAAGAGACACGCTGTACGGAATAAAGCGGGTCTCACAAAAATACGAGTGACTAGCGACGCTGGAGACGACGATCTACCACGGCTGGAAACAACCAAAGAGACACGCTATACGTGATAAAGCGGGTCTCACAAAAATACGAGTGACTAGCGACGCTGGAGATGACGATCTACAACGGCTGGAAACAACCAAAGAGGCACTTTATATGGAATAACGCGGGTGTCACAAAAAAAAGAGTGACTAGCGACGCTGGAGATGCCGATCTACAACGGCTGGAAACAACCAAAGAGACACGCTATACGGAATAAAGCGGGTCTCACAAAAAAAAAAGTGACTAGCGACTCTGGAGACGACGATCTACCACGGCTGGAAACAACCAAAGAGACACGCTATACGTGATAAAGCGGGTCTCACAAAAATACGAGTGACTAGCGACGCTGGAGATGACGATCTACAACGGCTGGAAACAACCAAAGAGGCACTTTATATGGAATAACGCGGGTGTCACAAAAAAAAGAGTGACTAGCGACGCTGGAGATGCCGATCTACAACGGCTGGAAACAACCAAAGAGACACGCTATACGGAATAAAGCGGGTCTCACAAAAAAAAAAGTGACTAGCGACTCTGGAGACGACGATCTACCACGGCTGGAAACAACCAAAGAGACACGCTATACGCAATAAAGCGGGTTTCGAAAAATACGAGGGACTAGCGACGCTGGAGTCGACGATCTACCACGGCTGGAAACAACCAAAGAGACACGCTGTACGGAATAAAGCGGGTCTCACAAAAATACGAGTGACTAGCGACGCTGGAGACGACGATCTACCACGGCTGGAAACAACCAAAGAGACACGCTATACGCAATAAAGCGGGTTTCGAAAAATACGAGGGACTAGCGACGCTGGAGTCGACGATCTACCACGGCTGGAAACAACCAAAGAGACACGCTGTACGGAATAAAGCGGGTCTCACAAAAATACGAGTGACTAGCGACGCTGGAGACGACGATCTACCACGGCTGGAAACAACCAAAGAGACACGCTATACGTGATAAAGCGGGTCTCACAAAAATACGAGTGACTAGCGACGCTGGAGTCGACGATCTACCACGGCTGGAAACATCCAAAGAGATACGCTATACTGGATAAAGCGGGTTTCACAAAAAAAAGAGTGACTAGCGACGCTGGAGATGAAGATCTACAACGGCCGGAAACAACCAAAGAGACACCTTATACGGAATAAAGCGGGTCTCGAAAAATACAAGGGACTAGCGACGCTGGAGTCGACGTGGTAGATCCACGGCTGGAAACAACCAAAGAGACACGCTGTACGGAATAAAGCGGGTCTCACAAAAATACGAGTGACTAGCGACGCTGGAGACGACGATCTACCACGGCTGGAAACAACCAAAGAGACACGCTATACGTGATAAAGCGGGTCTCACAAAAATACGAGTGACTAGCGACTCTGGAGACGACGATCTACAGCGGTTGGAAACAACCAAAAAGATACGCTATACGGGATAAAGCGGGTCTTACAAAAATACGAGTGACTAGCGACGCTGGAGTCGACGATCTACCACGGCTGGAAACATCCAAAGAGATACGCTATACTGGATAAAGCGGGTTTCACAAAAATACGAGTGACTAGCGACGATGGAGATGACGATCTACAACGGCCGGAAACAACCAAAGAGACACCTTATACGGAATAAAGCGGGTCTCGAAAAATACAAGGGACTAGCGACGCTGGAGTCGACGATCTACCACGGCTGGAAACAACCAAAGAGACACGCTGTACGGAATAAAGCGGGTCTCACAAAAATACGAGTGACTAGCGACGCTGGAGACGACAATCTACAACGGCTGGAAACAACCAAAGAGGCACTTTATATGGAATAACGCGGGTGTCACAAAAAAAAGAGTGACTAGCGACTCTGGAGACGACGATCTACCACGGCTGGAAACAACCAAAGAGACACCCTGTACGGAATAAAGCGGGCCTCGAAAAATACGAGTGACTAGCGACGCTGGCGACGACGATCTACAGCGGCTGGAAACAACCACAAAGACACGCTATACGGGATAAAGCGGGTCTCACAAAAATACGAGTGACTAGCGACGCTGGAGATGACGATCTACAACGGCTGGAAACAACCAAAGAGACACCTTATACGGTATAAAGCGGGTCTCACAAAAACACGACTGACTAGCGACTCTGGAGACGACGATCTACCACGGCTGGAAACAACCAAAGAGACACGCTATACGGAATAAAGCGGGTTTCGAAAAATACGAGGGACTAGCGACGCTGGAGTCGACGATCTACCACGGCTGGAAACAGCCAAAGAGACACGCTGTACGGAATAAAGCGGGTCTCACAAAAATACGAGTGACTAGCGACGCTGGAGACGACGATCTACCATGGCTGGAAACAACCAAAGAGGCACCTTATATGGAATAAAGCGGGTCTCACAAAAACACGAGTGACTAGCGACGCTGGAGCCGACGATCTACCACGGCTAAAAACAACCAAAGAGACACGCTATACGGGATAAAGCGGGTCTCACAAAAATACGAGTGACTAGCGACGCTGGAGATGACGATCTACAACGGCTGGAAACAACCAAAGAGGCACCTTATATGGAATAACGCGGGTGTCACAAAAATACGAGTGACTAGCGACTCTGGAGACGACGATCTACAGCGGCTGGAAACAACCAAAAAGACACGCTATACGGGATAAAGCGGGTCTCACAAAAATACGACTGACTAGCGACGCTGGAGTTGACGATCTACCACGGCTGGAAACAACCAAAGAGACACGCTGTACGGAATAAAGCGGGTCTCACAAAAACACGAGTGACTAGCGACGCTGGAGTCGACGATCTACCACGGCTGGAAACAACCAAAGAGACACCCTATACGGAATAAAGCGTTCCTCGAAAAATACGAGTGACTAGCGACGCTGGAGACGACGATCTACAGCGGCTGGAAACAACCAAAGAGACACGCTATACGGGATAAAGCGGGTCTCACAAAAATACAAGTGACTAGCGACTCTGGAGATGACGATCTACAACGGCTGGAAACAACCAAAGAGACACGCCATACGGAATAAAGCGGGTCTCACAAAAATACGAGTGACTAGCGACGCTGGAGTCGACGATCTACCACGGCCGGAAACAACCAAAGAGACACACTATACGGGATAAAGCGGGTCTCACAAAAATACAAGTGACTAGCGACTCTGGAGATGACGATCTACAACGGCTGGAAACAACCAAAAAGACACGCTATACGGGATAAAGCGGGTCTCACAAAAATACGACTGACTAGCGACGCTGGAGTCGACGATCTACCACGGCTGGAAACAACCAAAGAGACACGCTGTACGGAATAAAGCGGGTCTCACAAAAATACGAGTGACTAGCGACGCTGGACACGACGATCTACCATGGCTGGAAACAACCAAAGAGGCACCTTATATGGAATAAAGCGGGTCTCACAAAAATACAAGTGACTAGCGACTCTGGAGATGACGATCTACAACGGCTGGAAACAACCAAAGAGACACGCCATACGGAATAAAGCGGGTCTCACAAAAATACGAGTGACTAGCGACGCTGGAGTCGACGATCTACCACGGCCGGAAACAACCAAAGAGACACACTATACGGGATAAAGCGGGTCTCACAAAAATACAAGTGACTAGCGACTCTGGAGATGACGATCTACAACGGCTGGAAACAACCAAAAAGACACGCTATACGGGATAAAGCGGGTCTCACAAAAATACGACTGACTAGCGACGCTGGAGTCGACGATCTACCACGGCTGGAAACAACCAAAGAGACACGCTGTACGGAATAAAGCGGGTCTCACAAAAATACGAGTGACTAGCGACGCTGGAGACGACGATCTACCATGGCTGGAAACAACCAAAGAGGCACCTTATATGGAATAAAGCGGGTCTCACAAAAACACGAGTGACTAGCGACGCTGGAGTCGACGATCTACCACGGCTGGAAACAAGCAAAGAGACACCCTATACGGAATAAAGCGGGCCTCGAAAAATACGAGTGACTAGCGACGCTGGAGACGACGATCTACAGCGGCTGGAAACAACCAAAGAGACACGCTATACGGGATAAAGCGGGTCTCACAAAAATACAAGTGACTAGCGACTCTGGAGATGACGATCTACAACGGCTGGAAACAACCAAAGAGACACGCTGTACGGAATAAAGCGGGTCTCACAAAAATACGAGTGACTAGCGACGCTGGAGACGACGATCTACCATGGCTGGAAACAACCAAAGAGGCACCTTATATGGAATAAAGCGGGTCTCACAAAAATACGAGTGACTAGCGACGCTGGAGACGACGATCTACCACGGCTGGAAACAACCAAAAAGACACGCTATACGGGATAAAGCGGGTCTCACAAAAATACGAGTGACTAGCGACGCTGGAGTCGACGATCTACAGCGGCTGGAAACAACCAAAGAGACACGCTATACGGGATAAAGCGGGTCCCACAAAAATACGAGTGACTAGCGACGCTGGAGACGACGATCTACCACGGCTGGAAACAACCAAAAAGACACGCCATACGGAATAAAGCGCGTCTCACAAAAATACGAGTGACTAGCGACGCTGGAGTCGACGATCTACAGCGGCTGGAAACAACCAAAGAGACACGCTATACGGGATAAAGCGGGTCCCACAAAAATACGAGTGACTAGCGACGCTGGAGATGACGATCTACCACGGCTGGAAACAACCAAAGAGACACCCTATACGGAATAAAGCAGGCCTCGAAAAAAAACGAGTGACTAGCGACGCTGGAGACGACGATCTACAGCGGCTGGAAACAACCAAAAAGACACGCTATACGGGATAAAGCGGGTCTCACAAAAATACGAGTGACTAGCGACACTGGAGATGACGATCTACAACGGCCGGAAACAACCAAAGAGACACCTTATACGGAATAAAGCGGGTCTCACAAAAATACGAGTGACTAGCGACGCTGGAGTCGACGATCTACCACGGCCGGAAACAACCAAAGAGACACACTATACGGGATAAAGCGGGTCTCACAAAAATACGAGTGACTAGCGACTCTGGAGATGCCGATCTACAACGGCTGGAAACAACCAAAGAGACACGCTATACGGGATAAAGCGGGTCCCACAAAAATACGAGTGACTAGCGACGCTGGAGATGACGATCTTCAACGGCTGGAAACAACCAAAGAGACACGCCATACGGAATAAAGCGGGTCTCATAAAAATACGAGTGACTAGCGACGCTGGAGTCGACGATCTACCACGGCTGGAAACATCCAAAGAGATACGCTATACTGGATAAAGCGGGTTTCACAAAAATACTAGTGACTAGCGACGCTGGAGATGACGATCTACAACGGCCGGAAACAACCAAAGAGACACCTTATACGGAATAAAGCGGGTCTCGAAAAATACAAGGGACTAGCGACGCTGGAGTCGACGATCTACCACGGCTGGAAACAACCAAAGAGCCACGCTGTACGGAATAAAGCGGGTCTCACAAAAATACGAGTGACTAGCGACGCTGGAGACGACGATCTACAGCGGCTGGAAACAACCAAAAAGACACGCTTTACGGGATAAAGCGGGTCTCACAAAAATACGAGTGACTAGCGACGCTGGAGATGACGATCTACAACGGCTGGAAACAACCAAAGAGACACCTTATACGGTATAAAGCGGGTCTCACAAAAACACGACTGACTAGCGACTCTGGAGACGACGATCTACCACGGCTGGAAACAACCAAAGAGACACGCTATACGCAATAAAGAAGGTTTCGAAAAATACGAGGGACTAGCGACGCTGGAGTCGACGATCTACCACGGCTGGAAACAACCAAAGAGACACGCTGTACGGAATAAAGCGGGTCTCACAAAAATACGAGTGACTAGCGACGCTGGAGACGACGATCTACCACGGCTGGAAACAACCAAAGAGACACGCTATACGTGATAAAGCGGGTCTCACAAAAATACGAGTGACTAGCGACGCTGGAGATGACGATCTACAACGGCTGGAAACAACCACAGAGGCACTTTATATGGAATAACGCGGGTGTCACAAAAAAAAGAGTGACTAGCGACTCTGGAGACGACGATCTACAGCGGCTGGAAACAACCAAAAAGACACGCTATACGGGATAAAGCGGGTCTCACAAAAATACGAGTGACTAGCGACGCTGGAGTCGACGATCTACCACGGCTGGAAACATCCAAAGAGATACGCTATACTGGATAAAGCGGGTTTCACAAAAAAAAGAGTGACTAGCGACGCTGGAGATGACGATCTACAACGGCCGGAAACAACCAAAGAGACACCTTATACGGAATAAAGCGGGTCTCGAAAAATACAAGGGACTAGCGACGCTGGAGTCGACGATCTACCACGGCTGGAAACAACCAAAGAGACACGCTGTACGGAATAAAGCGGGTCTCACAAAAATACGAGTGACTAGCGACGCTGGAGACGACGATCTACCACGGCTGGAAACAACCAAAGAGACACGCTATACGTGATAAAGCGGGTCTCACAAAAATACGAGTGACTAGCGACTCTGGAGACGACGATCTACAGCGGCTGGAAACAACCAAAAAGACACGCTATACGGGATAAAGCGGGTCTCACAAAAATACGAGTGACTAGCGACGCTGGAGTCGACGATCTACCACGGCTGGAAACATCCAAAGAGATACGCTATACTGGATAAAGCGGGTTTCACAAAAATACGAGTGACTAGCGACGATGGAGATGACGATCTACAACGGCCGGAAACAACCAAAGAGACACCTTATACGGAATAAAGCGTGTCTCGAAAAATACAAGGGACTAGCGACGCTGGAGTCGACGATCTACCACGGCTGGAAACAACCAAAGAGACACGCTGTACGGAATAAAGCGGGTCTCACAAAAATACGAGTGACTAGCGACGCTGGAGACGACGATCTACAACGGCTGGAAACAACCAAAGAGGCACTTTATATGGAATAACGCGGGTGTCACAAAAAAAGAGTGACTAGCGACTCTGGAGACGACGATCTACCACGGCTGGAAACAACCAAAGAGACACCCTATACGGAATAAAGCGGGCCTCGAAAAATACGAGTGACTAGCGACGCTGGAGACGACGATCTACAGCGGCTGGAAACAACCAAAAAGACACGCTATACGGGATAAAGCGGGTCTCACAAAAACACGACTGACTAGCGACTCTGGAGACGACGATCTACCACGGCTGGAAACAACCAAAGAGACACGCTATACGGAATAAAGCGGGTTTCGAAAAATACGAGGGACTAGCGACGCTGGAGTCGACGATCTACCACGGCTGGAAACAGCCAAAGAGACACGCTGTACGGAATAAAGCGGGTCTCACAAAAATACGAGTGACTAGCGACGCTGGAGACGACGATCTACCATGGCTGGAAACAACCAAAGAGGCACCTTATATGGAATAAAGCGGGTCTCACAAAAACACGAGTGACTAGCGACGCTGGAGTCGACGATCTACCACGGCTGGAAACAACCAAAGAGACACGCTATACGGGATAAAGCGGGTCTCACAAAAATACGAGTGACTAGCGACGCTGGAGATGACGATCTACAACGGCTGGAAACAACCAAAGAGGCACCTTATATGGAATAACGCGGGTGTCACAAAAATACGAGTGACTAGCGACTCTGGAGACGACGATCTACAGCGGCTGGAAACAACCAAAAAGACACGCTATACGGGAAAAAGCGGGTCTCACAAAAATACGACTGACTAGCGACGCTGGAGTCGACGATCTACCACGGCTGGAAACAACCAAAGAGACACGCTGTACGGAATAAAGCGGGTCTCACAAAAATACGAGTGACTAGCGACGCTGGAGACGACGATCTACCATGGCTGGAAACAACCAAAGAGGCACCTTATATGGAATAAAGCGGGTCTCACAAAAACACGAGTGACTAGCGACGCTGGAGTCGACGATCTACCACGGCTGGAAACAACCAAAGAGACACGCTATACGGGATAAAGCGGGTCTCACAAAAATACGTGTGACTAGCGACGCTGGAGACGACGATCTACAGCGGCTGGAAACAACCAAAGAGACACGCTATACGGGATAAAACGGGTCCCACAAAAATACGAGTGACTAGCGACGCTGGAGATGACGATCTACAACGGCTGGAAACAACCAAAGAGACACGCCATACGGAATAAAGCGGGTCTCACAAAAATACGAGTGACTAGCGACGCTGGAGTCGACGATCTACCACGGCTGGAAACAAGCAAAGAGAAACCCTATACGGAATAAAGCGGGCCTCGAAAAATACGAGTGACTAGCGACGCTGGAGACGACGATCTACAGCGGCTGGAAACAACCAAAAAGACACGCTATACGGGATAAAGCGGGTCTCACAAAAATACGAGTGACTAGCGATGCTGGAGATGACGATCTACAACGGCTGGAAACAACCAAAGAGACACCTTATACGGTATAAAGCGGGTCTCACAAAAACACGACTGACTAGCGACGCTGGAGTCGACGATCTACCACGGCTGGAAACAACCAAAGAGACACGCTATACGGGATAAAGCGGGTCTCACAAAAATACGAGTGACTAGCGACGCTGGAGATGACGATCTACAACGGCTGGAAACAACCAAAGAGACACGCCATACGGAATAAAGCGGGTCTCACAAAAATACGAGTGACTAGCGACGCTGGAGTCGACGATCTACCACGGCTGGAAACAAGCAAAGAGAAACCCTATACGGAATAAAGCGGGCCTCGAAAAATACGAGTGACTAGCGACGCTGGAGACGACGATCTACAGCGGCTGGAAACAACCAAAAAGACACGCTATACGGGATAAAGCGGGTCTCACAAAAATACGAGTGACTAGCGATGCTGGAGATGACGATCTACAACGGCTGGAAACAACCAAAGAGACACCTTATACGGTATAAAGCGGGTCTCACAAAAACACGACTGACTAGCGACTCTGGAGACGACGATCTACCACGGCTGGAAACAACCAAAGAGACACGCTATACGGAATAAAGCGGGTTTCGAAAAATACGAGGGACTAGCGACGCTGGAGTCGACGATCTACCACGGCTGGAAACAGCCAAAGAGACACGCTGTACGGAATAAAGCGGGCCTCGAAAAATACGAGTGACTAGCGACGCTGGAGACGACGATCTACAGCGGCTGGAAACAACCAAAGACACACGCTATACGGGATAAAGCGGGTCCCACAAAAATACGAGTGACTAGCGACGCTGGAGATGACGATCTACAACGGCCGGAAACAACCAAAGAGACACGCCATACGGAATAAAGCGGGTTTCGAAAAATACGAGGGACTAGCGACGCTGGAGTCGACGATCTACCACGGCTGGAAACAACCAAAGAGACACGCTATACGTGATAAAGCGGGTCTCACAAAAATACGAGTGACTAGCGACGCTGGAGATGACGATCTACAACGGCTGGAAACAACCAAAGAGACACCTTATACGGTATAAAGCGGGTTTCGAAAAATACGAGGGACTAGCGACGCTGGAGTCGACGATCTACCACGGCTGGAAACAACCAAAGAGACACCCTATACGGAATAAAGCGGGCCTCGAAAAATACGAGTGACTAGCGACGCTGGAGACGACGATCTACAGCGGCTGGAAACAACCAAAGACACACGCTATACGGGATAAAGCGGGTCCCACAAAAATACGAGTGACTAGCGACGCTGGAGATGACGATCTACAACGGCCGGAAACAACCAAAGAGACACGCCATACGGAATAAAGCGGGCCTCGAAAAATACGAGTGACTAGCGACGCTGGAGACGACGATCTACCACGGCTGGAAACAACCAAAGAGACACGCTATACGTGATAAAGCGGGTCTCACAAAAATACGAGTGACTAGCGACGCTGGAGATGACGATCTACAACGGCTGGAAACAACCAAAGAGGCACTTTATATGGAATAACGCGGGTGTCACAAAAAAAAGAGTGACTAGCGACTCTGGAGACGACGATCTACCACGGCTGGAAACAACCAAAGAGACACCCTATACGGAATAAAGCGGGCCTCGAAAAATACGAGTGACAAGCGACGCTGGAGACGACGATCTACAGCGGCTGGAAACAACCAAAAAGACACGCTATACGGGATAAAGCGGGTCTCACAAAAATACGAGTGACTAGCGACGCTGGAGATGACGATCTACAACGGCTGGAAACAACCAAAGAGACACCTTATACGGTACAAAGCGGGTCTCACAAAAAAAAGAGTGACTAGCGACTCTGGAGACGACGATCTACCACGGCTGGAAACAACCAAAGAGACACGCTATACGGAATAAAGCGGGTTTCGAAAAATACGACGGACTAGCGACGCTGGAGTCGACGATCTACCACGGCTGGAAACAACCAAAGAGACACGCTGTAAGGAATAAAGCGGGTCTCACAAAAATACGAGTGACTAGCGACGCTGGAGACGACGATCTACCTTGGCTGGAAACAACCAAAGAGACACCCTATACGGAATAAAGCGGGTCTCGAAAAATACGAGTGACTAGCGACGCTGAAGACGACGATCTACAGCGGCTGGAAACAACCAAAGAGACACGCTATACGTGATAAAGCGGGTCTCACAAAAATACGAGTGACTAGCGACGCTGGAAATGACGATCTACAACGGCTGGAAACAACCAAAGAGACACGCCATACGGAATAAAGCGGGTCTCACAAAAATACGAGTGACTACCGACGCTGGAGTCGACAATCTACCACGGCTGGAAACATCCAAAGAGATACGCTATACTGGATAAAGCGGGTTTCACAAAAATACGAGGGACTAGCGACGCTGGAGATGACGATCTACAACGGCCGGAAACAACCAAAGAGACACCTTATACGGAATAAAGCGGGTCTCGAAAAATACGAGGGACTAGCGACGCTGGAGTCGACGATCTACCACGGCTAGAAACAACCAAAGAGACACGTTGTACGGAATAAAGCGGGTCTCACAAAAATACGAGTGACTAGCGACGCTGGAGACGACGATCTACCACGGCTGGAAACAACCAAAGAGACACTTTATATGGAATAACGCGGGTGTCAAAAAAAAAGAGTGGCTAGCGACTCTGGAGACGACGATCTACCACGGCTGGAAACAACCAAAGAGACACGCTATACGGAATAAAGCGGGTTTCGAAAAATACGAGGGACTAGCGACGCTGGAGTCGACGATCTACCACGGCTGGAAACAACCAAAGAGACACGCTGTACGGAATAAAGCGGGCCTCACAAAAATACGAGTGACTAGCGACGCTGGAGACGACGATCTACCACGGCTGGAAACAACCAAAGAGACACGCTATACGTGATAAAGCGGGTCTCACAAAAATACGAGTGACTAGCGACGCTGGAGATGACGATCTACAACGGCTGGAAACAACCAAAGAGGCACTTTATATGGAATAACGCGGGTGTCACAAAAAAAAGAGTGACTAGCGACTCTGGAGACGACGATCTACCACGGCTGGAAACAACCAAAGAGACACCCTATACGGAATAAAGCGGGCCTCGAAAAATACGAGTGACTAGCGACGCTGGAGACCACGATCTACAGCGGCTGGAAACAACCAAAGAGACACGCTATACGGGATAAAGCGGGTCCCACAAAAATACGAGTGACTAGCGACGCTGGAGATGACGATCTACAGCGGCTGGAAACAACCAAAGAGACACGCTATACGTGATAAAGCGGGTCTCACAAAAATACGAGTGACTAGCGACGCTGGAGATGACGATCTACAACGGCTGGAAACAACCAAAGAGGCACTTTATATGGAATAACGCGGGTGTCACAAAAAAAAGAGTGACTAGCGACTCTGGAGACGACGATCTACCACGGCTGGAAACAACCAAACAGACACGCTATACGGAATAAAGCGGGTTTCGAAAAATACGAGGGACTAGCGACGCTGGAGTCGACGATCTACCACGGCTGGAAACAACCAAAGAGACACGCTGTACGGAATAAAGCGGGCCTCACAAAAATACGAGTGACTAGCGACGCTGGAGATGACTATCTACAACGGCCGGAAACAACCAAAGAGACACCTTATACGGAATAAAGCGGGTCTCGAAAAATACAAGGGACTAGCGACGCTGGAGTCGACGATCTACCACGGCTGGAAACAACCAAAGAGACACGCTGTACGGAATAAAGCGGGTCTCACAAAAAAAAAAAGTGACTAGCGACGCTGGAGACGACGATCTACAGCGGCTGGAAACAACCAAAAAGACACGCTATACGGGATAAAGCGGGTCTCACAAAAATACGAGTGACTAGCGACGCTGGAGATGACGATCTACAACGGCTGGAAACAACCAAAGAGACACCTTATACGGTATAATGCGGGTCTCACAAAAAAAAGAGTGACTAGCGACTCTGGAGACGACGATCTACCACGGCTGGAAACAACCAAAGAGACACGCTATACGCAATAAAGCGGGCTTCGAAAAATACGAGGGACTAGCGACGCTGGAGTCGACGATCTACCACGGCTGGAAACAGCCAAAGAGACACGCTGTACGGAATAAAGCGGGTCTCACAAAAATACGAGTGACTAGCGACGCTGGAGACGACGATCTACCATGGCTGGAAACAACCAAAGAGGCACCTTATATGGAATAAAGCGGGTCTCACAAAAACACGAGTGACTAGCGACGCTGGAGTCGACGATCTACCACGGCTGGAAACAACCAAAGAGACACCCTATACGGAATAAAGCGGGCCTCGAAAAATACGAGTGACTAGCGACGCTGGAGACGACGATCTACAGCGGCTGGAAACAACCAAAGAGACACGCTATACGGGATAAAGCGGGTCCCACAAAAATACGAGTAACTAGCGACGCTGGAGATGACGATCTACAACGGCCGGAAACAACCAAAGAGACACTCCATACGGAATAAAGCGGGCCTCGAAAAATACGAGTGACTAGCGACGCTGGAGACGACGATCTACCACGGCTGGAAACAACCAAAGAGACACGCTATACGTGATAAAGCGGGTCTCACAAAAATACGAGTGACTAGCGACGCTGGAGATGACGATCTACAACGGCTGGAAACAACCAAAGAGGCACTTTATATGGAATAACGCGGGTGTCACAAAAAAAAGAGTGACTAGCGACTCTGGAGACGACGATCTACCACGGCTGGAAACAACCAAAGAGACACCCTATACGGAATAAAGCGGGCCTCGAAAAATACGAGTGACAAGCGACGCTGGAGACGACGATCTACAGCGGCTGGAAACAACCAAAAAGACACGCTATACGGGATAAAGCGGGTCTCACAAAAATACGAGTGACTAGCGACGCTGAAGATGACGATCTACAACGGCTGGAAACAACCAAAGAGACACCTTATACGGTATAAAGCGGGTCTCACAAAAAAAAGAGTGACTAGCGACTCTGGAGACGACGATCTACCACGGCTGGAAACAACCAAAGAGACACGCTATACGGAATAAAGCGGGTTTCGAAAAATACGAGGGACTAGCGACGCTGGAGTCGACGATCTACCACGGCTGGAAACAACCAAAGAGACACGCTGTAAGGAATAAAGCGGGTCTCACAAAAATACGAGTGACTAGCGACGCTGGAGACGACGATCTACCTTGGCTGGAAACAACCAAAGAGACACCCTATACGGAATAAAGCGGGTCTCGAAAAATACGAGTGACTAGCGACGCTGAAGTCGACGATCTACAGCGGCTGGAAACAACCAAAGAGACACGCTATACGTGATAAAGCGGGTCTCACAAAAATACGAGTGACTAGCGACGCTGGAAATGACGATCTACAACGGCTGGAAACAACCAAAGAGACACACCATACGGAATAAAGCGGGTCTCACAAAAATACGAGTGACTACCGACGCTGGAGTCGACAATCTACCACGGCTGGAAACATCCAAAGAGATACGCTATACTGGATAAAGCGGGTTTCACAAAAATACGAGTGACTAGCGACGCTGGAGATGACGATCTACAACGGCCGGAAACAACCAAAGAGACACCTTATACGGAGTAAAGCGGGTCTCGAAAAATACGAGGGACTAGCGACGCTGGAGTCGACGATCTACCACGGCTGGAAACAACCAAAGAGACACGCTGTACGGAATAAAGCGGGTCTCACAAAAATACGAGTGACTAGCGACGCTGGAGACGACGATCTACCACGGCTGGAAACAACCAAAGAGACACTTTATATGGAATAACGCGGGTGTCACAAAAAAAAGAGTGGCTAGCGACTCTGGAGACGACGATCTACCACGGCTGGAAACAACCAAAGAGACACGCTATACGGAATAAAGCGGGTTTCGAAAAATACGAGTGACTAGCGACGCTGGAGATGACGATCTACAACGGCTGGAAACAACCAAAGAGGCACTTTATATGGAATAACGCGGGTGTCACAAAAAAAAGAGTGACTAGCGACTCTGGAGACGACGATCTACCACGGCTGGAAACAACCAAAGAGACACCCTATACGGAATAAAGCGGGCCTCGAAAAATACGAGTGACTAGCGACGCTGGAGACCACGATCTACCACGGCTGGAAACAACCAAAGAGACACGCTGTACGGAATAAAGCGGGTCTCACAAAAATACGAGTGACTAGCGACGCTGGAGACGACGATCTACCACGGCTGGAAACAACCAAAGAGACACGCTATACGTGATAAAGCGGGTCTCACAAAAACGAGTGACTAGCGACGTTGGAGATGACGATCTACAACGGCTGGAAACAACCAAAGAGGCACTTTATATGGAACAACGCGGGTGTCACAAAAAAAAGAGTGACTAGCGACTCTGGAGACGACGATCTACAGCGGCTGGAAACAACCAAAAAGACACGCTATACGGGATAAAGCGGGTCCCACAAAAATACGAGTGACTAGCGACGCTGCAGATGACGATCTACAGCGGCTGGAAACAACCAAAGAGACACGCTATACGTGATAAAGCGGGTCTCCCAAAAATACGAGTGACTAGCGACACTGGAGATGACGATCTACAACGGCTGGAAACAACCAAAGAGGCACTTTATACGGTATAAAGCGGGTCTCACAAAAATACGACTGACTAGCGACTCTGGAGACGACGATCTACCACGGCTGGAAACAACCAAAGAGACACGCTATACGGAATAAAGCGGGTTTCGAAAAATACGAGGGACTAGCGACGCTGGAGTCGACGATCTACCACGGCTGGAAACAACCAAAGAGACACGCTGTACGGAATAAAGCGGGCCTCACAAAAATACGAGTGACTAGCGACGCTGGAGATGACTATCTACAACGGCCGGAAACAACCAAAGAGACACCTTATACGGAATAAAGCGGGTCTCGAAAAATACAAGGGACTAGCGACGCTGGAGTCGACGATCTACCACGGCTGGAAACAACCAAAGAGACACGCTGTACGGAATAAAGCGGGTCTCACAAACAAAAAAGTGACTAGCGACGCTGGAGACGACGATCTACAGCGGCTGGAAACAACCAAAAAGACACGCTATACGGGATAAAGCGGGTCTCACAAAAATACGAGTGACTAGCGACGCTGGAGATGACGATCTACAACGGCTGGAAACAACCAAAGAGACACGCTATACGGAATAAAGCGGGTTTCGAAAAATACGGGGGACTAGCGACGCTGGAGTCGACGATCTACCACGGCTGGAAACAACCAAAGAGACACGCTGTACGGAATAAAGCGGGCCTCACAAAAATACGAGTGACTAGCGACGCTGGAGATGACTATCTACAACGGCCGGAAACAACCAAAGAGACACCTTATACGGAATAAAGCGGGTCTCGAAAAATACAAGGGACTAGCGACGCTGGAGTCGACGATCTACCACGGCTGGAAACAACCAAAGAGACACGCTGTACGGAATAAAGCGGGTCTCACAAACAAAAAAGTAACTAGCGACGCTGGAGATGACGATCTACAGCGGCTGGAAACAACCAAAGAGACACGCTATACGTGATAAAGCGGGTCTCACAAAAATACGAGTGACTAGCGACGCTGGAGATGACGATCTACAACGGCTGGAAACAACCAAAGAGGCACTTTATATGGAATAACGCGGGTGTCACAAAAAAAAGAGTGACTAGCGACTCTGGAGACGACGATCTACCACGGCTGGAAACAACCAAAGAGACACGCTGTACGGAATAAAGCGGGCCTCACAAAAATACGAGTGACTAGCGACGCTGGAGATGACTATCTACAACGGCCGGAAACAACCAAAGAGACACCTTATACGGAATAAAGCGGGTCTCGAAAAATACAAGGGACTAGCGACGCTGGAGCCGACGATCTACCACGGCTGGAAACAACCAAAGAGACACGCTGTACGGAATAAAGCGGGTCTCACAAAAAAAAAGTGACTAGCGACGCTGGAGACGACGATCTACAGCGGCTGGAAACAACCAAAAAGACACGCTATACGGGATAAAGCGGGTCTCACAAAAAAACGAGTGACTAGCGACGCTGGAGATGACGATCTACAACGGCTGGAAACAACCAAAGAGACACCTTATACGGTATAAAGCGGGTCTCACAAAAAAAAGAGTGACTAGCGACTCTGGAGACGACGATCTACCACGGCTGGAAACAACCAAAGAGACACGCTATACGTAATAAAGCGGGCTTCGAAAAAAAAAGGGACTAGCGACGCTGGAGTCGACGATCTACCACGGCTGGAAACAACCAAAGAGACACGCTGTACGGAATAAAGCGGGTCTCACAAAAATACGAGTGACTAGCGACGCTGGAGACGACGATCTACCACGGCTGGAAACAACCAAAGAGACACGCTATACGTGATAAAGCGGGTCTCACAAAAACGAGTGACTAGCGACGCTGGAGATGACGATCTACAACGGCTGGAAACAACCAAAGAGGCACTTTATATGGAACAACGCGGGTGTCACAAAAAAAAGAGTGACTAGCGACTCTGGAGACGACGATCTACAGCGGCTGGAAACAACCAAAAAGACACGCTATACGGGATTAAGCGGGTCCCACAAAAATACGAGTGACTAGCGACGCTGGAGATGACGATCTACAGCGGCTGGAAACAACCAAAGAGACACGCTATACGTGATAAAGCGGGTCTCCCAAAAATACGAGTGACTAGCGACACTGGAGATGACGATCTACAACGGCTGGAAACAACCAAAGAGGCACTTTATACGGTATAAAGCGGGTCTCACAAAAATACGACTGACTAGCGACTCTGGAGACGACGATCTACCACGGCTGGAAACAACCAAAGAGACACGCTATACGGAATAAAGCGGGCTTCGAAAAATACGAGGGACTAGCGACGCTGGAGTCGACGATCTACCACGGCTGGAAACAACCAAAGAGACACGCTGTACGGAATAAAGCCGGCCTCACAAAAATACGAGTGACTAGCGACGCTGGAGATGACTATCTACAACGGCCGGAAACAACCAAAGAGACACCTTATACGGAATAAAGCGGGTCTCGAAAAATACAAGGGACTAGCGACGCTGGAGTCGACGATCTACCACGGCTGGAAACAACCAAAGAGACACGCTGTACGGAATAAAGCGGGTCTCACAAACAAAAAAGTGACTAGCGACGCTGGAGACGACGATCTACAGCGGCTGGAAACAACCAAAAAGACACGCTATACGGGATAAAGCGGGTCTCACAAAAATACGAGTGACTAGCGACGCTGGAGATGACGATCTACAACGGCTGGAAACAACCAAAGAGACACGCTATACGGAATAAAGCGGGTTTCGAAAAATACGAGGGACTAGCGACGCTGGAGTCGACGATCTACCACGGCTGGAAACAACCAAAGAGACACGCTGTACGGAATAAAGCGGGCCTCACAAAAATACGAGTGACTAGCGACGCTGGAGATGACTATCTACAACGGCCGGAAACAACCAAAGAGACACCTTATACGGAATAAAGCGGGTCTCGAAAAATACAAGGGACTAGCGACGCTGGAGTCGACGATCTACCACGGCTGGAAACAACCAAAGAGACACGCTGTACGGAATAAAGCGGGTCTCACAAAAAAAAGAGTGACTAGCGACTCTGGAGACGACGATCTACCACGGCTGGAAACAACCAAAGAGACACGCTATACGCAATAAAGCGGGCTTCGAAAAATACGAGGGACTAGCGACGCTGGAGTCGACGATCTACCACGGCTGGAAACAACCAAAGACACGCTGTACGGAATAAAGCGGGTCTCACAAAAATACGAGTGACTAGAGACGCTGGAGACGACGATCTACCACGGCTGGAAACAACCAAAGAGACACGCTATACGTGATAAAGCGGGTCTCACAAAAACGAGTGACTAGCGACGCTGGAGATGACGATCTACAACGGCTGGAAACAACCAAAGAGGCACTTTATATGGAACAACGCGGGTGTCACAAAAAAAAGAGTGACTAGCGACTCTGGAGACGACGATCTACAGCGGCTGGAAACAACCAAAAAGACACGCTATACGGGATAAAGCGGGTCTCACAAAAATACGAGTGACTAGCGACACTGGAGTCGACGATCTACCACGGCTGGAAACATCCAAAGCGATACGCTATACTGGATAAAGCGGGTTTCACAAAAAAAAAAGAGTGACTAGCGACGCTGGAGATGACGATCTACAACGGCCGGAAACAACCAAAGAGACACCTTATACGGAATAAAGCGGGTCTCGAAAAATACAAGGGACTAGCGACGCTGGAGTCGACGATCTACCACGGCTGGAAACAACCAAAGAGACACGTTGTACGGAATAAAGCGGGTCTCACAAAAATACGAGTGACTAGCGACGCTGGAGACGACGATCTACCACGGCTGGAAACAACCAAAAAGACACGCTATACGGGATAAAGCGGGTCTCACAAAAATACGAGTGACTAGCGACGCTGGAGATGACGATCTACAACGGCCGGAAACAACCAAAGAGACACCTTATACGGAATAAAGCGGGTCTCGAAAAATACAAGGGACTAGCGACGCTGGAGTCGACGATCTACCACGGCTGGAAACAACCAAAGAGACACGCTGTACGGAATAAAGCGGGTCTCACAAAAATACGAGTGACTAGCGACGCTGGAGACGACGATCTACAACGGCTGGAAACAACCAAAGAGGCACTTTATATGGAATAACGCGGGTGTCACAAAAATACGAGTGACTAGCGACGCTGGAGACGACGATCTACCACGGCTGGAAACAACCAAAGAGACACCCTATACGGAATAAAGCGGGCCTCGAAAAATGCGAGTGACTAGCGACGCTGGAGACGACGATCTACAGCGGCTGGAAACAACCAAAAAGACACGCTATACGGGATAAAGCGGGTCTCACAAAAATACGAGTGACTAGCGACGCTGGAGATGACGATCTACAACGGCTGGAAACAACCAAAGAGACACCTTATACGGTATAAAGCGGGTCTCACAAAAATACGACTGACTAGTGACTCTGAAGACGACGATCTACCACGGCTGGAAACAACCAAAGAGACACGCTATACAGAATAAAGCGGGTTTCGAAAAATACGAGGGACTAGCGACGCTGGAGTCGACGATCTACCACGGCTGAAAACACCCAAAGAGACACGCTGTACGGAATAAAGCGGGTCTCACAAAAATACGAGTGACTAGCGACGCTGGAGACGACGATCTACCATGGCTGGAAACAACCAAAAGGCACCTTATATGGAATAAAGCGGGTCTCACAAAAATACGAGTGACTAGCGACGCTGGAGACGACGATCTACAGCGGCTGGAAACAACCACAAAGACACGCTATACGGGATAAAGCGGGTCTCACAAAAATACGAGTGACTAGCGACGCTGGAGATGACGATCTACAACGGCTGGAAACAACCAAAGAGACACCTAAAACGGTATAAAGCGGGTCTCACAAAAATACGACTGACTAGCGACTCTGGAGACGACGATCTACCACGGCTGGAAACAACCAAAGAGACACGCTATACGGAAAAAAGCGGGTTTCGAAAAATACGAGGGACTAGCGACGCTGGAGTCGACGATCTACCACGGCTGGAAACAGCCAAAGAGACACGCTGTACGGAATAAAGCGGGTCTCACAAAAATACGAGTGACTAGCGACGCTGGAGACGACGATCTACCATGGCTGGAAACAACCAAAGAGGCACCTTATATGGAATAAAGCGGGTCTCACAAAAACACGAGTGACTAGCGACGCTGGAGCCGACGATCTACCACGGCTGGAAACAACCAAAGAGACACGCTGTACGGGATAAAGCGGGTCTCACAAAAATACGAGTGACTAGCGACGCTGGAGATGACGATCTACAACGGCTGGAAAAAACCAAAGAGGCACTTTATATGGAATAACGCGGGTGTCACAAAAATACGAATGACTAGCGACTCTGGAGACGACGATCTACAGCGGCTGGAAACAACCAAAAAGACACGCTATACGGGATAAAGCGGGTCTCACAAAAATACGACTGACTAGCGACGCTGGAGTCGACGATCTACAACGGCTGGAAACAACCAAAGAGACACCTTATACGGTATAAAGCGGGTCTCACAAAAATACGACTGACTAGTGACTCTGAAGACGACGATCTACCACGGCTGGAAACAACCAAAGAGACACGCTATACGGAATAAAGCGGGTTTCGAAAAATACGAGGGACTAGCGACGCTGGATATGACTATCTACAACGGCCGGAAACAACCAAAGAGACACCTTATACGGAATAAAGCGGGTCTCGAAAAATACAAGGGACTAGCGACGCTGGAGCCGACGATCTACCACGGCTGGAAACAACCAAAGAGACACGCTGTACGGAATAAAGCGGGTCTCACAAAAAAAAAGTGACTAGCGACGCTGGAGACGACGATCTACAGCGGCTGGAAACAACCAAAAAGACACGCTATACGGGATAAAGCGGGTCTCACAAAAATACGAGTGACTAGCGACGCTGGAGATGACGATCTACAACGGCTGGAAACAACCAAAGAGACACCTTATACGGTATAAAGCGGGTCTCACAAAAAAAAGAGTGACTAGCGACTCTGGAGACGACGATCTACCACGGCTGGAAACAACCAAAGAGACACGCTATACGTAATAAAGCGGGCTTCGAAAAAAAAAGGGACTAGCGACGCTGGAGTCGACGATCTACCACGGCTGGAAACAACCAAAGAGACACGCTGTACGGAAGAAAGCGGGTCTCACAAAAATACGAGTGACTAGCGACGCTGGAGACGACGATCTACCACGGCTGGAAACAACCAAAGAGACACGCTATACGTGATAAAGCGGGTCTCACAAAAACGAGTGACTAGCGACGCTGGAGATGACGATCTACAACGGCTGGAAACAACCAAAGAGGCACTTTATATGGAACAACGCGGGTGTCACAAAAAAAAGAGTGACTAGCGACTCTGGAGACGACGATCTACAGCGGCTGGAAACAACCAAAAAGACACGCTATACGGGATTAAGCGGGTCCCACAAAAATACGAGTGACTAGCGACGCTGGAGATGACGATCTACAGCGGCTGGAAACAACCAAAGAGACACGCTATACGTGATAAAGCGGGTCTCCCAAAAATACGAGTGACTAGCGACACTGGAGATGACGATCTACAACGGCTGGAAACAACCAAAGAGGCACTTTATACGGTATAAAGCGGGTCTCACAAAAATACGACTGACTAGCGACTCTGGAGACGACGATCTACCACGGCTGGAAACAACCAAAGAGACACGCTATACGGAATAAAGCGGGCTTCGAAAAATACGAGGGACTAGCGACGCTGGAGTCGACGATCTACCACGGCTGGAAACAACCAAAGAGACACGCTGTACGGAATAAAGCGGGCCTCACAAAAATACGAGTGACTAGCGACGCTGGAGATGACTATCTACAACGGCCGGAAACAACCACAGAGACACCTTATACGGAATAAAGCGGGTCTCGAAAAATACAAGGGACTAGCGACGCTGGAGTCGACGATCTACCACGGCTGGAAACAACCAAAGAGACACGCTGTACGGAATAAAGCGGGTCTCACAAACAAAAAAGTGACTAGCGACGCTGGAGACGACGATCTACAGCGGCTGGAAACAACCAAAAAGACACGCTATACGGGATAAAGCGGGTCTCACAAAAATACGAGTGACTAGCGACGCTGGAGATGACGATCTACAACGGCTGGAAACAACCAAAGAGACACGCTATACGGAATAAAGCGGGTTTCGAAAAATACGAGGGACTAGCGACGCTGGAGTCGACGATCTACCACGGCTGGAAACAACCAAAGAGACACGCTGTACGGAATAAAGCGGGCCTCACAAAAATACGAGTGACTAGCGACGCTGGAGATGACTATCTACAACGGCCGGAAACAACCAAAGAGACACCTTATACGGAATAAAGCGGGTCTCGAAAAATACAAGGGACTAGCGACGCTGGAGTCGACGATCTACCACGGCTGGAAACAACCAAAGAGACACGCTGTACGGAATAAAGCGGGTCTCACAAAAAAAAGAGTGACTAGCGACTCTGGAGACGACGATCTACCACGGCTGGAAACAACCAAAGAGACACGCTATACGCAATAAAGCGGGCTTCGAAAAATACGAGGGACTAGCGACGCTGGAGTCGACGATCTACCACGGCTGGAAACAACCAAAGACACGCTGTACGGAATAAAGCGGGTCTCACAAAAATACGAGTGACTAGAGACGCTGGAGACGACGATCTACCACGGCTGGAAACAACCAAAGAGACACGCTATACGTGATAAAGCGGGTCTCACAAAAATACGAGTGACTAGCGACGCTGGAGATGACGATCTACAACGGCTGGAAACAACCAAAGAGGCACTTTATATGGAACAACGCGGGTGTCACAAAAAAAAGAGTGACTAGCGACTCTGGAGACGACGATCTACAGCGACTGGAAACAACCAAAAAGACACGCTATACGGGATAAAGCGGGTCTCACAAAAATACGAGTGACTAGCGACACTGGAGTCGACGATCTACCACGGCTGGAAACATCCAAAGCGATACGCTATACTGGATAAAGCGGGTTTCACAAAAAAAAAAGAGTGACTAGCGACGCTGGAGATGACGATCTACAACGGCCGGAAACAACCAAAGAGACACCTTATACGGAATAAAGCGGGTCTCGAAAAATACAAGGGACTAGCGACGCTGGAGTCGACGATCTACCACGGCTGGAAACAACCAAAGAGACACGTTGTACGGAATAAAGCGGGTCTCACAAAAATACGAGTGACTAGCGACGCTGGAGACGACGATCTACCACGGCTGGAAACAACCAAAAAGACACGCTATACGGGATAAAGCGGGTCTCACAAAAATACGAGTGACTAGCGACGCTGGAGATGACGATCTACAACGGCCGGAAACAACCAAAGAGACACCTTATACGGAATAAAGCGGGTCTCGAAAAATACAAGGGACTAGCGACGCTGGAGTCGACGATCTACCACGGCTGGAAACAACCAAAGAGACACGCTGTACGGAATAAAGCGGGTCTCACAAAAATACGAGTGACTAGCGACGCTGGAGACGACGATCTACCATGGCTGGAAACAACCAAAGAGGCACCTTATATGGAATAACGCGGGTGTCACAAAAATACGAGTGACTAGCGACGCTGGAGACGACGATCTACCACGGCTGGAAACAACCAAAGAGACACCCTATACGGAATAAAGCGGGCCTCGAAAAATGCGAGTGACTAGCGACGCTGGAGACGACGATCTACAGCGGCTGGAAACAACCAAAAAGACACGCTATACGGGATAAAGCGGGTCTCACAAAAATACGAGTGACTAGCGACGCTGGAGATGACGATCTACAACGGCTGGAAACAACCAAAGAGACACCTTATACGGTATAAAGCGGGTCTCACAAAAATACGACTGACTAGTGACTCTGAAGACGACGATCTACCACGGCTGGAAACAACCAAAGAGACACGCTATACGGAATAAAGCGGGTTTCGAAAAATACGAGGGACTAGCGACGCTGGAGTCGACGATCTACCACGGCTGAAAACACCCAAAGAGACACGCTGTACGGAATAAAGCGGGTCTCACAAAAATACGAGTGACTAGCGACGCTGGAGACGACGATCTACCATGGCTGGAAACAACCAAAAGGCACCTTATATGGAATAAAGCGGGTCTCACAAAAATACGAGTGACTAGCGACGCTGGAGACGACGATCTACAGCGGCTGGAAACAACCACAAAGACACGCTATACGGGATAAAGCGGGTCTCACAAAAATACGAGTGACTAGCGACGCTGGAGATGACGATCTACAACGGCTGGAAACAACCAAAGAGACACCTAAAACGGTATAAAGCGGGTCTCACAAAAATACGACTGACTAGCGACTCTGGAGACGACGATCTACCACGGCTGGAAACAACCAAAGAGACACGCTATACGGGATAAAGCGGGTCTCACAAAAATACGAGTGACTAGCGACGCTGGAGATGACGATCTACAACGGCTGGAAAAAACCAAAGAGGCACTTTATATGGAATAACGCGGGTGTCACAAAAATACGAATGACTAGCGACTCTGGAGACGACGATCTACAGCGGCTGGAAACAACCAAAAAGACACGCTATACGGGATAAAGCGGGTCTCACAAAAATACGACTGACTAGCGACGCTGGAGTCGACGATCTACCACGGCTGGAAACAACCAAAGAGACACGCTGTACGGAATAAAGCGGGTCTCACAAAAATACGAGTGACTAGCGACGCTGGAGACGACGATCTACCATGGCTGGAAACAACCAAAGAGGCACCTTATATGGAATAAAGCGGGTCTCACAAAAACACGAGTGACTAGCGACGCTGGAGTCGACGATCTGCCACGGCTGGAAACAACCAAAGAGACACCCTATACGGAATAAAGCGGGCCTCGAAAAATACGAGTGACTAGCGACGCTGGAGACGACGATCTACAGCGGCTGGAAACAACCAAAGAGACACGCTATACGGGATAAAGCGGGTCCCACAAAAATACGAGTGACTAGCGACGCTGGAGATGACGATCTACAACGGCTGGAAACAACCAAAGAGACACGCCATACGGAATAAAGCGGGTCTCACAAAAATACGAGTGACTAGCGACGCTGGAGTCGACGATCTACCACGGCTGGAAACAACCAAATAGACACCCTATACGGTATAAAGCGGGTCTCACAAAAATACGACTGACTAGGGACTCTGGAGACGACGATCTACCACGGCTGGAAACAACCAAAGAGACACGCTATACGGAATAAAGCGGGTTTCGAAAAATACGAGGGACTAGCGACGCTGGAGTCGACGATCTACCACGGCTGGAAACAGCCAAAGAGACACGCTGTACGGAATAAAGCGGGTCTCACAAAAATACGAGTGACTAGCGACGCTGGAGACGACGATCTACCATGGCTGGAAACAACCAAAGAGGCACCTTATATGGAATAAAGCGGGTCTCACAGAAACACGAGTGACTAGCGACGCTGGAGCCGACGATCTACCACGGCTGGAAACAACCAAAGAGACACGCTATACGGGATAAAGCGGGTCTCACAAAAATACGAGTGACTAGCGACGCTGGAGATGACGATCTACAACGGCTGGAAACAACCAAAGAGGCACCTTATATGGAATAAAGCGGGTCTCACAAAAACACGAGTGACTAGCGACGCTGGAGCCGACGATCTACCACGGCTGGAAACAACCAAAGAGACACGCTATACGGGATAAAGCGGGTCTCAAAAAAAAAACGAGTGACTAGCGACGCTGGAGATGACGATCTACAACGGCTGGAAACAACCAAAGAGACACGCTATACGCAATAAAGCGGGTCCCACAAAAATACGAGTGACTAGCGACGCTGGAGATGACGATCTACAACGGCTGGAAACAACCAAAGAGACACGCCATACGGAATAAAGCGGGCCTCGAAAAATACGAGTGACTAGCGACGCTGGAGACGACGATCTACCACGGCTGGAAACAACCAAAGAGACACGCTATACGTGATAAAGCGGGTCTCACAAAAATACGAGTGACTAGCGACGCTGGAGATGACGATCTACAACGGCTGGAAACAACCAAAGAGGCACTTTATATGGAATAACGCGGGTGTCACAAAAAAAAGAGTGACTAGCGACTCTGGAGACGACGATCTACCACGGCTGGAAACAACCAAAGAGACACCCTATACGGAATAAAGCGGGCCTCGAAAAATACGAGTGACTAGCGACGCTGGAGACGACGATCTACAGCGGCTGGAAACAACCAAAGAGACACGCTATACGTGATAAAGCGGGTCTCACAAAAATACGAGTGACTAGCGACGCTGGAGATGACGATCTACCACGGCTGGAAACAACCAAAGAGACACGCTATACGTGATAAAGCGGGTCTCACAAAAATACGAGTGACTAGCGACGCTGGAGATGACGATCTACAACGGCTGGAAACAACCAAAGAGGCACTTTATATGGAATAACGCGGGTGTCACAAAAAAAAGAGTGACTAGCGACTCTGGAGACGACGATCTACAGCGGCTGGAAACAACCAAAAAGACACGCTATACGGGATAAAGCGGGTCTCACAAAAATACGAGTGACTAGCGACGCTGGAGTCGACGATCTACCACGACTGGAAACATCCAAAGAGAAACGCTATACTGGATAAAGCGGGTTTCACAAAAATACGAGTGACTAGCGACGCTGGAGATGACGATCTACAACGGCCGGAAACAAGCAAAGAGACACCTTATACGGAATAAAGCGGGTCTCGAAAAATACAAGGGACTAGCGACGCTGGAGTCGACGATCTACCACGGCTGGAAACAACCAAAGAGACACGCTGTACGGAATAAAGCGGGTCTCACAAAAATACGAGTGACTAGCGACGCTGGAGACGACGATCTACCACGGCTGGAAACAACCAAAGAGACACGCTATACGTGATAAAGCGGGTCTCACAAAAATACGAGTGACTAGCGACGCTGGAGATGACGATCTACAACGGCTGGAAACAACCAAAGAGGCACTTTATATGGAATAACGCGGGTGTCACAAAAAAAAGAGTGACTAGCGACTCTGGAGACGACGATCTACCACGGCTGGAAACAACCAAAGAGACACGCTGTACGGAATAAAGCGGGTCTCACAAAAATACGAGTGACTATTGACGCTGGAGATGACGATCTACAACGGCTGGAAACAACCAAAGAGACACGCTATACGGAATAAAGCGGGTTTCGAAAAATACGAGGGACTAGCGACGCTGGAGTCGACGATCTACCACGGCTGGAAACAACCAAAGAGACACGCTATACGGGATAAAGCGGGTCTCACAAAAATACGAGTGACTATTGACGCTGGAGATGACGATCTACAGCGGCTGGAAACAACCAAAAAGACACGCTATACGGGATAAAACGGGTCTCGAAAAATACAAGGGACTAGCGACGCTGGAGTCGACGATCTACCACGGCTGGAAACAACCAAAGAGACACGCTGTACGGAATAAAGCGGGTCTCACAAAAATACGAGTGACTATTGACGCTGGAGATGACGATCTACAACGGCTGGAAACAACCAAAGAGACACCTTATACGGTATAAAGCGGGTCTCACAAAAATACGACTGACTAGCGACTCTGGAGACGACGATCTACCACGGCTGGAAACAACCAAAGAGACACGCTATACGGAATAAAGCGGGTCTCACAAAAATACGAGTGACTAGCGACGCTGGAGACGACGATCTACCATGGCTGGAAACAACCAAAGAGGCACCTTATATGGAATAAAGCGGGTCTCACAGAAACACGAGTGACTAGCGACGCTGGAGCCGACGATCTACCACGGCTGGAAACAACCAAAGAGACACGCTATACGGGATAAAGCGGGTCTCACAAAAATACGAGTGACTATTGACGCTGGAGATGACGATCTACAACGGCTGGAAACAACCAAAGAGACACGCTATACGGAATAAAGCGGGTTTCGAAAAATACGAGGGACTAGCGACGCTGGAGTCGACGATCTACCACGGCTGGAAACAGCCAAAGAGACACGCTGTACGGAATAAAGCGGGTCTCACAAAAATACGAGTGACTAGCGACGCTGGAGACGACGATCTACCATGGCTGGAAACAACCAAAGAGGCACCTTATATGGAATAAAGCGGGTCTCACAGAAACACGAGTGACTAGCGACGCTGGAGCCGACGATCTACCACGGCTGGAAACAACCAAAGAGACACGCTATACGGGATAAAGCGGGTCTCACAAAAATACGAGTGACTAGCGACGCTGGAGATGACGATCTACAACGGCTGGAAACAACCAAAGAGGCACCTTATATGGAATAAAGCGGGTCTCACAAAAACACGAGTGACTAGCGACGCTGGAGCCGACGATCTACCACGGCTGGAAACAACCAAAGAGACACGCTATACGGGATAAAGCGGGTCTCAAAAAAAAAACGAGTGACTAGCGACGCTGGAGATGACGATCTACAACGGCTGGAAACAACCAAAGAGGCACCTTATATGGAACAAAGCGGGTCTCACAAAAACACGAGTGACTAGCGACGCTGGAGTCGACGATCTACCACGGCTGGAAACAACCAAAGAGACACCCTATACGGAATAAAGCGGGCCTCGAAAAATACGAGTGACTAGCGACGCTGGAGACGACGATCTACAGCGGCTGGAAACAACCAAAGAGACACGCTATACGGGATAAAGCGGGTCCCACAAAAATACGAGTGACTAGCGACGCTGGAGATGACGATCTACAACGGCTGGAAACAACCAAAGAGACACGCCATACGGAATAAAGCGGGCCTCGAAAAATACGAGTGACTAGCGACGCTGGAGACGACGATCTACCACGGCTGGAAACAACCAAAGAGACACGCTATACGTGATAAAGCGGGTCTCACAAAAATACGAGTGACTAGCGACGCTGGAGATGACGATCTACAACGGCTGGAAACAACCAAAGAGGCACTTGATATGGAATAACGCGGGTGTCACAAAAAAAAGAGTGACTAGCGACTCTGGAGACGACGATCTACCACGGCTGGAAACAACCAAAGAGACACCCTATACGGAATAAAGCGGGCCTCGAAAAATACGAGTGACTAGCGACGCTGGAGACGACGATCTACAGCGGCTGGAAACAACCAAAGAGACACGCTATACGTGATAAAGCGGGTCTCACAAAAATACGAGTGACTAGCGACGCTGGAGATGACGATCTACCACGGCTGGAAACAACCAAAGAGACACGCTATACGTGATAAAGCGGGTCTCACAAAAATACGAGTGACTAGCGACGCTGGAGATGACGATCTACAACGGCTGGAAACAACCAAAGAGGCACTTTATATGGAATAACGCGGGTGTCACAAAAAAAAGAGTGACTAGCGACTCTGGAGACGACGATCTACAGCGGCTGGAAACAACCAAAAAGACACGCTATACGGGATAAAGCGGGTCTCACAAAAATACGAGTGACTAGCGACGCTGGAGTCGACGATCTACCACGACTGGAAACATCCAAAGAGAAACGCTATACTGGATAAAGCGGGTTTCACAAAAATACGAGTGACTAGCGACGCTGGAGATGACGATCTACAACGGCCGGAAACAACCAAAGAGACACCTTATACGGAATAAAGCGGGTCTCGAAAAATACAAGGGACTAGCGACGCTGGAGTCGACGATCTACCACGGCTGGAAACAACCAAAGAGACACGCTGTACGGAATAAAGCGGGTCTCACAAAAATACGAGTGACTAGCGACGCTGGAGACGACGATCTACCACGGCTGGAAACAACCAAAGAGACACGCTATACGTGATAAAGCGGGTCTCACAAAAATACGAGTGACTAGCGACGCTGGAGATGACGATCTACAACGGCTGGAAACAACCAAAGAGGCACTTTATATGGAATAACGCGGGTGTCACAAAAAAAAGAGTGACTAGCGACTCTGGAGACGACGATCTACCACGGCTGGAAACAACCAAAGAGACACCCTATACGGAATAAAGCGGGCCTCGAAAACTACGAGTGACAAGCGACGCTGGAGACGACGATCTACAGCGGCTGGAAACAACCAAAAAGACACGCTATACGGGATAAAACGGGTCTCGAAAAATACAAGGGACTAGCGACGCTGGAGTCGACGATCTACCACGGCTGGAAACAACCAAAGAGACACGCTGTACGGAATAAAGCGGGTCTCACAAAAATACGAGTGACTATTGACGCTGGAGATGACGATCTACAACGGCTGGAAACAACCAAAGAGACACCTTATACGGTATAAAGCGGGTCTCACAAAAATACGACTGACTAGCGACTCTGGAGACAACGATCTACCACGGCTGGAAACAACCAAAGAGACACGCTATACGGAATAAAGCGGGTTTCGAAAAATACGAGGGACTAGCGACGCTGGAGTCGACGATCTACCACGGCTGGAAACAGCCAAAGAGACACGCTGTACGGAATAAAGCGGGTCTCACAAAAATACGAGTGACTAGCGACGCTGGAGACGACGATCTACCATGGCTGGAAACAACCAAAGAGGCACCTTATATGGAATAAAGCGGGTCTCACAAAAACACGAGTGACTAGCGACGCTGGAGTCGACGATCTACCACGGCTGGAAACAACCAAAGAGACACGCTATACGGGATAAAGCGGGTCTCACAAAAATACGAGTGACTAGCGACGCTGGAGATGACGATCTACAACGGCTGGAAACAACCAAAGAGGCACCTTATATGGAATAACGCGGGTGTCACAAAAATACGAGTGACTAGCGACTCTGGAGACGACGATCTACCACGGCTGGAAACAACCACAGAGACACCCTATACGGAATAAAGCGGGTCTCGAAAAATACGAGGGACTAGCGACGCTGGAGTCGACGATCTACCACGGCTGGAAACAACCAAAGAGACACGCTGTACGGAATAAAGCGGGTCTCACAAAAATACGAGTGACTAGCGACGCTGGAGACGACGATCTACCACGGCTGGAAACAACCAAAGAGACACGCTGTACGGAATAAAGCGAGTCTCACAAAAATACGAGTGACTAGCGACGCTGGAGACGACGATCTACCACGACTGGAAACAACCAAAGAGGCATTTTATATGGAATAAAGCGGGTCTCACATAAATACGAGTGACTAGCAACTCTGGAGACGACGATCTACCACGGCTGAAAACAACCAAAGAGACACCCTATACGGAATAAAGCGGGTCTCGAAAAATACGAGGGACTAGCGACGCTGGAGTCGACGATCTACCACGGCTGGAAACAACCAAAGAGACACGCTGTACGGAATAAAGCGGGTCTCACAAAAATACGAGTGACTAGCGACGCTGGAGACGACGATCTACCACGGCTGGAAACAACCAAAGAGACACGCTATACGGGATAAAGCGGGTCTCACAAAAATACGAGTGACTAGCGACGCTGGAGATGACGATCTACAACGGCTGGAAACAACCAAAGAGACACGCTATACGGAATAAAGCGGGTCTCACAAAAATACGAGTGACTAGCGACGCTGGAGTCGACGATCTACCACGGCTGGAAGCAACCAAAGAGACACCCTATACGGAATAAAGCGGGTCTCACAAAAATTCGAGTGACTAGCGACTCTGGAGACGACGATCTACCACGGCTGGAAACAACCAAAGAGACACGCTATACGGAATAAAGCGGGTCTCGAAAAATACGAGGGACTAGCGACGCTGGAGTCGACGATCTACCACGGCTGGAAACAACCAAAGAGACACGCTGTACGGAATAAAGCGGGTCTCACAAAAATACGAGTGACTAGCGACGCTGGAAACGACGATCTACCACGGCTGGAAACAACCAAAGAGACACGCTATACGGGATAAAGCGGGTCTCACAAAAATACGAGTGACTAGCGACGCTGGAGATGACGATCTACAACGGCTGGAAACAACCAAAGAGGCACCTTATATGGAATAACGCGGGTGTCACAAAAATACGAGTGACTAGCGACTCTGGAGACGACGATCTACCACGGCTGGAAACAACCAAAGAGACACGCTATACGGAATAAAGCGGGTCTCACAAAAATACGAGTGACTAGCGACGCTGGAGTCGACGATCTACCACGGCTGGAAACAACCAAAGAGACACGCTATACGGAATAAAGCGGGTCTCACAAAAATACGAGTGACTAGCGACGCTGGAGTCGACGATCTACCACGGCTGGAAGCAACCAAAGAGACACCCTATACGGAATTAAGCGGGTCTCACAAAAATACGAGTGACCAGCGACGCTGGAGATGACGATCTACAACGGCTGGAAACAACCAAAGAGGCACCTTATATGGAATAACGCGGGTGTCACAAAAATACGAGTGACTAGCGACTCTGGAGACGACGATCTACCACGGCTGGAAACAACCAAAGAGACACGCTATACGGAATAAAGCGGGTCTCACAAAAATACGAGTGACTAGCGACGCTGGAGTCGACGATCTACCACGGCTGGAAGCAACCAAAGAGACACGCTATACGGGATAAAGCGGGTCTCACAAAAATACGAGTGACTAGCGACGCTGGAGATGACGATCTACAACGGCTGGAAACAACCAAAGAGGCACCTTATATGGAATAACGCGGGTGTCACAAAAATACGAGTGACTAGCGACTCTGGAGACGACGATCTACCACGGCTGAAACAACCAAAGAGACACGCTATACGGAATAAAGCGGGTCTCACAAAAATACGAGTGACTAGCGACGCTGGAGTCGACGATCTACAGCGGCTGGAAACAAACAAAGAGACACGCTATACGGGATAAAGCGGGTCTCACAAAAATACGAGTGACTAGCGACGCTGGAGATGACGATCTACAACGGCTGGAAACAACCAAAGAGACACCTTATACGGTATAAAGCGGGTCTCACAAAAATACGAGTGACTAGCGACGCTGGGGTCGACGATCTACAACGGCTGGAAACAACCAAAGAGACACCCTATACGGAATAAAGCGGGTCTCACAAAAATTCGAGTGACTAGCGACTCTAGAGACGACGATCTACCACGGCTGGAAACAACCAAAGAGACACGCTATACGGATTAAAGCGGGTCTCGAAAAATACGAGGGACTAGCGACGCTGGAGTCGACGATCTACCACGGCTGGAAACAACCAAAGAGACACGCTGTACGGAATAAAGCGGGTCTCACAAAAATACGAGTGACTAGCGACGCTGGAGACGACGATCTACCACGGCTGGAAACAACCAAAGAGACACGCTATACGGGATAAAGCGGGTCTCACAAAAATACGAGTGACTTGTGACGCTGGAGACGACGATCTACCACGGCTGGAAACAACCAAAGAGACACCCTATACGGAATAAAGCGGGTCTCGAAAAATACGAGTGACTAGCGACGCTGGAGACGACGATATACAGCGGCTGGAAACAACCAAAGAGACACTCTATACGGGATAAAGCAGGTCTCACAAAAATACGAGTGACTAGCGACGCTAGAGATGACGATCTACAACGGCTGGAAACAACCAAAGAGACACCTTATACGGAATAAAGCGGCTCTCACAAAAAAAAGAGTGACTAGCGACGCTGGAGTCGACGATCTACCACGGCTGGAAACAACCAAAGAGACACGCTATACTTGATAAAGCGGGTCTCACAAAAATACGAGTGACTAGCGACGCTGGAGACGACGATCTACCACGACTGGAAAAAACCAAAGAGACACGCTGTACGGAATAAAGCGGGTCTGGAAAAATGCGAGTGACTAGCGACGCTGGAGACGACGATCTACAGCGGCTGGAAACAACCAAAGAGACACGCTCTACGGGATAAAGCGGGTCTCGAAAAATACGAGTGACTAGCGACGCTGGAGACGACGATCTACAGCGGCTGGAAACAACCAAAGAGACACGCTATACGGGATAAAGCGGGTCTCACAAAAATACGAGTGACTAGCGACGCTGGAGATGACGATCTACAAGGGCTGGAAACAACCAAAGAGGCACCTTATATGGAATAACGCGGGTGTCACAAAAATACGAGTGACTAGCGACTCTGGAGACGACGATCTACCACGGCTGGAAACAACCAAAGAGACACCCTATACGGAATTAAGCGGGTCTCGAAAAATACGAGTGACTAGCGACGCTGGAGACGACGATCTACAGCGGCTGGAAACAACCAAAGAGACACGCTATACGGGATAAAGCGGGTCTCACAAAAATACGAGTGACTGGCGACGCTGGAGATGACGATCTACCACGGCTGGAAACAACCAAAGAGGCACCTTATATGGAATAAAGCGGGTCTCACAAAAATGCGAGTGACTAGCAACTCTGGAGACGACGATCTACCACGGCTGGAAACAACCAAAGAGACACCCTATACGGAATAAAGCGGGTCTCGAAAAATACGAGTGACTAGCGACGCTGGAGACGACGATATACAGCGGCTGGAAACAACCAAAGAGACACGCTATACGGGATAAAGCGGGTCTCACAAAAATACGAGTGACTAGCGACGCTAGAGATGACGATCTACAACGGCTGGAAACAACCAAAGAGACACCTTATACGGAATAAAGCGGCTCTCACAAAAAAAAGAGTGACTAGCGACGCTGGAGTCGACGATCTACCACGGCTGGAAACAACCAAAGAGACACGCTATACTTGATAAAGCGGGTCTCACAAAAATACGAGTGACTAGCGACGCTGGAGACGACGATCTACCACGGCTGGAAAAAACCAAAGAGACACGCTGTACGGAATAAAGCGGGTCTGGAAAAATACGAATGACTAGCCACGCTGGAGACGACGATCTACCACGGCTGGAAACAACCAAAGAGACACCCTATACGGAATAAAGCGGGTCTCACAAAAATACGAGTGACTAGCGACGCTGGAGATGACGATCTACAACGGCTGGAAACAACCAAAGAGGAACTTTATATGGAATAACGCGGGAGTCACAAAAAAAAAGAGTGACTAGCGACTCTGGAGACGACGATCTACCACGGCTGGAAACAACCAAAGAGACACCCTATACGGAATAAAGCGGGTCTCAAAAAATACGAGTGACTAGCGACGCTGGAGACGACGATCTACAGCGGCTGGAAACAACCAAAAAGACACGCTATACGCGATAAAGCGGGTCTCACAAAAATACGAGTGACTAGCGACGCTGGAGATGACGATCTACAACGGCTGGAAACAACCAAAGAGACACCTTATACGGTATAAAGCGGCTCTCACAAAAATACGAGTGACTAGCGACTCTGGAGACGACGATCTACCACGGCTGGAAACAACCAAAGAGACACGCTATACGGAATAAAGCGGGTCTCGAAAAATACAAGGGATTAGCGACGCTGGAGTCGACGATCTACCACGGCTGGAAACAACCAAAGAGACACGCTGTACGGAATAAAGCGGGTCTCACAAAAATACGAGTGACTAGCGACTCTGGAGACGACGATCTACCACGGCTGGAAACAACCAAAGAGACACGCTATACGTGATAAAGCGGGTCTCACAAAAATACGAGTGACTAGCGACGCTGGAGATGACGATCTGCAACGGCTGGAAACAACCAAAGAGGCATTATATATGGAATAACGCGGGTGTCACAAAAAAAAGAGTGACTAGCGACTCTGAAGACGACGATCTACCACAGCTGGAAACAACCAAAGAGACACCCTATACGGAATAAAGCGGGTCTCGAAAAATACGAGTGACTAGCGACGCTAGAGACGACGATCTACAGCGGCTGGAAACAATCAAAAAGACACGGTATACGGGATAAAGCGGGTCTCACAAAAAAAGAGTGACTAGCGACGCTGGAGATGACGATCTACAACGGCTGGAAACAACCAAAGAGACATCCTATACGGTATAAAGCGGGTCTCACAAAAATACGACTGACTAGCGACTCTGGAGACGACGATCTACCACGGCTGGAAACAACCAAAGAGACACCCTATACGGAATAAAGCGGGTCTCGAAAAATACGAGGGACTAGCGACGCTGGAGTCGACGATCTACCACGGCTGGAAACAACCAAAGAGACACGCTGTACGGAATAAAGCGGGTCTCACAAAAATACGAGTGACTAGCGACGCTGGAGACGACGATCTACAAGGCTGGAAACAACTAAAGAGGCACCTTATATGGAATAAAGCGGGTCTCACAAAAATACGAGTGACTACCAACTCTGTAGACGACGATCTACCACGGCTGAAAACAACCAAAGAGACACCCTATACGGAATAAAGCGGGTCTCGAAAAATACGAGTGACTAGCGACGCTGGAGTTGACGATCTACCACGGCTGGAAACAACCAAAGAGACACGCTGTACGGAATAAAGCGGGTCTCACAAAAATACGAGTGACTAGCGACGCTGGAGACGACGATCTACCACGGCTGGAAACAACCAAAGAGACACGCTATACGGGATAAAGCGGGTCTCACAAAAATACGAGTGACTAGCGACGCTGGAGATGACGATCTACAACGGCTGGAAACAACCAAAGAGACACCTTATATGGAATAAAGCGGGTCTCGAAAAATACGAGTGACTAGCGACGCTGGAGACGACGATCTACAGCAGCTGGAAACAACCAAAGAGACACGCTATACGGGATAAAGCGGGTCTCACAAAAATACGAGTGACTAGCGACGCTGGAGATGACGATCTACAACGGCTGGAAACAACCAAAGAGACACGCTATACGGGATAAAGCGGGTCTCACAACAATACGACTGACGAGCGACTCTGGAGACGACGATCTACCACGGCTGGAAACAACCAAAGAGACACCCTATACGGAATAAAGCGGGTCTCGAAAAATACGAGTGACTAGCGACGCTGGAGACGACGATCTACAGCGGCTGGAAACAACCAAAGAGGCACCTTATATGGAATAACGCGGGTGTCACAAAAATACGAGTGACTAGCGACTCTGGAGGCGACGATCTACCACGGCTGGAAACAACCAAAGAGACACCTTATACGGAATAAAGCGGGTCTCGAAAAATACGAGTGACTAGCGACGCTGGAGACGACGATCTACAGCGGCTGGAAACAACCAAAGAGACACGCTATACGGGATAAAGCGGGTCTCACAAAAATACGAGTGACTAGCGACGCTGGAGATGACGATCTACCACGGCTGGAAACAACCAAAGAGGCACCTTATATGGAATAACGCGGGTGTCACAAAAATACGAGTGACTAGCGACTCTGGAGGCGACGATCTACCACGGCTGGAAACAACCAAAGAGACACCCTATACGGAATAAAGCGGGTCTCGAAAAATACGAGTGACTAGCGACGCTGGAGACGACGATCTACAGCGGCTGGAAACAACCAAAGAGACACGCTATACGGGATAAAGCGGGTCTCACAAAAATACGAGTGACTAGCGACGCTGGAGATGACGATCTACAACGGCTGGAAACAACCAAAGAGACACCTTATACGGTATAAAGCGGGTCTCACAACAATACGACTGACGAGCGACTCTGGAGTCGACGATCTACCACGGCTGGAAACAACCAAAGAGACACCCTATACGGAATAAAGCGGGTCTCGAAAAATACGAGGGACTAGCGACGCTGGAGTCGACGGTCTTCCACGGCTGGAAACAACCAAAGAGACACCCTGTACGGAATAAAGCGGGTCTCACAAAAATACGAGTGACTAGCGACGCTGGAGACGACGATCTACCACGGCTGGAAACAACCAAAGAGGCACCTTATATGGAATAACGCGGGTCTCACAAAAATACGAGTGACTAGCAACTCTGGAGACGACGATCTACCACGGCTGGAAACAACCAAAGAGACACGCTATACGTGATAACGCGGGTCTCACAAAAATACGAGTGACTAGCGACGCTGGAGACGACGATCTACCACGGCTGGAAAAAACCAAAGAGACACGCTGTACGGAATAAAGCGGGTCTGGAAAAATTCGAGTGACTAGCGACGCTGGAGTCGACGATCTACCACGGCTGGAAACAACCAAAGAGACACGCTATACGTGATAAAGCGGGTCTCACAAAAATACGAGTGACTAGCGACGCTGGAGACGACGATCTACCACGGCTGGAAAAAACCAAAGAGACACGCTGTACGGAATAAAGCGGGTCTGGAAAAATTCGAGTGACTAGCGACGCTGGAGACGACGATCTACCACGGCTGGAAACAACCAAAGAGACACGCTATACGGAATAAAGCGGGTCTCAGAAAAATACGAGTGACTAGCGACGCTGGAGACGACGATCTACCACGGCTGGAAAAAACCAAAGAGACACGCTGTACGGAATAAAGCGGGTCTCGAAAAATACGAGTGACTAGCGACGCTGGAGACGACGATCTACCACGGCTGGAAAAAACCAAAGAGACACGCTATACGGAATAAAGCGGGTCTGAAAAAATACGAGTGACTAGCGACGCTGGAGACGACGATCTACCACGGCTGGAAACAACCAAAGAGACACGCTATACGGAATAAAGCGGATCTCACAAAAATACGAGTGACTAGCGACGCTGGAGACGACGATCTACAACAGCTGGAAACAACCAAAGAGACACGCTGTACGGAATAAAGCGGGTCTCACAAAAATACGAGTGACTAGCGACGCTGGAGACGACGATCTACCACGGCTGGAAACAACCAAAGAGGCACCTTATATGGAATAACGCGGGTCTCACAAAAATACGAGTGACTAGCAACTCTGGAGACGACGATCTACCACGGCTGGAAACAACCAAAGAGACACCCTGTACGGAATAAAGCGGGTCTTACAAAAATACGAGTGACTAGCGACGCTGGACACGACGATCTACCACGGCTGGAAAAAACCAAAGAGACACGCCATATGGAATAAAGCGGCTCCCACAAAAATACGAGTGACTAGCAACGCTGGAGATGACGATCTACAACGGCTGGAAACAACCAAAGAGACACCTTATATGGAATAAAGCGGCTCTCACAAAAATACGAGTGACTAGCGACGCTGGACACGACGATCTACCACGGCTGGAAAAAACCAAAGAGACACGCCATACGGAATAAAGCGGCATCCACAAAAATTCGAGTGACTAGCGACGCTGGACACGACGATCTACAACAGCTGGAAACAACCAAAGAGACACGCTATACGGAATAAAGCGGGTCTCACACAAATACGAGTGACTAGCGACGCTGGAGACGACGATCTACCACGGCTGGAAGCAACCAAAGAGACACGCCAAACGGAATAAAGCGGCTCTCACAAAAATACGAGTGACTAGCGACGCTGGAGTCGACGATCTACCACGGCTGGAAACAACCAAAGAGGCACCTTATATGGAATAACGCGGGTCTCACAAAAATACGACTGACTAGCGACTCTGGAGACGACGATCTACCGCGGCTGGAAACAACCAAAGAGACACGCTTTACGTAATAAAGCGGGTCTCGAAAAATACGAGGGACTAGCGACGCTGGAGTCCACGATCTACAGCGGCTGGAAACAACCAAAGAGACACTCTATACGGGATAAAGCAGGTCTCACAAAAATACGAGTGACTAGCGACGCTGGAGATGACGATCTACAGCGGCTGGAAACAACCAAAGAGACACCTTATACGGAATAAAGCGGCTCTCACAAAAATACGAGTGACTAGCGACGCTGTAGTCGACGATCTACCACGGCTGGAAACAACCAAAGAGACACGCTATACGGAATAAAGCGGGTCTCACAAAAATACGAGTGACTAGCGACGCTGGAGACGACGATCTACCACGGCTGGAAAAAACCAAAGAGACACGCTATACGGAATAAAGCGGGTCTGAAAAAATACGAGTGACTAGCGACGCTGGAGACGACGATCTTCCACGGCTGGAAACAACCAAAGAGACACGCTATACGGAATAAAGCGGATCTCACAAAAATACGAGTGACTAGCAACGCTGGAGATGACGATCTACAACGGCTGGAAACAACCAAAGAGACACCTTATATGGAATAAAGCAACTCTCACAAAAATACGAGTGACTAGCGACGCTGGACACGACGATCTACCACGGCTGGAAAAAACCAAAGAGACACGCCATACGGAATAAAGCGGCTCCCACAAATATTCGAGTGACTAGCGACGCTGGACACGACGATCTACAACAGCTGGAAACAACCAAAGAGACACGCTATACGGAATAAAGCGGGTCTCACACAAATACGAGTGACTAGCGACGCTGGAGACGACGATCTACAGCGGCTGGAAACAACCAAAGAGACACGCTATACGGGATAAAGCAGGTCTCACAAAAATACGAGTGACTAGCGACGCTGGAGATGACGATCTACAACGGCTGGAAACAACCAAAGAGACACATTATACGGAATAAAGCGGCTCTCACAAAAATACGAGTGACTAGCGACGCTGGAGTCGACTATCTACCACGGCTGGAAACAACCAAAGAGACACGCTATACGTGATAAAGCGGGTCTCACAAAAATACGAGTGACTAGCGACGCTGGAGACGACGATCTACCACGGCTGGAAAAAACCAAAGAGACACGCTGTACGGAATAAAGCGGGTCTGGAAAAATTCGAGTGACTAGCGACGCTGGAGACGACGATCTACCACGGCTGGAAACAACCAAAGAGACACGCTATACGGAATAAAGCGGGTCTCAGAAAAATACGAGTGACTAGCGACGCTGGAGACGACGATCTACCACGGCTGGAAAAAACCAAAGAGACACGCTGTACGGAATAAAGCGGGTCTCGAAAAATACGAGTGACTAGCGACGCTGGGGACGACGATCTACCACGGCTGGAAAAAACCAAAGAGACACGCTATACGGAATAAAGCGGGTCTGAAAAAATACGAGTGACTAGCGACGCTGGAGACGACGATCTACCACGGCTGGAAACAACCAAAGAGACACGCTATACGGAATAAAGCGGATCTCACAAAAATACGAGTGACTAGCAACGCTGGAGATGACGATCTACAACGGCTGGAAACAACCAAAGAGACACCTTATATGGAATAAAGCGGCTCTCACAAAAATATGAGTGACTAGTGACGCTGGACACGACGATCTACCACGGCTGGAAAAAACCAAAGAGACACGCCATACGGAATAAAGCGGCTCCCACAAAAATTCGAGTGACTAGCGACGCTGGACACGACGATCTACAACAGCTGGAAACAACCAAAGAGACACGCTATACGGAATAAAGCGGGTCTCACACAAATACGAGTGACTAGCGACGCTGGAGTCGACGATCTACCACGGCTGGAAACAACCAAAGAGGCACCTTATATGGAATAACGCGGGTCTCACAAAAATACGACTGACTAGCGACTCTGGAGACGACGATCTACCGCGGCTGGAAACAACCAAAGAGACACGCTTTACGGAATAAAGCGGGTCTCCAAAAATACGAGGGACTAGCGACGCTGGAGTCGACGATCTACAGCGGCTGGAAACAACCAAAGAGACACTCTATACGGGATAAAGCAGGTCTCACAAAAATACGAGTGACTAGCGACGCTGGAGATGACGATCTACAGCGGCTGGAAACAACCAAAGAGACACCTTATACGGAATAAAGCGGCTCTCACAAAAATACGAGTGACTAGCGACGCTGTAGTCGACGATCTACCACGGCTGGAAACAACCAAAGAGACACGCTATACGTGATAAAGCGGGTCTCACAAAAATACGAGTGACTAGCGACGCTGGAGACGACGATCTACCACGGCTGGAAAAAACCAAAGAGACACGCTGTACGGAATAAAGCGGGTCTCGAAAAATACGAGTGACTAGCGACGCTGGGGACGACGATCTACCACGGCTGGAAAAAACCAAAGAGACACGCTATACGGAATAAAGCGGGTCTGAAAAAATACGAGTGACTAGCGACGCTGGAGACGACGATCTACCACGGCTGGAAACAACCAAAGAGACACGCTATACGGAATAAAGCGGATCTCACAAAAATACGAGTGACTAGCAACGCTGGAGATGACGATCTACAACGGCTGGAAACAACCAAAGAGACACCTTATATGGAATAAAGCGGCTCTTACAAAAATATGAGTGACTAGTGACGCTGGACACGACGATCTACCACGGCTGGAAAAAACCAAAGAGACACGCCATACGGAATAAAGCGGCTCCCACAAAAATTCGAGTGACTAGCGACGCTGGAGTCGACGATCTACCACGGCTGGAAACAACCAAAGAGACACGCTATACGTGATAAAGCGGGTCTCACAAAAATACGAGTGACTAGCGACGCTGGAGACGACGATCTACCACGGCTGGAAAAAACCAAAGAGACACGCTGTACGGAATAAAGCGGGTCTCGAAAAATACGAGTGACTAGCGACGCTGGAGACGACGATCTACAGCGGCTGGAAACAACCAAAGAGACACCTTATACGGAATAAAGCGGCTCTCACAAAAATACGAGTGACTAGCGACGCTGTAGTCGACGATCTACCACGGCTGGAAACAACCAAAGAGACACGCTATACGTGATAAAGCGGGTCTCACAAAAATACGAGTGACTAGCGACGCTGGAGACGACGATCTACCACGGCTGGAAAAAACCAAAGAGACACGCTGTACGGAATAAAGCGGGTCTCGAAAAATACGAGTGACTAGCGACGCTGGAGACGACGATCTACAGCGGCTGGAAACAACCAAAGAGACACCTTATACGGAATAAAGCGGCTCTCACAAAAATACGAGTGACTAGCGACGCTGTAGTCGACGATCTACCACGGCTGGAAACAACCAAAGAGACACGCTATACGGAATAAAGCGGGTCTGAAAAAATACGAGTGACTAGCGACGCTGGAGACGACGATCTACCACGGCTGGAAACAACCAAAGAGACACGCTATACGGAATAAAGCGGATCTCACAAAAATACGAGTGACTAGCAACGCTGGAGATGACGATCTACAACGGCTGGAAACAACCAAAGAGACACCTTATATGGAATAAAGCGGCTCTTACAAAAATACGAGTGACTAGCGACGCTGGACACGACGATCTACCACGGCTGGAAAAAACCAAAGAGACACGCCATATGGAATAAAGCGGCGCCCACAAAAATACGAGTGTCTAGCGACGCTGGAGACGACGATCTACCACGCCAGGAAACAACCAAAGAGACACGCTGAACGGAATAAAGCGGGTCTCGAAAAATACGAGGGACTAGCGACGCTGGAGTCGACGATCTACCACGGCTGGAAACAACCAAAGCGACACGCTATACGGAATAAAGCGGGTCTCAGAAAAATACGAGTGACTAGCGACGCTGGAGTCGACGATCTACCACGGCTGGAAACAACCAAAGAGGCACCTTATATGGAATAACGCGGGTCTCACAAAAATACGACTGACTAGCGACTCTGGAGACGACGATCTACCGCGGCTGGAAACAACCAAAGAGACACGCTTTACGTAATAAAGCGGGTCTCGAAAAATACGAGGGACTAGCGACGCTGGAGTCCACGATCTACAGCGGCTGGAAACAACCAAAGAGACACTCTATACGGGATAAAGCAGGTCTCACAAAAATACGAGTGACTAGCGACGCTGGAGATGACGATCTACAGCGGCTGGAAACAACCAAAGAGACACCTTATACGGAATAAAGCGGCTCTCACAAAAATACGAGTGACTAGCGACGCTGTAGTCGACGATCTACCACGGCTGGAAACAACCAAAGAGACACGCTATACGGAATAACGCGGGTCTCACAAAAATACGAGTGACTAGCGACGCTGGAGACGACGATCTACCGCGGCTGGAAACAACCAAAGAGACACGCTTTACGTAATAAAGCGGGTCTCGAAAAATACGAGGGACTAGCGACGCTGGAGTCCACGATCTACAGCGGCTGGAAACAACCAAAGAGACACTCTATACGGGATAAAGCAGGTCTCACAAAAATACGAGTGACTAGCGACGCTGGAGATGACGATCTACAGCGGCTGGAAACAACCAAAGAGACACCTTATACGGAATAAAGCGGCTCTCACACAAATACGAGTGACTAGCGACGCTGTAGTCGACGATCTATCACGGCTGGAAACAACCAAAGAGACACGCTTTACGTAATAAAGCGGGTCTCGAAAAATACGAGGGACTAGCGACGCTGGAGTCCACGATCTACAGCGGCTGGAAACAACCAAAGAGACACTCTATACGGGATAAAGCAGGTCTCACAAAAATACGAGTGACTAGCGACGCTGGAGATGACGATCTACAACGGCTGGAAACAACCAAAGAGACACATTATACGGAATAAAGCGGCTCTCACAAAAATACGAGTGACTAGCGACGCTGGAGTCGACTATCTACCACGGCTGGAAACAACCAAAGAGACACGCTGTACGTGATAAAGCGGGTCTCACAAAAATACGAGTGACTAGCGACGCTGGAGACGACGATCTACCACGGCTGGAAAAAACCAAAGAGACACGCTGTACGGAATAAAGCGGGTCTGGAAAAATTCGAGTGACTAGCGACGCTGGAGACGACGATCTACCACGGCTGGAAACAACCAAAGAGACACGCTATACGGAATAAAGCGGGTCTCAGAAAAATACGAGTGACTAGCGACGCTGGAGACGACGATCTACCACGGCTGGAAAAAACCAAAGAGACACGCTGTACGGAATAAAGCGGGTCTCGAAAAATACGAGTGACTAGCGACGCTGGGGACGACGATCTACCACGGCTGGAAAAAACCAAAGAGACACGCTATACGGAATAAAGCGGGTCTGAAAAAATACGAGTGACTAGCGACGCTGGAGACGACGATCTACCACGGCTGGAAACAACCAAAGAGACACGCTATACGGAATAAAGCGGCTCCCACAAAAATTCGAGTGACTAGCGACGCTGGACACGACGATCTACAACAGCTGGAAACAACCAAAGAGACACGCTATACGGAATAAAGCGGGTCTCACACAAATACGAGTGACTAGCGACGCTGGAGTCGACGATCTACCACGGCTGGAAACAACCAAAGAGGCACCTTATATGGAATAACGCGGGTCTCACAAAAATACGACTGACTAGCGACTCTGGAGACGACGATCTACCGCGGCTGGAAACAACCAAAGAGACACGCTTTACGGAATAAAGCGGGTCTCCAAAAATTCGAGGGACTAGCGACGCTGGAGTCGACGATCTACAGCGGCTGGAAACAACCAAAGAGACACTCTATACGGGATAAAGCAGGTCTCACAAAAATACGAGTGACTAGCGACGCTGGAGATGACGATCTACAGCGGCTGGAAACAACCAAAGAGACACCTTATACGGAATAAAGCGGCTCTCACAAAAATACGAGTGACTAGCGACGCTGTAGTCGACGATCTACCACGGCTGGAAACAACCAAAGAGACACGCTATACGTGATAAAGCGGGTCTCACAAAAATACGAGTGACTAGCGACGCTGGAGACGACGATCTACCACGGCTGGAAAAAACCAAAGAGACACGCTGTACGGAATAAAGCGGGTCTCGAAAAATACGAGTGACTAGCGACGCTGGAGACGACGATCTACAGCGGCTGGAAACAACCAAAGAGACACCTTATACGGAATAAAGCGGCTCTCACAAAAATACGAGTGACTAGCGACGCTGTAGTCGACGATCTACCACGGCTGGAAACAACCAAAGAGACACGCTATACGGAATAAAGCGGGTCTGAAAAAATACGAGTGACTAGCGACGCTGGAGACGACGATCTACCACGGCTGGAAACAACCAAAGAGACACGCTATACGGAATAAAGCGGATCTCACAAAAATACGAGTGACTAGCAACGCTGGAGATGACGATCTACAACGGCTGGAAACAACCAAAGAGACACCTTATGTGGAATAAAGCGGCTCTTACAAAAATACGAGTGACTAGCGACGCTGGACACGACGATCTACCACGGCTGGAAAAAACCAAAGAGACACGCCATATGGAATAAAGCGGCTCCCACAAAAATACGAGTGTCTAGCGACGCTGGAGACGACGATCTTCCACGCCTGGAAACAACCAAAGAGACACGCTGAACGGAATAAAGCGGGTCTCGAAAAATACGAGGGACTAGCGACGCTGGAGTCGACGATCTACCACGGCTGGAAACAACCAAAGCGACACGCTATACGGAATAAAGCGGGTCTCAGAAAAATACGAGTGACTAGCGACGCTGGAGTCGACGATCTACCACGGCTGGAAACAACCAAAGAGGCACCTTATATGGAATAACGCGGGTCTCACAAAAATACGACTGACTAGCGACTCTGGAGACGACGATCTACCGCGGCTGGAAACAACCAAAGAGACACGCTTTACGTAATAAAGCGGGTCTCGAAAAATACGAGGGACTAGCGACGCTGGAGTCCACGATCTACAGCGGCTGGAAACAACCAAAGAGACACTCTATACGGGATAAAGCAGGTCTCACAAAAATACGAGTGACTAGCGACGCTGGAGATGACGATCTACAGCGGCTGGAAACAACCAAAGAGACACCTTATACGGAATAAAGCGGCTCTCACAAAAATACGAGTGACTAGCGACGCTGGAGACGACGATCTACCACGGCTGGAAAAAATCAAAGAGACACGCTATACGGAATAAAGCGGGTCTGAAAAAATACGAGTGACTAGCGACGCTGGAGACGACGATCTACCACGGCTGGAAACAACCAAAGAGACACGCTATACGGAATAAAGCGGATCTCACAAAAATACGAGTGACTAGCAACGCTGGAGATGACGATCTACAACGGCTGGAAACAACCAAAGAGACACCTTATATGGAATAAAGCAACTCTCACAAAAATACGAGTGACTAGCGACGCTGGACACGACGATCTACCACGGCTGGAAAAAACCAAAGAGACACGCCATACGGAATAAAGCGGCTCCCACAAAAATTCGAGTGACTAGCGACGCTGGACACGACGATCTACAACAGCTGGAAACAACCAAAGAGACACGCTATACGGAATAAAGCGGGTCTCACACAAATACGAGTGACTAGCGACGCTGGAGACGACGATCTACAGCGGCTGGAAACAACCAAAGAGACACGCTATACGGGATAAAGCAGGTCTCACAAAAATACGAGTGACTAGCGACGCTGGAGATGACGATCTACAACGGCTGGAAACAACCAAAGAGACACATTATACGGAATAAAGCGGCTCTCACAAAAATACGAGTGACTAGCGACGCTGGAGTCGACTATCTACCACGGCTGGAAACAACCAAAGAGACACGCTATACGTGATAAAGCGGGTCTCACAAAAATACGAGTGACTAGCGACGCTGGAGACGACGATCTACCACGGCTGGAAAAAACCAAAGAGACACGCTGTACGGAATAAAGCGGGTCTGGAAAAATTCGAGTGACTAGCGACGCTGGAGACGACGATCTACCACGGCTGGAAACAACCAAAGAGACACGCTATACGGAATAAAGCGGGTCTCAGAAAAATACGAGTGACTAGCGACGCTGGAGACGACGATCTACCACGGCTGGAAAAAACCAAAGAGACACGCTGTACGGAATAAAGCGGGTCTCGAAAAATACGAGTGACTAGCGACGCTGGAGACGACGATCTACCACGGCTGGAAAAAACCAAAGAGACACGCTATACGGAATAAAGCGGGTCTGAAAAAATACGAGTGACTAGCGACGCTGGAGACGACGATCTACCACGGCTGGAAACAACCAAAGAGACACGCTATACGGAATAAAGCGGATCTCACAAAAATACGAGTGACTAGCAACGCTGGAGATGACGATCTACAACGGCTGGAAACAACCAAAGAGACACCTTATATGGAATAAAGCGGCTCTCACAAAAATATGAGTGACTAGTGACGCTGGACACGACGATCTACCACGGCTGGAAAAAACCAAAGAGACACGCCATACGGAATAAAGCGGCTCCCACAAAAATTCGAGTGACTAGCGACGCTGGACACGACGATCTACAACAGCTGGAAACAACCAAAGAGACACGCTATACGGAATAAAGCGGGTCTCACACAAATACGAGTGACTAGCGACGCTGGAGTCGACGATCTACCACGGCTGAAAACAACCAAAGAGGCACCTTATATGGAATAACGCGGGTCTCACAAAAAAACGACTGACTAGCGACTCTGGAGACGACGATCTACCGCGGCTGGAAACAACCAAAGAGACACGCTTTACGGAATAAAGCGGGTCTCCAAAAATACGAGGGACTAGCGACGCTGGAGTCGACGATCTACAGCGGCTGGAAACAACCAAAGAGACACTCTATACGGGATAAAGCAGGTCTCACAAAAATACGAGTGACTAGCGACGCTGAATATGACGATCTACAGCGGCTGGAAACAACCAAAGAGACACCTTATACGGAATAAAGCGGCTCTCACAAAAATACGAGTGACTAGCGACGCTGTAGTCGACGATCTACCACGGCTGGAAACAACCAAAGAGACACGCTATACGTGATAAAGCGGGTCTCACAAAAATACGAGTGACTAGCGACGCTGGAGTCGACGATCTACAGCGGCTGGAAACAACCAAAGAGACACTCTATACGGGATAAAGCAGGTCTCACAAAAATACGAGTGACTAGCGACGCTGAATATGACGATCTACAGCGGCTGGAAACAACCAAAGAGGCACCTTATATGGAATAACGCGGGTCTCACAAAAAAACGACTGACTAGCGACTCTGGAGACGACGATCTACCGCGGCTGGAAACAACCAAAGAGACACGCTGTACGGAATAAAGCGGGTCTCGAAAAATACGAGTGACTAGCGACGCTGGAGACGACGATCAACCACGGCTGGAAAAAACCAAAGAGACACGCTATACGGAATAAAGCGGGTCTGAAAAAATACGAGTGACTAGCGACGCTGGAGACGACGATCTACCACGGCTGGAAGCAACCAAAGAGACACGCCAAACGGAATAAAGCGGCTCTCACAAAAATACGAGTGACTAGCGACGCTGGAGTCGACGATCTACCACGGCTGGAAACAACCAAAGAGGCACCTTATATGGAATAACGCGGGTCTCACAAAAATACGAGTGACTAGCGACGCTGGACACGACGATCTACCACGGCTGGAAAAAACCAAAGAGACACGCCATATGGAATAAAGCGGCTCCCACAAAAATACGAGTGTCTAGCGACGCTGGAGACGACGATCTACCACGCCTGAAAACAACCAAAGAGACACGCTGAACGGAATAAAGCGGGTCTCGAAAAATACGAGGGACTAGCGACGCTGGAGTCGACGATCTACCACGGCTGGAAACAACCAAAGCGACACGCTATACGGAATAAAGCGGGTCTCAGAAAAATACGAGTGACTAGCGACGCTGGAGACGACGATCTACCACGGCTGGAAAAAACCAAAGAGACACGTTGTACGGAATAAAGCGGGTCTCGAAAAATACGAGTCAATAGCGACGCTGGAGACGACGATCTACCACGGCTGGAAAAAACCAAAGAGACACGCTATACGGAATAAAGCGGGTCTGAAAAAATACGAGTGACTAGCGACGCTGGAGACGACGATCTACCACGGCTGGAAACAACCAAAGAGACACGCCATACGGAATAAAGCGTCTCTCACAAAAATACGAGTATCTAGCGACGCTGGAGACGACGATCTACCACGGCTGGAAACAACCAAAGAGACACGCTGAACGGAATAAAGCGGGTCTCACAAAAATACGAGTGACTAGCAACGCTGGAGATGACGATCTACCACGGATGGAAACAACCAAAGAGACACGCCATACGGGATAAAGCGGGTCTCAGAAAAATACGAATGACTAGCGACGCTGGAGATGACGATCTACAACGGCTGGAAAAAACCACAGAGACACGCCATACGGAATAAAGCGGCTCCCACAAAAATACGAATGTCTAGCGACGCTGGAGACGACGATCTACCACGGCTGGAAACAACCAAAGAGACACGCTGAACGGAATAAAGCGGGTCTCGAAAAATACGAGTTACTAGCGACTCTGGAGATGACGATGTACAACAGCTGAAAACAACCAAAGAGACACGCTATACGGAATAAAGCGGGTCTCACACAAATACGAGTGACTAGCGACGCTGGAGACGACGATCTACCACGGCTGGAAACAACCAAAGAGACACGCCATACGGAATAAAGCGGCTCTCACAAAAATACGAGTGACTAGCGACGCTGGAGTCGACGATCTACCACGGATGGAAAGAACCAAAGAGACACGCCATACGGGATAAAGCGGGTCTCAGAAAAATACGAGTGACTAGCGACGCTGGAGATGACGATCTACAACGGCTGGAAAAAACCACAGAGACACGCCATACGGAATAAAGCGGCTCCCACAAAAATACGAATGTCTAGCGACGCTGGAGACGACGATCTACCACGGCTGGAAACAACCAAAGAGACACGCTGAACGGAATAAAGCGGGTCTCGAAAAATACGAGTTACTAGCGACTCTGGAGATGACGATGTACAACAGCTGGAAACAACCAAAGAGACACGCTATACGCAATAAAGCGGGTCTCAGAAAAATACGAGTGACTAGCGACGCTGGAGACGACGATCTACCACGGCTGGAAAAAACCAAAGAGACACGCTGTACGGAATAAAGCGGGTCTCGAAAAATACGAGTGACTAGCGACGCTGGAGACGACGATCTACCACGGCTGGAAAAAACCAAAGAGGCACCCTATACGGAATAAAGCGGGTCTCGAAAAATTCGAGTGACTAGCGACGATGGAGACGACGATCTACCACGGCTGGAAACAACCAAAGAGACACCCTATACGGAATAAAGCGGCTCCCACAAAAATACGAGTGACTAGCGACGCTCGAGACGACGATCTACCATGGCTGGAAACAACCAAAGAGACACGCTATACGGGATAAAGCGGATCTCACAAAAATACGAGTGACTAGCGACGCTGGAGATGACGATCTACAACGGCTGGAAACAACCAAAGAGACACCTTTTACGGAGTAAAGCGGGTCTCAGAAAAATACGAGTGACTAGCGACGCTGGAGACGACGATCTACCACGGCTGGAAAAAACCAAAGAGACACGCTGTACGGAATAAAGCGGGTCTCGAAAAATACGAGTGACTAGCGACGCTGGAGACGACGATCTACCACGGCTGGAAACAACCAAAGAGACACGCTATACGGAATAAAGCGGGTCTCACAAAAATACGAGTGACTAGCAACGCTGGAGATGACGATCTACAACGGCTGGAAACAACCAAAGAGAAACTTTATACGGAATAAAGCAGGTCTCACAAAAATACGAGTGACTAGCGACGCTGGAGACGACGATCTACCACGGCTGGAAAAAACCAAAGAGACACGCCAAACGTGATAAAGCGGGTCTCACAAAAATACGAGTGACTAGCGACGCTGGAGATGACGATCTACAATGGCTGGAAACAACCAAAGAGACACCTTATACGGAATAAAGCGGGTCTCAAAAAAATACGAGTGACTAGCAACTCTGGAGACGACGATCTACCACGGCTGGAAACAACCAAAGAGACACCCTATACGGAATAAAGCGGGTCTCGAAAAATACAAGTGACTAGCGACGCTGGAGACGACGATCTACAGCGGCTGGAAACAACCAAAGAGACACGCTGTACGGAATAAAGCGGGTCTCGAAAAATACGAGTGACTAGCGACGCTGGAGACGACGATCTACCACGGCTGGAAAAAACCAAAGAGACACGCTATACGGAATAAAGCGGGTCTCACAAAAATACGAGTGACTAGCAACGCTGGAGATGACGATCTACAACGGCTGGAAACAACCAAAGAGACACCTTTTATGGAGTAAAGCGGGTCTCAGAAAAATACGAGTGACTAGCGACGCTGGAGACGACGATCTACAGCGGCTGGAAATAACCAAAGAGACACGCTATACGTGATAAAGCGGGTCTCACAAAAATACGAGTGACTAGCGACACTGGAGATGACGATCTACAGTGGCTGGAAATAACCAAAGAGACACCTTATACGGAATAAAGCGGGTCTCACAAAAATACGAGTGACTAGCGACGCTGGAGTCGACGATCTACCACGGCTTGAAACAACCAAAGAGACACGCTATACGTGATAAAGCGGGTCTCACAAAAATACGAGTGACTAGCGACACTGGAGATGACGATCTACAGTGGCTGGAAATAACCAAAGAGACACCTTATACGGAATAAAGCGGGTCTCACAAAAATACGAGTGACTAGCGACGCTGGAGTCTACGATCTACCACGGCTTGAAACAACCAAAGAGACACGCTATACGTGATAAAGCGGGTCTCACAAAAATACGAGTGACTAGCGACACTGGAGATGACGATCTACAGTGGCTGGAAATAACCAAAGAGACACCTTATACGGAATAAAGCGGGTCTCACAAAAATACGAGTGACTAGCGACGCTGGAGTCAACGATCTACCACGGCTTGAAACAACCAAAGAGACACGCTTTACGTGATAAAGCGGGTCTCACAAAAATACGAGTGACAAGCGACACTGGAGATGACGATCTACAGTGGCTGGAAATAACCAAAGAGACACCTTATACGGAATAAAGCGGGTCTCACAAAAATACGAGTGACTAGCGACGCTGGAGTCTACGATCTACCACGGCTGGAAACAACCAAAGAGACACGCAATACGGGATAAAGCGGGTCTCAGAAAAATACGAGTGACTAGCGACGCTGGAGATGACGATCTACAACGGCTGGAAACAACCAAAGAGACACCTTATACGGACTAAAGCGGCTCTCACAAAAATAAAAGTGACTAGCGAAGCTGGAGTCGACGATCTACCACGGCTGGAAACAACCAAAGAGACACGCTATACGTGATAAAGCGGGTCTCACAAAAATACGAGTGACTAGCGACGCTGGAGACGACGATCTACCACGGCTGGAAAAAACCAAAGAGACACGCTGTACGGAATAAAGCGGGTCTGGCAAAATACGAATGACTAGCGACGCTGGAGACGACGATCTACCACGGCTGGAAACAACCAAAGAGACACGCTATACGGGATAAAGCAGGTCTCACAAAAATACGAGTGACTAGCGACGCTGGAGATGACGATCTAAAACGGCTGGAAACAACCAAAGAGACACCTTATACGGAATAAAGCGGGTCTCACAAAAATACGAGTGACTAGCGACGCTGGAGACGACGATCTACCACGGCTGGAAAAAACCAAAGAGACACGTTGTACGGAATAAAGCGGGTCTCGAAAAATACGAGTCACTAGCGACGCTGGAGACGACGATCTACCACGGCTGAAAACAACCAAAGAGAAACCCTATACGGAATAAAGCGGGTCTCACAAAAATACGAGTGACTAGTGACGCTGGAGACGACGATCTACCACGGCTGGAAACAACCAAAGAGACACGCTGTACGGAATAAAGCGGGTCTCGAAAAATACAAGGGACTAGCGACGCTGGACACGACGATCTACCACGGCTGGAAACAACCAAAGAGACAAGCTATACGGAATAAAGCGGCTCTCACAAAAATACGAGTGACTAGTGACGCTGGAAACGACGATCTACCACGGCTGGAAACAACCAAAGAGACACGCTATACGGGATAAAGCGGGTCTCACAAAAATACGAGTGACTAGCGACGCTGGAGATGACGATCTACAACGGCTGGAAACAACCAAAGAGACACCTTATACGGAATAAAGCGGGTCTCAGAAAAATACGAGTGACTAGCGACGCTGGAGACGACGATCTACCACGGCTGGAAACAACCAAAGAGACACGCCATACGGAATAAAGCGGCTCTCACAAAAATACGAGTGACTAGTGACGCTGGAGACGACGATCTACCACGGCTGGAAACAACCAAAGAGACACGCTGTACGGGATAAAGCGGGTCTCACAAAAATACGAGTGACTAGCGACGCTGGAGATGACGATCTACAACGGCTGGAAACAACCAAAGAGACACCTTATACGGAATAAAGCGGGTCTCAGAAAAATACGAGGTACTAGCGACGCTGGAGACGACGATCTACCACGGCTGGAAAAAACCAAAGAGACACGCTGTACGGAATAAAGCGGGTCTCACAAAAATACGAGTGACTAGCGACGCTGGAGACGACGATTTAACACGGCTGGAAACAACCAAAGAGACACGCCATACGGAATAAAGCGGCTCTCACAAAAATTCGAGTGACTAGTGACGCTGGAGACGACAATCTACCACGGCTGGAAACAACCAAAGAGACACGCTATACGGGATAAAGCGGGTCTCACAAAAATACGAGTGACTAGCGACGCTGGAGACGACGATCTACCACGGCTGGAAACAACCAAAGAGAAACCCTTTACGGAATAAGGCGGGTCTGGAAAAATTCGAGTGACTAGCGACGCTGGAGACGATGATCTACCACGGCTGGAAACAACCAAAGAGACACGCTATACGGAATAAAGCGGGTCTCGAAAAATACGAGGGACTAGCGACGCTTGAGATGACGATCTACAACGGCTGGAAACAACCAAAGAGACACGCTGTACGGAATAAAGCGGGTCACGAAAAATACGAGTGACTAGCGACTCTGGAGATGACGATCTACCACTGCTGGAAACAGCCAAAGAGACACCCTATACGGAATAAAGCGGGTCTCACAAAAATACGAGTGACTAGCGACGCTGGAGACGACGATCTACCACGGCTGGAAACAACCAACGAGACACGCTATACGGAATAAAGTGGGTCTCACAAAAATACGAGTGACTAGCGACGTTGGAGACGACGATCTACCACGGCTGGAAACAACCAAAGAGACACGCCATACGGAATAAAGCGGCTCTCACAAAAATACGAGTGACTAGTGACGCTGGAGACGACGATCTACAACGGCTGGAAACAACCAAAGAGACACCTTATACGGAATAAAGCGGGTCGCAGAAAAATAAGAGTGACTAGCGACGCTGGAGACGAAGATCTACCACGGCTGGAAAAAACCAAAGAGACACGCTGTACGGAATAAAGCGGATCTCGAAAAATACGAGTGACTAGCGACGCTGGAGACGACGATCTACCACGGCTGGAAACAACCAAAGAGACACGCTATACGGAATAAAGCGGGTCTCGAAAAATACGAGGGACTACCGACGCTGGAGTCGACGATCTACCACGGCTGGAAATAACCAAAGAGACACGCTGTACGGAATAAAGCGGGTCTCGAAAAATACGAGTGACTAGCGACGCTGGAGACGACAATCTACCACGGCTGGCAACAACCAAAGAGACACGCTATACGGGATAAAGCGGGTCTCACAAAAATACGAGTGACTAGCAACTCTGGAGATGACGATCTACATCGGCGGGAAACAGCCAAAGAGACACGCCATTCGGAATAAAGCGGGTCTCACAAAAATACGAGTGACTACCGACGCTGGAGACGACGATCTACCTCGGCTGGAAACAACCAACGAGACACGCTATACGGAATAAAGTGGGTCTCAGAAAAATACGAGTGACTAGCGACGCTGGAGACGACGATCTAACACGGCTGGAAACAACCAAAGAAACACGCCATACGGAATAAAGCAGCTCTCACTTAAATACGAGTGACTAGTGACGCTGGAGACGACGATCTACCACGGCTGGAAACAACCAAAGAGACACCTTATACGGAATAAAGCGGGTCTCACAAAAATACGAGTGACTAGCGACGCTGGAGACGACGATCTACCACGGCTGGAAACAACCAAAGAGACACCTTATACGGAATAAAGCGGGTCTCACAAAAATACGAGTGACTAGCGACGCTGGAGACGACGATCTACCACGGCTGGAAACAACCAAAGAGACACGCTATACGGAATAAAGCGGGTCTCACAAAATACGAGTAACTAGCGACTCTGGAGATGACGATCTACCACGGTTGGAAACAACCAAAGAGACACGCTTTACGGAATAAAGCGAGTCTCGAAAAATACGAGGGACTAGCGACGCTGGAGTCGACGATCTACCACGGCTGGAAACAACCAAAGAGACACGCTATACGGGATAAAGCGGGTCTCACAAAAATACGAGTGACCAGCGACGCTGGAGATGACGATCTACAACGGCTGGAAACAACCAAAGAGACACGCTATACGGAATAAAGCGGGTCTCACAAAAATACGAGTGACGAGCGACGCTTTAGACGACGATCTACCACGACTGGAAACAACCAAAGAGACACGCCATACGGAATAAAGCGGCTCTCAGAAAAATACGAGTGACTAGCGACGCTGGAGACGACGATCTACCACGGCTGGAAACAACCAAAGAGACACGCTATACGGAATAAAGCGGGTCTCACAAAATACGAGTAACTAGCGACTCTGGAGATGACGATCTACAACGGCTGGAAACAACCAAAGAGACAAGCCATACGGAATAAAGCGGCTCTCACCAAAATACGAGTGACTAGCGACGCTAGAGACGACGATCTACGACGGCTGGAAAAAACCTAAGAGAACCGCTGTACGGAATAAAGCGGGTCTCGAAAAATACGAGTGACTAGCGACGCTGGAGACGACGATCTCCCACGGCTGGAAACAACCAAAAAGACACGCTATACGGGATAAAGCGGGTCTCAGAAAAATACGAGTGACTAGCGACGCTGGAGACGACGATCTACCACGGCTGGAAACAACCAAAGAGACACGCTATACGGAATAAAGCGGGTCTCACAAAATACGAGTAACTAGCGACTCTAGAGATGACGATCTACAACGGCTGGAAACAACCAAAGAGACAAGCCATATGGAATAAAGCGGCTCTCACCAAAATACGAGTGACTAGCGACGCTGGAGACGACGATCTACAACGGCTGGAAACAACCAAAGAGACACGCTGTACGGAATAAAGCGGGTCTCGAAAAATACGAGTGACTAGCGACGCTGGAGACGACGATCTACCACGGCTGGAAACAACCAAAGAGACACCTTATACGGAATAAAGCGGGTCTCAGAAAAATACGAGTGACTAGCGACGCTGGAGACGACGATCTACCACGGCTGGAAACAACCAAAGAGACACCTTATACGGAATAAAGCGGGTCTCAGAAAAATACGAGTGACTAGCGACGCTGGAGACGACGATCTACCACGGCTGGAAACAACCAAAGAGACACGCTATACTGAATAAAGCGGGTCTCACAAAATACGAGTAACTAGCGACTCTGGAGATGACGATCTACAACGGCTGGAAACAACCAAAGAGACTCGCCATACGGAATAAAGCGGCTCTCACCAAAATACGAGTGACTAGCGACGCTGGAGACGACGATCTACGACGGCTGGAAAAAACCAAAGAGACCCGCTGTACGGAATAAAGCGGGTCTCGAAAAATACGAGTGACTAGCGACGCTGGAGACGACGATCTACCACGGCTGGAAACAACCAAAGAGACACGCTGTACGGAATAAAGCGGGTCTCGAAAAATACGAGTGACTAGCGACGCTGGAGACGACGATCTACCACGGCTGGAAACAACCAAAGAGACACGCTGTACAGAATAAAGCGGGTCTCGAAAAATACGAGTGACTAGCGACGCTGGAGACGACGATCTACCACGGCTGGAAACAACCAAAGAGACACGCTGTACAGAATAAAGCGGGTCTCGAAAAATACGAGTGACTAGCGACGCTGGAGACGACGATCTACCACGGCTGCAAACAACCAAAGAGACACGCTATATGGGATAAAGCGGGTCTCACAAAAATACGAGGGATTAGCGACGCTGGAGTCGACGATCTACCACGGCTGGAAACAACCAAAGAGACACGCTGTACGGAATAAAGCGGGTCTCGAAAAATACGAGTGACTAGCGACGCTGGAGACGACGATCTACCACGGCTGGAAAAAACCAAAGAGACACGCTGTACAGAATAAAGCGGGTCTCACAAAAATACTAGTGACGAGCGACGCTGGAGACGACGATCTACCACGGCTGGAAAAAACCAAAGAGACACGCTGTACAGAATAAAGCGGGTCTCACAAAAATACGAGTGACTAGCGACGCTGGAGACGACGATCTACCACGGCTGCACACAACCAAAGAGACACGCTGTACGGAATAAAGCGGGTCTCGAAAAATACGAGTGACTAGCGACGCTGGAGACGACGATCTACCACGGCTGGAAACAACCAAAGAGACACGCTGTACAGAATAAAGCGGGTCTCGAAAAATACGAGTGACTAGCGACGCTGGAGATGACGATCTACAACGGCTGGAAACAACCAAAGAGACACCTTATACGGAATAAAGCGGGTCTCGAAAAATACGAGGGACTAGCGACTCTGGAGATGACGATCTACAACGGCTGGAAACAACCAAAGAGACACGCTATACGGAATAAAGCGGGTCTCACAAAAATACTAGTGACGAGCGACGCTGGAGACGACGATCTACCACGACTGGAAACAACCAAAGAGACACGCTATACGGAATAAAGCGGGTCTCGAAAAATACGAGGGATTAGCGACGCTGGAGTCGACGATCTACCACGGCTGGAAACAACCAAAGAGACACGCTGTACGGAATAAAGCGGGTCTCGAAAAATACGAGTGACTAGCGACGCTGGAGACGACGATCTACCACGGCTGGAAAAAACCAAAGAGACACGCTGTACAGAATAAAGCGGGTCTTACAAAAATACGAGTGACTAGCGACGCTGGAGACGACGATCTACCACGGCTGCACACAACCAAAGAGACACCTTATACGGAATAAAGCGGGTCTCAGAAAAATACGAGTGACTAGCGACGCTGGAGACGACGATCTACCACGGCTGGAAACAACCAAAGAGACACGCTATACGGAATAAAGCGGGTCTCACAAAAAACGAGTAACTAGCGACTCTGGAGATGACGATCTACAACGGCTGGAAACAACCAAAGAGACACGCCATACGGAATAAAGCGGCTCTCACCAAAATACGAGTGACTAGCGACGCTGGAGACGACGATCTACGACGGCTGGAAAAAACCAAAGAGAACCGCTGTACGGAATAAAGCGGGTCTCGAAAAATACGAGTGACTAGCGACGCTGGAGACGACGATCTACCACGCCTGGAAACAACCAAAGAGACACGCTATACGGGATAAAGCGGGTCTCACAAAAATACGAGTGACTAGCGACGCTGGAGATGACGATCTACAACGGCTGGAAACAACCAAAGAGACACGCTATACGGAATAAAGCGGGTCTCACAAAAATACGAGTGACGAGCGACGCTGGAGACGACGATCTACCACGACTGGAAACAACCAAAGAGACACCTTATACGGAATAAAGCGGGTCTCAGAAAAATACGAGTGACTAGCGACGCTGGAGACGACGATCTACCACAGCTGGAAACAACCAAAGAGACACGCTATACGGGATAAAGCGGGTCTCACAAAAATACGAGTGACTAGCGACGCTGGAGATGACGATCTACAACGGCTGGAAACAACCAAAGAGACACGCTATACGGAATAAAGCGGGTCTCACAAAAAACGAGTAACTAGCGACTCTGGAGATGACGATCTACAACGGCGGGAAACAGCCAAAGAGACACGCTATACGGAATAAAGCGGGTCTCACAAAAATACTAGTGACGAGCGACGCTGGAGACGACGATCTACCACGACTGGAAACAACCAAAGAGACACGCTATACGGAATAAAGCGGGTCTCGAAAAATACGAGGGATTAGCGACGCTGGAGTCGACGATCTACCACGGCTGGAAACAACCAAAGAGACACGCTGTACGGAATAAAGCGGGTCTCGAAAAATACGAGTGACTAGCGACGCTGGAGACGACGATCTACCACGGCTGGAAAAAACCAAAGAGACACGCTATACGGAATAAAGCGGGTCTGAAAAAATACGAGTGACTAGCGACGCTGGAGACGACGATCTACCACGGCTGGAAACAACCAAAGAGACACGCTATACGGAATAAAGCGGATCTCACAAAAATACGAGTGACTAGCAACGCTGGAGATGACGATCTACAACGGCTGGAAACAACCAAAGAGACACCTTATATGGAATAAAGCGGCTCTCACAAAAATATGAGTGACTAGTGACGCTGGACACGACGATCTACCACGGCTGGAAAAAACCAAAGAGACACGCCATACGGAATAAAGCGGCTCCCACAAAAATTCGAGTGACTAGCGACGCTGGACACGACGATCTACAACAGCTGGAAACAACCAAAGAGACACGCTATACCGAATAAAGCGGGTCTCACACAAATACGAGTGACTAGCGACGCTGGAGTCGACGATCTACCACGGCTGAAAACAACCAAAGAGGCACCTTATATGGAATAACGCGGGTCTCACAAAAAAACGACTGACTAGCGACTCTGGAGACGACGATCTACCGCGGCTGGAAACAACCAAAGAGACACGCTTTACGGAATAAAGCGGGTCTCCAAAAATACGAGGGACTAGCGACGCTGGAGTCGACGATCTACAGCGGCTGGAAACAACCAAAGAGACACTCTATACGGGATAAAGCAGGTCTCACAAAAATACGAGTGACTAGCGACGCTGAATATGACGATCTACAGCGGCTGGAAACAACCAAAGAGACACCTTATACGGAATAAAGCGGCTCTCACAAAAATACGAGTGACTAGCGACGCTGTAGTCGACGATCTACCACGGCTGGAAACAACCAAAGAGACACGCTATACGTGATAAAGCGGGTCTCACAAAAATACGAGTGACTAGCGACGCTGGAGTCGACGATCTACAGCGGCTGGAAACAACCAAAGAGACACTCTATACGGGATAAAGCAGGTCTCACAAAAATACGAGTGACTAGCGACGCTGAATATGACGATCTACAGCGGCTGGAAACAACCAAAGAGGCACCTTATATGGAATAACGCGGGTCTCACAAAAAAACGACTGACTAGCGACTCTGGAGACGACGATCTACCGCGGCTGGAAACAACCAAAGAGACACGCTGTACGGAATAAAGCGGGTCTCGAAAAATACGAGTGACTAGCGACGCTGGAGACGACGATCAACCACGGCTGGAAAAAACCAAAGAGACACGCTATACGGAATAAAGCGGGTCTGAAAAAATACGAGTGACTAGCGACGCTGGAGACGACGATCTACCACGGCTGGAAGCAACCAAAGAGACACGCCAAACGGAATAAAGCGGCTCTCACAAAAATACGAGTGACTAGCGACGCTGGAGTCGACGATCTACCACGGCTGGAAACAACCAAAGAGGCACCTTATATGGAATAACGCGGGTCTCACAAAAATACGAGTGACTAGCGACGCTGGACACGACGATCTACCACGGCTGGAAAAAACCAAAGAGACACGCCATATGGAATAAAGCGGCTCCCACAAAAATACGAGTGTCTAGCGACGCTGGAGACGACGATCTACCACGCCTGAAAACAACCAAAGAGACACGCTGAACGGAATAAAGCGGGTCTCGAAAAATACGAGGGACTAGCGACGCTGGAGTCGACGATCTACCACGGCTGGAAACAACCAAAGCGACACGCTATACGGAATAAAGCGGGTCTCAGAAAAATACGAGTGACTAGCGACGCTGGAGACGACGATCTACCACGGCTGGAAAAAACCAAAGAGACACGTTGTACGGAATAAAGCGGGTCTCGAAAAATACGAGTCAATAGCGACGCTGGAGACGACGATCTACCACGGCTGGAAAAAACCAAAGAGACACGCTATACGGAATAAAGCGGGTCTGAAAAAATACGAGTGACTAGCGACGCTGGAGACGACGATCTACCACGGCTGGAAACAACCAAAGAGACACGCCATACGGAATAAAGCGTCTCTCACAAAAATACGAGTATCTAGCGACGCTGGAGACGACGATCTACCACGGCTGGAAACAACCAAAGAGACACGCTGAACGGAATAAAGCGGGTCTCACAAAAATACGAGTGACTAGCAACGCTGGAGATGACGATCTACCACGGATGGAAACAACCAAAGAGACACGCCATACGGGATAAAGCGGGTCTCAGAAAAATACGAATGACTAGCGACGCTGGAGATGACGATCTACAACGGCTGGAAAAAACCACAGAGACACGCCATACGGAATAAAGCGGCTCCCACAAAAATACGAATGTCTAGCGACGCTGGAGACGACGATCTACCACGGCTGGAAACAACCAAAGAGACACGCTGAACGGAATAAAGCGGGTCTCGAAAAATACGAGTTACTAGCGACTCTGGAGATGACGATGTACAACAGCTGAAAACAACCAAAGAGACACGCTATACGGAATAAAGCGGGTCTCACACAAATACGAGTGACTAGCGACGCTGGAGACGACGATCTACCACGGCTGGAAACAACCAAAGAGACACGCCATACGGAATAAAGCGGCTCTCACAAAAATACGAGTGACTAGCGACGCTGGAGTCGACGATCTACCACGGATGGAAAGAACCAAAGAGACACGCCATACGGGATAAAGCGGGTCTCAGAAAAATACGAGTGACTAGCGACGCTGGAGATGACGATCTACAACGGCTGGAAAAAACCACAGAGACACGCCATACGGAATAAAGCGGCTCCCACAAAAATACGAATGTCTAGCGACGCTGGAGACGACGATCTACCACGGCTGGAAACAACCAAAGAGACACGCTGAACGGAATAAAGCGGGTCTCGAAAAATACGAGTTACTAGCGACTCTGGAGATGACGATGTACAACAGCTGGAAACAACCAAAGAGACACGCTATACGCAATAAAGCGGGTCTCAGAAAAATTCGAGTGACTAGCGACGCTGGAGACGACGATCTACCACGGCTGGAAAAAACCAAAGAGACACGCTGTACGGAATAAAGCGGGTCTCGAAAAATACGAGTGACTAGCGACGCTGGAGACGACGATCTACCACGGCTGGAAAAAACCAAAGAGGCACCCTATACGGAATAAAGCGGGTCTCGAAAAATACGAGTGACTAGCGACGATGGAGACGACGATCTACCACGGCTGGAAACAACCAAAGAGACACCCTATACGGAATAAAGCGGCTCCCACAAAAATACGAGTGACTAGCGACGCTCGAGACGACGATCTACCATGGCTGGAAACAACCAAAGAGACACGCTATACGGGATAAAGCGGATCTCACAAAAATACGAGTGACTAGCGACGCTGGAGATGACGATCTACAACGGCTGGAAACAACCAAAGAGACACCTTTTACGGAGTAAAGCGGGTCTCAGAAAAATACGAGTGACTAGCGACGCTGGAGACGACGATCTACCACGGCTGGAAAAAACCAAAGAGACACGCTGTACGGAATAAAGCGGGTCTCGAAAAATACGAGTGACTAGCGACGCTGGAGACGACGATCTACCACGGCTGGAAACAACCAAAGAGACACGCTATACGGAATAAAGCGGGTCTCACAAAAATACGAGTGACTAGCAACGCTGGAGATGACGATCTACAACGGCTGGAAACAACCAAAGAGAAACTTTATACGGAATAAAGCAGGTCTCACAAAAATACGAGTGACTAGCGACGCTGGAGACGACGATCTACCACGGCTGGAAAAAACCAAAGAGACACGCCAAACGTGATAAAGCGGGTCTCACAAAAATACGAGTGACTAGCGACGCTGGAGATGACGATCTACAATGGCTGGAAACAACCAAAGAGACACCTTATACGGAATAAAGCGGGTCTCAAAAAAATACGAGTGACTAGCAACTCTGGAGACGACGATCTACCACGGCTGGAAACAACCAAAGAGACACCCTATACGGAATAAAGCGGGTCTCGAAAAATACAAGTGACTAGCGACGCTGGAGACGACGATCTACAGCGGCTGGAAACAACCAAAGAGACACGCTGTACGGAATAAAGCGGGTCTCGAAAAATACGAGTGACTAGCGACGCTGGAGACGACGATCTACCACGGCTGGAAAAAACCAAAGAGACACGCTATACGGAATAAAGCGGGTCTCACAAAAATACGAGTGACTAGCAACGCTGGAGATGACGATCTACAACGGCTGGAAACAACCAAAGAGACACCTTTTATGGAGTAAAGCGGGTCTCAGAAAAATACGAGTGACTAGCGACGCTGGAGACGACGATCTACAGCGGCTGGAAATAACCAAAGAGACACGCTATACGTGATAAAGCGGGTCTCACAAAAATACGAGTGACTAGCGACACTGGTGATGACGATCTACAGTGGCTGGAAATAACCAAAGAGACACCTTATACGGAATAAAGCGGGTCTCACAAAAATACGAGTGACTAGCGACGCTGGAGTCGACGATCTACCACGGCTTGAAACAACCAAAGAGACACGCTATACGTGATAAAGCGGGTCTCACAAAAATACGAGTGACTAGCGACACTGGAGATGACGATCTACAGTGGCTGGAAATAACCAAAGAGACACCTTATACGGAATAAAGCGGGTCTCACAAAAATACGAGTGACTAGCGACGCTGAAGTCTACGATCTACCACGGCTTGAAACAACCAAAGAGACACGCTATACGTGATAAAGCGGGTCTCACAAAAATACGAGTGACTAGCGACACTGGAGATGACGATCTACAGTGGCTGGAAATAACCAAAGAGACACCTTATACGGAATAAAGCGGGTCTCACAAAAATACGAGTGACTAGCGACGCTGGAGTCAACGATCTACCACGGCTTGAAACAACCAAAGAGACACGCTTTACGTGATAAAGCGGGTCTCACAAAAATACGAGTGACAAGCGACACTGGAGATGACGATCTACAGTGGCTGGAAATAACCAAAGAGACACCTTATACGGAATAAAGCGGGTCTCACAAAAATACGAGTGACTAGCGACGCTGGAGTCTACGATCTACCACGGCTGGAAACAACCAAAGAGACACGCAATACGGGATAAAGCGGGTCTCAGAAAAATACGAGTGACTAGCGACGCTGGAGATGACGATCTACAACGGCTGGAAACAACCAAAGAGACACCTTATACGGACTAAAGCGGCTCTCACAAAAATAAAAGTGACTAGCGAAGCTGGAGTCGACGATCTACCACGGCTGGAAACAACCAAAGAGACACGCTATACGTGATAAAGCGGGTCTCACAAAAATACGAGTGACTAGCGACGCTGGAGACGACGATCTACCACGGCTGGAAAAAACCAAAGAGACACGCTGTACGGAATAAAGCGGGTCTGGCAAAATACGAATGACTAGCGACGCTGGAGACGACGATCTACCACGGCTGGAAACAACCAAAGAGACACGCTATACGGGATAAAGCAGGTCTCACAAAAATACGAGTGACTAGCGACGCTGGAGATGACGATCTAAAACGGCTGGAAACAACCAAAGAGACACCTTATACGGAATAAAGCGGGTCTCACAAAAATACGAGTGACTAGCGACGCTGGAGACGACGATCTACCACGGCTGGAAAAAACCAAAGAGACACGTTGTACGGAATAAAGCGGGTCTCGAAAAATACGAGTCACTAGCGACGCTGGAGACGACGATCTACCACGGCTGAAAACAACCAAAGAGAAACCCTATACGGAATAAAGCGGGTCTCACAAAAATACGAGTGACTAGTGACGCTGGAGACGACGATCTACCACGGCTGGAAACAACCAAAGAGACACGCTGTACGGAATAAAGCGGGTCTCGAAAAATACAAGGGACTAGCGACGCTGGACACGACGATCTACCACGGCTGGAAACAACCAAAGAGACAAGCTATACGGAATAAAGCGGCTCTCACAAAAATACGAGTGACTAGTGACGCTGGAAACGACGATCTACCACGGCTGGAAACAACCAAAGAGACACGCTATACGGGATAAAGCGGGTCTCACAAAAATACGAGTGACTAGCGACGCTGGAGATGACGATCTACAACGGCTGGAAACAACCAAAGAGACACCTTATACGGAATAAAGCGGGTCTCAGAAAAATACGAGTGACTAGCGACGCTGGAGACGACGATCTACCACGGCTGGAAACAACCAAAGAGACACGCCATACGGAATAAAGCGGCTCTCACAAAAATACGAGTGACTAGTGACGCTGGAGACGACGATCTACCACGGCTGGAAACAACCAAAGAGACACGCTGTACGGGATAAAGCGGGTCTCACAAAAATACGAGTGACTAGCGACGCTGGAGATGACGATCTACAACGGCTGGAAACAACCAAAGAGACACCTTATACGGAATAAAGCGGGTCTCAGAAAAATACGAGGTACTAGCGACGCTGGAGACGACGATCTACCACGGCTGGAAAAAACCAAAGAGACACGCTGTACGGAATAAAGCGGGTCTCACAAAAATACGAGTGACTAGCGACGCTGGAGACGACGATTTAACACGGCTGGAAACAACCAAAGAGACACGCCATACGGAATAAAGCGGCTCTCACAAAAATTCGAGTGACTAGTGACGCTGGAGACGACAATCTACCACGGCTGGAAACAACCAAAGAGACACGCTATACGGGATAAAGCGGGTCTCACAAAAATACGAGTGACTAGCGACGCTGGAGACGACGATCTACCACGGCTGGAAACAACCAAAGAGAAACCCTTTACGGAATAAGGCGGGTCTGGAAAAATTCGAGTGACTAGCGACGCTGGAGACGATGATCTACCACGGCTGGAAACAACCAAAGAGACACGCTATACGGAATAAAGCGGGTCTCGAAAAATACGAGGGACTAGCGACGCTTGAGATGACGATCTACAACGGCTGGAAACAACCAAAGAGACACGCTGTACGGAATAAAGCGGGTCACGAAAAATACGAGTGACTAGCGACTCTGGAGATGACGATCTACCACTGCTGGAAACAGCCAAAGAGACACCCTATACGGAATAAAGCGGGTCTCACAAAAATACGAGCGACTAGCGACGCTGGAGACGACGATCTACCACGGCTGGAAACAACCAACGAGACACGCTATACGGAATAAAGTGGGTCTCACAAAAATACGAGTGACTAGCGACGTTGGAGACGACGATCTACCACGGCTGGAAACAACCAAAGAGACACGCCATACGGAATAAAGCGGCTCTCACAAAAATACGAGTGACTAGTGACGCTGGAGACGACGATCTACAACGGCTGGAAACAACCAAAGAGACACCTTATACGGAATAAAGCGGGTCGCAGAAAAATAAGAGTGACTAGCGACGCTGGAGACGAAGATCTACCACGGCTGGAAAAAACCAAAGAGACACGCTGTACGGAATAAAGCGGATCTCGAAAAATACGAGTGACTAGCGACGCTGGAGACGACGATCTACCACGGCTGGAAACAACCAAAGAGACACGCTATACGGAATAAAGCGGGTCTCGAAAAATACGAGGGACTACCGACGCTGGAGTCGACGATCTACCACGGCTGGAAATAACCAAAGAGACACGCTGTACGGAATAAAGCGGGTCTCGAAAAATACGAGTGACTAGCGACGCTGGAGACGACAATCTACCACGGCTGGCAACAACCAAAGAGACACGCTATACGGGATAAAGCGGGTCTCACAAAAATACGAGTGACTAGCAACTCTGGAGATGACGATCTACATCGGCGGGAAACAGCCAAAGAGACACGCCATTCGGAATAAAGCGGGTCTCACAAAAATACGAGTGACTACCGACGCTGGAGACGACGATCTACCTCGGCTGGAAACAACCAACGAGACACGCTATACGGAATAAAGTGGGTCTCAGAAAAATACGAGTGACTAGCGACGCTGGAGACGACGATCTAACACGGCTGGAAACAACCAAAGAAACACGCCATACGGAATAAAGCAGCTCTCACTTAAATACGAGTGACTAGTGACGCTGGAGACGACGATCTACCACGGCTGGAAACAACCAAAGAGACACCTTATACGGAATAAAGCGGGTCTCACAAAAATACGAGTGACTAGCGACGCTGGAGACGACGATCTACCACGGCTGGAAACAACCAAAGAGACACCTTATACGGAATAAAGCGGGTCTCACAAAAATACGAGTGACTAGCGACGCTGGAGACGACGATCTACCACGGCTGGAAACAACCAAAGAGACACGCTATACGGAATAAAGCGGGTCTCACAAAATACGAGTAACTAGCGACTCTGGAGATGACGATCTACCACGGTTGGAAACAACCAAAGAGACACGCTTTACGGAATAAAGCGAGTCTCGAAAAATACGAGGGACTAGCGACGCTGGAGTCGACGATCTACCACGGCTGGAAACAACCAAAGAGACACGCTATACGGGATAAAGCGGGTCTCACAAAAATACGAGTGACCAGCGACGCTGGAGATGACGATCTACAACGGCTGGAAACAACCAAAGAGACACGCTATACGGAATAAAGCGGGTCTCACAAAAATACGAGTGACGAGCGACGCTTTAGACGACGATCTACCACGACTGGAAACAACCAAAGAGACACGCCATACGGAATAAAGCGGCTCTCAGAAAAATACGAGTGACTAGCGACGCTGGAGACGACGATCTACCACGGCTGGAAACAACCAAAGAGACACGCTATACGGAATAAAGCGGGTCTCACAAAATACGAGTAACTAGCGACTCTGGAGATGACGATCTACAACGGCTGGAAACAACCAAAGAGACAAGCCATACGGAATAAAGCGGCTCTCACCAAAATACGAGTGACTAGCGACGCTAGAGACGACGATCTACGACGGCTGGAAAAAACCTAAGAGAACCGCTGTACGGAATAAAGCGGGTCTCGAAAAATACGAGTGACTAGCGACGCTGGAGACGACGATCTCCCACGGCTGGAAACAACCAAAAAGACACGCTATACGGGATAAAGCGGGTCTCAGAAAAATACGAGTGACTAGCGACGCTGGAGACGACGATCTACCACGGCTGGAAACAACCAAAGAGACACGCTATACGGAATAAAGCGGGTCTCACAAAATACGAGTAACTAGCGACTCTAGAGATGACGATCTACAACGGCTGGAAACAACCAAAGAGACAAGCCATACGGAATAAAGCGGCTCTCACCAAAATACGAGTGACTAGCGACGCTGGAGACGACGATCTACAACGGCTGGAAACAACCAAAGAGACACGCTGTACGGAATAAAGCGGGTCTCGAAAAATACGAGTGACTAGCGACGCTGGAGACGACGATCTACCACGGCTGGAAACAACCAAAGAGACACCTTATACGGAATAAAGCGGGTCTCAGAAAAATACGAGTGACTAGCGACGCTGGAGACGACGATCTACCACGGCTGGAAACAACCAAAGAGACACCTTATACGGAATAAAGCGGGTCTCAGAAAAATACGAGTGACTAGCGACGCTGGAGACGACGATCTACCACGGCTGGAAACAACCAAAGAGACACGCTATACTGAATAAAGCGGGTCTCACAAAATACGAGTAACTAGCGACTCTGGAGATGACGATCTACAACGGCTGGAAACAACCAAAGAGACTCGCCATACGGAATAAAGCGGCTCTCACCAAAATACGAGTGACTAGCGACGCTGGAGACGACGATCTACGACGGCTGGAAAAAACCAAAGAGACCCGCTGTACGGAATAAAGCGGGTCTCGAAAAATACGAGTGACTAGCGACGCTGGAGACGACGATCTACCACGGCTGGAAACAACCAAAGAGACACGCTGTACGGAATAAAGCGGGTCTCGAAAAATACGAGTGACTAGCGACGCTGGAGACGACGATCTACCACGGCTGGAAACAACCAAAGAGACACGCTGTACAGAATAAAGCGGGTCTCGAAAAATACGAGTGACTAGCGACGCTGGAGACGACGATCTACCACGGCTGGAAACAACCAAAGAGACACGCTGTACAGAATAAAGCGGGTCTCGAAAAATACGAGTGACTAGCGACGCTGGAGACGACGATCTACCACGGCTGCAAACAACCAAAGAGACACGCTATATGGGATAAAGCGGGTCTCACAAAAATACGAGGGATTAGCGACGCTGGAGTCGACGATCTACCACGGCTGGAAACAACCAAAGAGACACGCTGTACGGAATAAAGCGGGTCTCGAAAAATACGAGTGACTAGCGACGCTGGAGACGACGATCTACCACGGCTGGAAAAAACCAAAGAGACACGCTGTACAGAATAAAGCGGGTCTCACAAAAATACTAGTGACGAGCGACGCTGGAGACGACGATCTACCACGGCTGGAAAAAACCAAAGAGACACGCTGTACAGAATAAAGCGGGTCTCACAAAAATACGAGTGACTAGCGACGCTGGAGACGACGATCTACCACGGCTGCACACAACCAAAGAGACACGCTGTACGGAATAAAGCGGGTCTCGAAAAATACGAGTGACTAGCGACGCTGGAGACGACGATCTACCACGGCTGGAAACAACCAAAGAGACACGCTGTACAGAATAAAGCGGGTCTCGAAAAATACGAGTGACTAGCGACGCTGGAGATGACGATCTACAACGGCTGGAAACAACCAAAGAGACACCTTATACGGAATAAAGCGGGTCTCGAAAAATACGAGTGACTAGCGACTCTGGAGATGACGATCTACAACGGCTGGAAACAACCAAAGAGACACGCTATACGGAATAAAGCGGGTCTCACAAAAATACTAGTGACGAGCGACGCTGGAGACGACGATCTACCACGACTGGAAACAACCAAAGAGACACGCTATACGGAATAAAGCGGGTCTCGAAAAATACGAGGGATTAGCGACGCTGGAGTCGACGATCTACCACGGCTGGAAACAACCAAAGAGACACGCTGTACGGAATAAAGCGGGTCTCGAAAAATACGAGTGACTAGCGACGCTGGAGACGACGATCTACCACGGCTGGAAAAAACCAAAGAGACACGCTGTACAGAATAAAGCGGGTCTTACAAAAATACGAGTGACTAGCGACGCTGGAGACGACGATCTACCACGGCTGCACACAACCAAAGAGACACCTTATACGGAATAAAGCGGGTCTCAGAAAAATACGAGTGACTAGCGACGCTGGAGACGACGATCTACCACGGCTGGAAACAACCAAAGAGACACGCTATACGGAATAAAGCGGGTCTCACAAAAAACGAGTAACTAGCGACTCTGGAGATGACGATCTACAACGGCTGGAAACAACCAAAGAGACACGCCATACGGAATAAAGCGGCTCTCACCAAAATACGAGTGACTAGCGACGCTGGAGACGACGATCTACGACGGCTGGAAAAAACCAAAGAGAACCGCTGTACGGAATAAAGCGGGTCTCGAAAAATACGAGTGACTAGCGACGCTGGAGACGACGATCTACCACGCCTGGAAACAACCAAAGAGACACGCTATACGGGATAAAGCGGGTCTCACAAAAATACGAGTGACTAGCGACGCTGGAGATGACGATCTACAACGGCTGGAAACAACCAAAGAGACACGCTATACGGAATAAAGCGGGTCTCACAAAAATACGAGTGACGAGCGACGCTGGAGACGACGATCTACCACGACTGGAAACAACCAAAGAGACACCTTATACGGAATAAAGCGGGTCTCAGAAAAATACGAGTGACTAGCGACGCTGGAGACGACGATCTACCACAGCTGGAAACAACCAAAGAGACACGCTATACGGGATAAAGCGGGTCTCACAAAAATACGAGTGACTAGCGACGCTGGAGATGACGATCTACAACGGCTGGAAACAACCAAAGAGACACGCTATACGGAATAAAGCGGGTCTCACAAAAAACGAGTAACTAGCGACTCTGGAGATGACGATCTACAACGGCGGGAAACAGCCAAAGAGACACGCTATACGGAATAAAGCGGGTCTCACAAAAAACGAGTAACTAGCGACTCTGGAGATGACGATCTACAACGGCGGGAAACAGCCAAAGAGACACCTTATACGGAATAAAGCGGGTCTCAGAAAAATACGAGTGACGAGCGACGCTGGAGACGACGATCTACCACAGCTGGAAACAACCAAAGAGACACGCTATACGGGATAAAGCGGGTCTCACAAAAATACGAGTGACTAGCGACGCTGGAGATAACGATCTACAACGGCTGGAAACAACCAACGAGACACGCTATACTGAATTAAGTGGGTCTCACAAAAATACGAGTGACTAGCGACGCTGGAGACGACGATCTAGCACGGCTGGAAACAACCAAAGAGAACCGCTGTACGACATAAAGCGGGTCTCAGAAAAATACGAGTGACTAGCGACACTGGTGATGACGATCTACAATGGCTGGAAAAATTCAAAGAGACACCTTATACGGAATAAAGCGGGTCTCAGAAAAATACGAGTGACTAGCGACGCTGGAGATGACGATCTACAACGGCTGGAAACAACCAAAGACACACGCTATACGGAATAAAGCGGGTCTCAGAAAAATACGAGTGACTAGCGACGCTGGAGACGACGATCTTCAATGGCGGGAAACAACCAAAGAGACACGCTATACGGAATAAAGCGGGTCTCACAAAAATACGAGTGACTAGCGACGCTGGAGATAACGATCTACAACGGCTGGAAACAACCAACGAGACACGCTATACTGAATTAAGTGGGTCTCACAAAAATACGAGTGACTAGCAACGCTGGAGACGACGATCTAGCACGGCTGGAAACAACCAAAGAGAACCGCTGTACGACATAAAGCGGGTCTCAGAAAAATACGAGTGACTAGCGACACTGGTGATGACGATCTACAATGGCTGGAAAAATTCAAAGAGACACCTTATACGGAATAAAGCGGGTCTCAGAAAAATACGAGTGACTAGCGACGCTGGAGACGACGATCTACCACGGCTGGAAACAACCAAAGAGACACGCTATAAGGAATAAAGCGGCTCTCACAAAAATACGAGTGACTAGTGACGCTGGAGACGACGATCTACCACGGCTGGAAGCAACCAAAGAGACACGCTATACGGGATAAAGCGGGTCTCACAAAAATACGAGTGACTAGCGACGGTGGAGATGACGATCTACAACGGCTGGAAACAACCAAAGAGACACCTGATACGGAATAAAGCGGGTCTCAGACAAATACGAGTGACTAGCGACGCTGGAGACGACGATCTACCACGGCTGGAAAAAATCAAAGAGACACGCTGTACGGAATAAAGCGGGTCTCGAAAAATACGAGTGACTAGCGACGCTGGAGATGACGATCTACAACGGCTGGAAACAACCAAAGAGACACGCTATACGGGATAAAGCGGGTCTCACAAAAATACGAGTGACTAGCGACGGTGGAGATGACGATCTACAACGGCTGGAAACAACCAAAGAGACACCTGATACGGAATAAAGCGGGTCTCAGACAAATACGAGTGACTAGCGACGCTGGAGATGACGGTCTACAATGGCTGGAAACAACCAAAGAGACACGCTATACGGAATAAAGCGGGTCTCACAAAAATACGAGTGACTAGCGACGCTGGAGATGACCATCTACAACGGCTGGAAACAACCAAAGAGACACGCTATACGGAATAAAGCGGGTCTCACAAAAATACGAGTGACGAGCGACGCTGGAGACGACGATCTACCACGACTGGAAACAACCAAAGAGACACCTTATACGGAATAAAGCGGGTCTCAGAAAAATACGAGTGACTAGCGACGCTGGAGGCGACGATCTACTACAGCTGGAAACAACCAAAGAGACACGCTTTACGGGATAAAGCGGGTCTCACAAAAATACGAGTGACTAGCGACGCTGGAGATGACGATCTACAACGGCGGGAAACAGCCAAAGAGACACCCTATACGGAATAAAGCGGGTCTCGAAAAATACGAGTGACTAGCGACGCTGGAGACGACGATCTACCACGGCTGGAAACAACCAAAGAGACACCCTATACGGAATAAAGCGGGTCTCACAAAAATACGAGTGACTAGCGACGCTGGATATGGCGATCTACAACGGCTGGAAACAACCAAAGAGACACCTTATACGGAATAAAGCGGGTCTCACAAAAATACGAGTGACTAGCGACGCTGGAGACGACGATCTACCACGGCTGGAAACAACCAACGAGACACGCTATACGGAATAAAGCGGGTCTCACAAAAATACGAGTGACTAGCGACGCTGGAGACGACGATCTACCACGGCTGGAAACAACCAAAGAGACACGCTATACGGAATAAAGCGGCTCTCACAAAAATACGAGTGACTAGTGACGCTGGAGACGACGATCTACCACGGCTGGAAGCAACCAAAGAGACACGCTATACGGGATAAAGCGGGTCTCACAAAAATACGAGTGACTAGCGACGGTGGAGATGACGATCTACAACGGCTGGAAACAACCAAAGAGACACCTGATACGGAATAAAGCGGGTCTCAGACAAATACGAGTGACTAGCGACGCTGGAGACGACGATCTACCACGGCTGGAAAAAACCAAAGAGACACGCTGTACGGAATAAAGCGGGTCTCGAAAAATACGAGTGACGAGCGACGCTGGAGACGACGATCTACCACGACTGGAAACAACCAAAGAGACACCTTATACGGAATAAAGCGGGTCTCAGAAAAATACGAGTGACTAGCGACGCTGGAGACGACGATCTACCACAGCTGGAAACAACCAAAGAGACACGCTATACGGGATAAAGCGGGTCTCACAAAAATACGAGTGACTAGCGACGCTGGAGATGACGATCTACAACGGCGGGAAACAGCTAAAGAGACACCCTATACGGAATAAAGCGGGTCTCGAAAAATACGAGTGACTAGCGACGCTGGAGACGACGATCTACCACGGCTGGAAACAACCAAAGAGACACCCTATACGGAATAAAGCGGGTCTCACAAAAATACGAGTGACTAGCGACGCTGGAGACGACGATCTACCACGGCTGGAAACAACCAAAGAGACACGCCATACGGGATAAAGCGGGTCTCACAAAAATACGAGTGACTAGCGACGCTGGAGATGACGATCTACAACGGCTGGAAACAACCAAAGACACAGGCTATACGGAATAAAGCGGGTCTCAGAAAAATACGAGTGACTAGCGACGCTGGAGACGACGATCTACAATGGCGGGAAACAACCAAAGAGACACGCTTTACGGGATAAAGCGGGTCTCACAAAAATACGAGTGACTAGCGACGCTGGAGATAACGATCTACCACGGCTGGAAACAACCAACGAGACACTCTATACTGAATTAAGTGAGTCTCACAAAAATACGAGTGACTAGCGACGCTGAAGACGACGATCTAGCACGGCTGGAAACAACCAAAGAGAACCGCTGTACGACATAAAGCGGGTCTCAGAAAAATACGAGTGACTAGCGACACTGGTAATGACGATCTACAATGGCTGGAAAAAAACCAAAGAGACACCTTATACGGAATAAAGCGGGTCTCAGAAAAATACGAGTGACTAGCGACGCTAGAGACGACGATCTACCATCGCTGGAAAAAACCAAAGAGAACCGCTGTACGGAATAAAGCGGGTCTCACAAAAATACGAGTGACTAGCGACTCTGGAGATGACGATCTACAACGGCGGGAAACAGCCAAAGAGACACCCCATACGGAATAAAGCGGGTCTCACAAAAATACGAGTGACTAGTGACGCTGGAGACGACGATCTACCACGGCTGGAAACAACCAAAGAGACACGCTATACGGGATAAAGCGGGTCTCACAAAAATACGAGTGACTAGCGACGGTGGAGATGGCGATCTCCATTGGCTGGAAACAACCAAAGAGACACCCTATACGGAATAAAGCGGCTCTCACAAAAATACGAGTAACTAGCGACGCTGGAGACGACGATCTACCACGGCTGGAAACAACCAACGAGACACGCTATACGGAATAAAGCGGGTCTCACAAAAATACGAGTGACTAGCGACGCTGGAGACGACGATCTACCACGGCTGGAAACAACCAAAGAGACACGCTATACGGAATAAAGCGGCTCTCACAAAAATACGAGTGACTAGTGACGCTGGAGACGACGATCTACCACGGCTGGAAGCAACCAAAGAGACACGCTATACGGGATAAAGCGGGTCTCACAAAAATACGAGTGACTAGCGACGGTGGAGATGACGATCTACAACGGCTGGAAACAACCAAAGAGACACCTGATACGGAATAAAGCGGGTCTCAGATAAATACGAGTGACTAGCGACGCTGGAGACGACGATCTACCACGGCTGGAAAAAACCAAAGAGACACGCTGTACGGAATAAAGCGGGTCTCGAAAAATACGAGTGACTAGCGAATCTGGAGATGATGGTCTACAATGGCTGGAAACAACCAAAGAGACACGCTATACGGAATAAAGCGGGTCTCACCAAAATACGAGTGACTAGCGACGCTGGAGACGACGATCTAACACGGCTGGAAACAACCAAAGAGACACGCCATACGGAATAAAGCGGCTCTCACAAAAATACGAGTGACTCGTGACGCTGGAGACGACGATCTACTACCATATTTGTTATATGCAATGTCACTATTTTGCGTATAGCGTCGTTTTTAATGACGTCGTATATGTTGGGCTGAGAAGCTTTATTAAGGTTTTGCTGTGGCAAAATTCCTTGTTCTTTTCCTGCGCAGGATTTATTTTGTCTACTTTGATGTCTTGTAGTGACTTTCAAGATATTGCTATTTGTGTTTTTTAGGTCGTTGATGGTTATTCTAGATAACGCATCTGCTACGAATTATCTTTTCCATTGACGTATTCTACAGTAAATTCATACTCTTCTAAATCAAGTCTCATTCTTGTTCCTTTTTTAACTGGGATTTACCATTGAAAAAAAATACGTTAGTGGTCCATGATCTGTTTTTATTGTGAAATGTTGACCATAAATGTAAGGTCGAAAATGGGTTATTGCCCAATGAATGGCTGCTAACTCTTGTTCTGTTGTATTTTTATTGCTCTCGCCTTTTTTAAATGAACGAGAAGCATATGCTACGGGTAAATGTTTGTATTCATATTTTTGTGTTAAAACAATTCCACAAGCAAGATTCTTTGCTAAAATCGGGATACTTTAGTAAAGTTTGCTTCATTAGAGCTTTCTTCAGATAGTCGAATGCGGTTTGACAATCATTAGACCATTCGAATTTTACGTTCTTTTTGCATAGCCTAGTTATGTGACGTGAATTGCAAAATGCAACGAACCGTCTTGCGCTATCGGGATCTGTGGGTACTGGATAGTTTTCAATTACGTTTCAACCGATGACTGTTAAGTCATCCATGTACAAAATTTCCATGAGCCATTGTTAGTTGAAAATGATGTAAGGTTTTGGGATTTGTCTTTTAATTCTATTTGGTGAAAAACAGACATTAGATCTAGGCAAGAGAAGTATTTTGCTCTGCCTAGTTGGTCAAGAACATCATCTATTCTTGGAAGCGGATGTTTATCGGATAAAAGTTTTTTATTGATTTGACGATAGTCTATAACTAATCGCCATCTTTTGGTTTCTGAACTTGGTTGAGCTTTTTTGGGTACCAACAGTAAAGGACTGTTATATTCTGAGACTGATGGTTCTACTATATTGTCTTGAATGAGCTTGTCTACTTGTTTTATTATTTCTTCTTTGTGAGTATGAGGTATTCTGTAATTTTTAATGTGCACTGGTTCTATATGTCTGTATACTTGGTGCATAGATTTTTTAATTTTATTTTGAATAACAGCGGAAAGTTTTTTGTAAATTTTTTCATAGCGATGTTTTGTTTCTTCGCAAGTTTATTGACCATTTCATAATTGTTTAAAGTTTCATATTTTATGTTATCTAAATTAGCAATTTTGATTGAATCTGTAGTATTTATTATTCGGACAAATGTATTATTGTGATTAGATATTGTATTTCCTATAAAAATTATTATTATATTATATTATTATATATATATTATATATTTAATTTTTATAAATATACTGAGGTTAAGATTGATTGTGTGTACATCAATTATTGGTTATGAATACCTGAAGGGGTCTGTTGGTTTACTCAAGGTAACTCGAACATAGCCATTTCTATTATTGTTATTTTGGTTATTACCGCGGTTGGAATTGTTCTTTCATCGGTTGTAGCCACGGAAATTTCCCCTGAAATTTCGTCAATTTTTGTTATAATAGTTGGCATTATAGTTACCGCGGCCATGGCCTCTACCTCGATAGTTATTACGGTAATTATTGCCTCTAGATACTACCTCGCTGGTATAATACTGTACTGGCACTTCCAGTCATTTCCATTTCCAGTCATTTACCAATGGCATCATTGAAAGTGATGAAGTTTCCTGGTTCTAGCTTTTCATAGTCGCAATTCGTTGTCGTTGCGGATATTGATTCTTTGGTTTAAAATGTTTCTGCATTTTCGGGGTCTTAACCATTGTCAACATAAACTGCCTCGAGTTGTTTTCTCAAGTTGTCGATTTCAGCTGTATATTGTGATGCAGTTTTGCCTTTCTGTTGAATGTTCAAAAGTTTTGCCTTTAAAACATTAGTTGATTCACATTCGACGTTGCCTTTTAGTTTGCCTATAATTCCTTGGATAGTCGTTTCGTTTTGCATTTTGTAAAAAATGGGCCAAGTATTTTCGATGTTATTACTTTTACGGCCAAATCTTCTTGGGTGCATTTTGTTCGTTCAACTGGCTTTATTGCTGTTAGAAAACGTTTTAGCGACAGTTTTTTACCGGCAAATTCTGGTACTGTAGACGAAACTTGTCGTACATATTCCCTGTCTAAGGTGACTTGGTCTGGCATTGTATCGCCTGGTTTCAGTATCGATATATGGTTTAGGCTCGTTTGGATCGTGCAGCTGGTTTGGACCAAACTCTGCTTCATGTAGATCTTCGGGCACATTATTTCAATGTTGTGTCTAACGCCAATATTTATTAGTCTTATATTAAGTGATTTTAAGACTTTGTGACATTGTTTTTTGTGTTGGTCAGTAAGTCTGTTTTCACAATTGTTGACTATTTGAATTATAATATTATAATTCGAAATTATTCTGTTTAATTGGTGTATTAGCGTATCGTCTTTTATTATTGTATCTTTATTGATACATTTGTAAGACCTTTCAAATTTGTTTCTGAAACTTTTTATTTGTCTTGCTAATATTGTCCATTCCATCACTTTTTATTTATCTGTGCATTCGCACCATTAAAATTTTTGTTGCAGCCAATATTGGGTGTTCTTCAGTATACATTTTTACTGAGAAATAAGGCAATGTCCTTAAAACTATGGCTTTCACTGTTTTCAAACACTGTATTAAGGGACTGAAAGGAGTATTAAAGACTTCCATGTATTTATGTTCGAATTCAGTAATCGTTATGAATTCTAATACGGAAGTTGGGTCTTTTGTGTAAGTATATTTTATACTCGAATCTAGATTCATTCCTATTAAAAAGATTTTGTTTTGTTTTTTCTTATTGTTTTTCTTGTTTTCTTAATATTATTTCAAATAATATTAAACAGCCCGCAGCTAGACCAAATATAAATGGAATGATGATTAAATGGCAAATGAAGAATTTATTTGAAATTCTATTTTCATTCATTTTTATGTATATTATTATATTTCGTCTAGTCCTTCTGCTCTGCTTTGATACCTTTTCTTTGTATGCATGGCATATACTTTTAGTGCTAATGTAATTACTGATACTACGGTTATTATGATCAATAGAATAGCAATATCTTCTAAATTTTCTCTATGGTCAATATTTTTGACTGTATTTATGATATTTGCAGCCGATTTCTCGACTTTTGACTCATTTGAGCCCATTTTATTTGAATTTTAATTGTGTAAACAAAAAAACTTTTTCCAAATTATTGTTAATTTTTTCTTTTTATTCTTTGGGCACTGGGTTGCAATGTTTGCAAGTATACTCGCAACAGGGATCGTAAAGTGGACCTTTACAGTGTTCTTTACATTTAGAAATGTCTTAATCTAGATTATATTTATAGCCTTTGTTGCTGTACAGTTCCCTTTTCCTGATTACTTCCTGTAGCTCTTGGTTAATAGATTTTGTTTTCGTCCGGATCTTTTCCTATTTTTATTTTTCTTTGGGACTACTATATCCCTGTAGTTTTAAACTGTCATTTCGATTAGAAATGTATATATATTCGTATGCCGTGTAGGCTTTTAACATTTTTTTTTTTTCATTTTTTGCATTTAAATTAAAATACACATATGCGTCTTTCAGAGAAAAAAATTTTATTTTCACTTTCAAAGATTTTTTTTTTTTAAATAAAACTATTCCTATTTGCTTAAAAAAAAAATTTTTTTTTTTTACGCCTGCTGCGGTGAGAAATATTGTTCAAAACACCTTGGGGCGGAGAGACGTGTTTATACCCTTTTTTTAATGTTTTTGACCAAAAAAAAAAAAGCTAAAGAGTACATTGGGTTTGTGAAATGTCCATCTGTCCGTCCGTATGAACGCAGGTTTTTTCCGCAGTTTTGAAGCTAGAGCAACCAAACTTGGTATATATGTTGATATATAGTATATGAGAAAAATGAGACTGAATCACTCAGCAACCCTTTTTTTCGTTTCGTTTGGGTTTTCGGTCTCGGGTTTCGGGTTAAGCATAGTAACCGGTCTGTCATGTACAGACCGCTCGATACGAACACAACCTTTCGTCGCTCAGCTACTGAGAGTCAGTAAGTGAGCAAAGCAAAACCTGAGTCAGCAAAATAAGGTCTTTATTTTTTATACTCTTTTTTTAATTTTTTTTAAAAAAAAAAAAACAAGAAAAAAGAGTAGATTGGGTTTATGAAATTTCCGTCTGTCCGTCAGTATAACGCAGGTTTTTTCCACAGTTTTAAAGCTAGAGCAACCAAACTTGTTATACATGTTGGTATATACCATAGGCAGACATAGTGTCAAGATCTCAGTGCATTGCACTCTAGTGGCGAAGCATCACATTGAATTATCAAAAGGCGACTTGATGTGACCGCCCGATCAGATTGAGATACATACCGATTGATAGGTATAACTTAAATTTAGAAAATTGCTGACAAAGATTTTTGGTAAATCATCAGGTTCATGATATATGCGTATCTAGTTAAAATGAATTAAAAGGGTCGTTTTCTCATATTCCCGTCTTTGCCTTAAAAAAAACTTTGAAACAGTTTTCATGCGATTTGCTTCAAATTCATTTGCAAAGATCTATATACAAATTGTAAAATTACTGCATTCCAATTTTCTGGAGATTTCTTTTTTTATGACCTTATTTCATTTTTTTTTTGGTTCCTATAAAATTAAAAGAAATGAGAAATTTTTTTCGGAAAGTTTACCTCCCTGGGTAGAATACTGCTGGTCAAGGTTCTATGAGCGAAATTAACTTCGACCTTAGCTAAATACTATTCGAAAAACAAAAAACAATGCTTTTGCCACGATGTTGAACGATTATTCCAAGAATTCGGCGAATCATATGATCCTTCCCATTGGCGGTTGTTTATCTGCAGTAATAAGCTTCGTTTAAAAGATGTATTGTTGCATCAGGACAATGAAAAGCCTTCAATCCCATTGGTACATGCAGTCAATCTGAAGGGATCATATGAATCAATGTCCAGGGTCTTAAACCTTATCAAATACAAGGACCATGAGTGGAAAAATTGGCGCCGACCTAAATATTATTGACCTGAACTAAGAACTCACAATATAAGATTCGAGCCACTCGTTGAGAAGGACAAAATTATTCTGCCACCGTTACATTTTAAACTAGGACTTTTCAAGAACTTTGTAAAAGCTCTTCCAAAAGATGGCGATGCAATTTGTTATTTGAGAAATCTATTTCCAAACTTGTCAGACGCTAAGATAAAAGAATGCGTCTATGTACGAAACTTCTTGGAGACTCCCAATTCAGATCAACTTTATCACACATTGAGTTGGGACGCATTTTTTAAAGTGATTACATGTTTTTTGGAAAACTTCAGAAGTCCAGAATACAAGAAAATGGTATAAACCTTAATTGACAGCTACAAAAAAATGGGTGTGAACATGTCTCTAAAGATTCGCTTTTTACACTCGCACTTGGATTTCTTCCCGAATAACGACGAGCATGGTGAACGTATTCACCAGCAATTAAAAACCGAATTTCGCTATCAACGAGTTTGGAATGAAGCAATGATGGGAGACTTTGTTGGTTCCTCAAAAAAGAATCACATTTTTTAGCAAAGATTAGATATAGAACACGTTTAGCTCAACCTTGAATAAACTCTTACATAATTTAATACTTAATAATGTTTAAAATAAAAAATTGTATTTATTAAACCATTACAAATCATTGTTATTGACAAAGTTTCCCTAGAAAAAAAATTATATTGAAATCGATAAATTTAAACAAACTCTTTGGTATTGATGGCATTCCTTATAGCCTTTCGTAAAAAGTCAATTTATTTAAAATCAAGATACCCAATCTGGAGATATTTACATTTTTCTAAAGTCACTTGCAAAATTATTGAATATCTCGAAAATGGTCAAACTTTTTTGAATATTGGCTTCATTTTTTTTATAAATTAATAAATCTTTAAGTTAAAAGAATATAAGACCGTTTATTTTCGATGCGTGATTAGAACTAAAAAGCTTAAGACAATGCTAGCCTAATAAAGAGCCCGCTGCCTGCTGTCGCTACCGCTGCTGCTGCTGCTGATGTCGCTGCTGTTGTTGTCACCGCTGCCGTTATTGTCGCCGCTGGCGCTTTTGGGTGCATTGGTGTTCAATTTACCCAGAAGTCGTTCACAGTCGTTGAAGCACTTATATATTTACTTTTATTTTCGGATTCAGCGACTGGTTTTACATAAGAAAAATATGGTGGCTGTTCTAGGCACAACCTTTTTGGCAAGATTTGTTGCATTATTATATAATACCCTTTTTTAAATATATATTATTTTAGTATATGGAGTTTGTGAAATGTCCGTCTGTCTATGTGAACCAGAGAGCTGCAACGGGTACAAATTTTCCGAGAATACTCGATCATTCACTCGGATTTTTTATGACGTAGCAACTTTGCTTCAGCAACAAGGAATGTTCGTTAGACTGTGTACTCAAGGCAAACAATCAGTTCGAATCACTCTCGCCTGATGAGATGATGATTGCTCTTGATCGAACATTTTGGTTGAGCAGCAAAGAATGTTCGAGAATGCTGCACGCAATCAGGCTGCTCGCAATCAGGCTGTTTACAATGATGCTGTTCGATCGTGTTCGGGCGACTCGATTCAATCCGAGCTACCCGAACCTCTCGTGCAGTTGCACAAAAATTGCAGTTTGCTTTTCATAATCGGTGGCGTAATTTGCATAATTATGGAGGGCGAAACTTCGACAAGCGTTTCTGACAAAATTGCAAATGGCAACTTTACATTGTCTGGCCAACGCAAAGAAAGAAGTTTTGTTTGGAACATACTTGCGGAAATTTTAACACCGGACAACCCAACATTGAAAGGTTTTATTTTCTGCCGCACTTGCAGTCATGTGTTGAAGTACAGCGCAAGCTAGACGTCAAATTTAAACAGGCACAGCTGCTGCAAAACAATTTGCAGTCACAAAGCTTAAAAACGGTCGCATCGCTGGACAAAACTGAGGCCATTGAAAAATGCACCGTCTGGGTAACTGAAGATTGTCGTCCATTTTCAGCACTGCGTGGTTCTGGCTTTGTAAAACTAGTAAAGTTTTTAATAATGTGGATGTCGATGTGGACGACTTGTTACCGGATCCAACGACAATTTCTCGCAAAGTCACGAAGTGCGCAAATGAAAAATTCAATTGAAGGATGAAATTAATAACATTGTGAGCAGCGGTGGCGCATCAGCTACAATCGACATGTGGGTGGCAAGCTACGTGCAGCGGAACATTTTAAGCGTTCCATTACCAAAAAGATTTCAAGTTCTTTAATTTAGTTTTGGGAATGAAATCAATGGATTTTGAAAGGTCAACGGGTGACAATGTTATTAAGAAGCTAAAAAGTTTGTTTAACGAATTTGATGTTCCAAATATTGAAAAAATAATGTTTATTACAGACAGGGGATCAAATATGTTAAAAGCCTTAGAAAATAATAATCGCCTAAACTGTAGCAGCCATTTGTTTAGCAATGTGTTGGACAAATCTTTTTCTGCCACCACAGAGCTCACGGCAGTTTTAGGGTCATGCGAAAAAGTGGTAATACGTTTTAAAAAGTAAAATTAGCAGCATCTTCTAAACACTTATCTAAAAAGCCAATGACCAACACGGTGGAATTCGCACTATATTATGCTAAAGTCTATAATTGACAATTGGGGCGAAATTAAAAACATTAACATAACTATTGTTAAATCTGTTGTTGAAATTTGTGCAAATTTTGAAATTGTTTTTAAGAAATGGCAGCTGTGCAGCTCTCCGTCTCTGTGCTATGTACTGCCATCAATTTTAAGAATTTTTTTGAAAAAAAAAGAAAAAAAGTATATTGGGTTTGTGAAATATCCGTCCGTCCGTCTATCAGTCTGTCCGTCCGTCCGTCTGTCTGTCCGTATGAACGCAGGTTTTTTCCACAGTTTTGAAGCTGGAGCAACCAAACTTGGGATACATGTTGGTATACACCATAGGCAGACAAAGTGTCAAGTTTTCGATCCTGATCTCTTTCGTAGTTGACGGTCGTGTTTTCTTTGTGCTCCACATATTTAACCCTCTAGTGCCCAAGACCGCCTCTAGACGCGCAAACTTTAAAACACCGTTATTCACTTTCCTCATTCCTTTTTGTCTTCGTTTTGCATTTTTTTTTTAATTCGGGGAACTCCAAAAGCAATGTTTGTTGCGTTTGCAATACATGCTAGAGCTAGCGTCAGCTGCTACAATCGTTTGAAGCTGAAAATTTGTGCGATTCGGACTCAACAATTATTTTGTAAAAAGTGTGAATTAAAAATTTTTTTTTTAAATATTTGCAAAAGTTCTCTTCTGGAATAAAAACTATTTCCGTGTTGCTGATAGTCTCAAGGACGCAGAATAAAAAACCCACACAAAAAAAAGTTTTCCTTAGCTTTTTATCGCTTTTATAAGGTACCCCGTCTATAGGCGGCCTTGGGACAATTCGAGAAAAAAACTCGATGGTAAGTTTTAAAGTGGAACAACCTAAGACATATTTAATTCCAAATAATTGCTTCAACAGACATGGAACGACGACAAATGCATAAGCTATCAGCTCTTACCGATGTAGAGATTGAGAAATTTTTGAACTCGGTTGATTTTGACATTGATACGGAGGGTGAAGAATTGGAGGACGATTTGACTTATGATGTTTGCGAGGCAGCGTTTCCTGTCAATGAGGAAGATCAAGAAGCGATTGAAAGAGCAGTACATATGTTGGATTCTATGTTGGCTACAGAGATTTGTGTAACTTCAAGCGGAAGTCCTACTCTGTTTGAGAAATTGTTGTCACCTTCAGCTTCAATTGCATCGAATTCCGCTCAAGCACAGAAACGCAAACGCAAAGCGCTTGCTGAACATGATATTGCTCATGCTGAAGAAAGCACAATAGCAGAATTTGTAGGACCTGTTTGGGCTACAGATCCAAAATCACCGCTTTTCAAAAGGATGTTGTGGCGCCAAAAGAACTTTGTCATGCATAAATCTGCGATTTCGATTACTGAGCCTGACCTCGGAGGTTTTAAAAAGCTTGATACCATTTAAGTGTTTTCAGTACTTTTTGAATGATACTATCATTGAGCATATTACCCAGCAAACAAATTTGTAGGCTGCCTAAAAAGATGTCAATACTTCGTTTTCAACAACCAATCTGGAAATTCGACAATTTATTGGCATTTTATTCTTTATGTCAGTCTATCGCTACCCAAATGTTCGTTCATATTGGGGGGAGAACGCGTTTGCAACAGTGCATAAGACAATGTCAAAAAATCGCTTTGAAAAAATACGAAGCAATTTGCATTTCACCGATAATAGTAAGTTGCCCTCCAAGGATTCTGCCGACCACGATCCTTTATACAAAATACGACCTATCGTTAATCACTTCAATGAGAAGTTTCAGTCAGTTCCGATGAGCCAACGCTTATCTGTGGATGAACAAATGTGTGCAACGAAGATGATGACGTTTCTTCGACAATATTTACCAGACAAACCACACAAATGGGGAGTGAAATTCTTCAATTTGTGTGACTCCTCTGGCTTTTGTTATAATTTTGAGATACATCGCGGCGCAGGAGACAACGTTGTTCAAACTGGCTCACCAGATCTCGGTGCGGCAGCAAATGTAGTTGTTCGATTATCACGCAATGATCCGGATTTCAAAAACCATATGATCTACTTCGACAATAATTATATAGTTCTTTGCCGCTTATTGTATATCTCAGATCCCAGGGAATATTTTCTCTGGGAACTATTCGCTCGAATCGCATTCCAAATTGTAAGCTGCCAACTGACAGCAACCTCAAGAAATTTTCATCCCAAATAATTAAACGAACTTTTTGTACACAAATATTTTGAAGTTTTGTAATCTTAAGTAACTTTAGTTTGAATTGTTATCTTTTTGTTTTTTGAGCCTTTCTTTATTTCCTTTATAATAAAACATCCAAACAACAAAATTTTTTTTTGGCATTTTTTTTGGCTTACTTACCCAAAGCCGCCTCTAGGCGATCCAAGGTTTTAGACCTACAAAACTCGATCCGTGCAAAAGTAAACATTTTTCCAGAACTAACCTTTACTTTTAAGACAATGAACCCAAAAATAATCTTTTTGTGGAAAAAAAAAATTTGGGCACTAGAGGATTAATTGTTTTTGTGCGTTTAAGTCGCTAAAAATGAGATTTTTGCACCTATACGCAGTTTAACTAATTGTGATATAAATTACATTGTGGTTTTTCTTCCTAATAAAGATTTTGCCTTAATAATTTGTTAATTGCAAATTGTGGTGGAATTGTGAACTTTGCTCTTTGGCTTTGTTTTGTTTGTGATCAAAAGAGTCTTGGATCTTCTCTCTCTGTTTCGCGTGTGCGTGTTGTTGTTGCTTGCTCTAAAGCATTACTCTTTGCATCGCCGGTTTTGCATTTCGGCTACTGCTGTGTTGTTGCTTTTAACATTCTTGGCTTATCTTCTTTGTGGTTTCATTTGTTTACATTTTACAATTTCGGCTGCAGCTGTGCTGTTGTTTTTTTTTTTTCATGTTCTTGTGCCAAATTGTCAGTTGCTCTAGTTAAGTGCGCAGGTTTCGTTTGCCTTGTGCTTTTCTCAAATTTGTTGATTTCTCTTTCATATTTGTTATTGTTTGGACCACGGTAGTAATTATGTCAATGTGTTGCAATGATACTGCATCACCGCAATATGTTTTTTGATGTTTGTCTAGTAGCCTTATAGATGCTAAATGTTCGGCGATTTCTGGTCGAGATTGCGAAAAGATTTGTACCAAGGGCCATGTTGGTTGGACTTGGTCTTGCCCTGCGTGCACTGTTAAGCAGCTTGATTTCTCGCGCATGTATAATTCCGTTAGAAATCAATTCGTAAAATTGAACAAAGCGCCTAAACTTCTATCTACTGACCTGGATTCGAGCATCGATTTGCTCAACAATTTTAAATTTGAGACTCCACCAAGGCGCCAAGTGGAGTCTCAATTTTTGGATGTTCCCTCTTCTGATACGCCCGCCTCACTGCCCTCCGGTTCTACCCAGCCACCCTCTACTCTTCTGGCAACCCCTCAATACCTTGATGTATCGCTATCTCCATCTCCTGCAATTTCTCCTGTATGTACTCCTTTGCCATCTCCCCTTGCTATCCCCTCTGTCCCTGCTTCTAATCCTACTGTGGTTGTGGACACACCCTCGTGGTTGACGAGCACAAGAATCTCGCCACAGTAATCCCTGCTTGTCGTATGAGGCGACTAATGGGAAATGGGTTTGTCAGTCCCGGGCTGTTAGTCAAAACTGGCATTCACCCGAGTGGCGGGTCCCAGAATTTACCACCACAGTAAATCTCTGCTTGTCGTATGAGGCGACTAATGAGATAATGGTGCTCCCCAAGTTCCGAGCCGTCCTGGCTAAACTGGTGGGGGCCCCTGATAATTATGTGCAAAGACTTACAATTTCTCACATTTTGAAAATCGTGTTAATCCAAATTCTAGAGTAAGGATCATTCCTTCACTGCTTGTTCCGTCTACTCCAAAAAACGAATTCGCTCACTGCGCATCCTATATCAGAATGTGCGTGGCTTATGCAGTAAGCTGCGCAAGTTATACACTGATAGTGCATCTTTTGAAGCTGATGTTATTGCCTTCTCTGAGACCTGGCTCAGTTCCTTCGTTTCTAACTTTGAAATCCTTACGGACAATTACAGTTTATTTAGACTTGATCGTCCCCTTCGTCATGGTGGTGGTGTCTTAATTTCCGTTAGAGCGGACTTTTCATCTGATCTTATATCATGTGAGTTTCAGGATGACACCGACGTTGAGTTTATTGTCGTTAAAGTTCGTATTGATTCTGAATGTGTCTTTATATCATGCTCGTATATCCCTCCTTCATCTGAATTTTCTGCGTACATGCTTCACGTTTCCCGTCTTCAATATGTTGCATCCCTCCTTTGTAATACCGACCGTTTAGTTGTTTTAGGTGACTTTAACCTGCCTTTTATTTCTTGGACATCATCTGATGATTCTTATCAATTATTTCCAGCGGATCAACATGATTTTCTAGATCAGTTGGCCGAGTTATCTCTTGGGCAGATTAACCATGTTCGTAATAGTATGGTTAGATTGCTTGACTTAGTTTTCGTTTCTGATATTTCTAGTTCTTATCTAAATAGAACTGACCCGTTGACCCTTCCTGAAGATCCATATCATCCCTCCTTATACATTGAACGTAATTTCTCATGCCCTTTCGCCGATAAGTCTTCCTTACCATCACCTCAAAGTTATTGCTTTCGTAAAGCAAATTTTCTCTCCCTAAACCTTGCGTTGTCTCGGATTGATTGGTCTTTCCTTGATAATTTAGAAGATATAAACTTAGCAACAAGAGCATTTTATGGTGCGCTTTTTGCAGTTTTCGATGACTATGTCCCCTTAACCACTCCTACTGCCTCTCGCCAGGGTCCACTTTGGCTTACCACTAGACTATCTAATCTAAAAACATATAAAGTCTCGCCTTTATAAAAAGTTTAAAAGATCTGGATGATCGTCTGATTTTTCTAAATACTAATTGCTCGTTCTAAATTTTTTCTTTTGAAAACTTCTTGCTATAACAATTACTTGTCTAAATGCAAAAACCACTTCTATCGTGACCCCAAGCAATTCTACCGCTCTGGTAATTCTAAGCGTAAATCTACCCAAATTTCCCTCATCTTTGTTACTCCCTGTTGCCATTCAAAATGGGAAAAAGGGAGTTAAAAAGTACTGCAAATGTGTGTAACAGGCCGAAGGAGGCATTTCCGACTATATAAATTATATATATTCTTGATCAGCATCAACAGCCGAGACGAACCAGCCATGTCCGTCTGTCTGTCTGTCTGTGCGTATGAACACACAGATCTCGGAGACTATCAAAGCTACAGATACCAAACTTGTCATGTAGGTTCCTGGTTACCATACGCACCACCGCAAATCGCAAAAAAACCCCACAAACATGTATGTTTAATCAATGTTGATCGGTTGCGTAAATTTCATTACGATAGGATAAATAACACCAAAGCTATGGAAGAATCTATTACCCCCATCTCAGCAGGCAGCAGCAACAGTTTGACATGCACTGGACAAGTTAAGTACTTGAAATGCAAGTTGGGAGCAGGGAGTCTCGTAGTCGGGCCCACTCGACTAGAGCATTCTTACTTGTTTTTTAATTCAATTAGCGCTATTTCTGACTTGGAGATTGCCAATGTATTTGCCTAATTTTTTCAGCTTTGCTACTCCTCGTCTTCTAATGATTCTCTTTCGAATTTGTCATATTCCTTTGATTTAAGTGCTTCTTATTGTGTCAATCCCCCATTATTGATTTAGATTGTGTTTTATTAAATTTGAAATCTTGTAAATTTAAATTCTCGGTTGTTCCTGACTATATTCCTAGCGCCGTTCTTAAACATTGTGCTGATTCTCTGTGTCTGCCCCTATTTAAACTTTTTAATCTTTCACTCACTTGGTGAGTTTCCCTCTGACTGGAATCGTTTATTATTCCCATTCATAAGAAGGGGTCTAAGGCTTGTAAGTGTGCGCTGAATTTAATCGTTTCAATTTGAATTTTAAAGTCTGTTTGAATTCAAATTTCAACGTTTTTTAAATTTGAATTTATCGTTTGTTTAAATTTGAATTTAACGATAAAATATCGATAATTGATCAGTGTTGGCAAAGACCAACTTTGTAATAATTGGCAACCTTGATACAATTGAGTGGCCATATATCGCATCCGCGTATTTGGGGAATGGCAAAACATCATCTGGCAGGCATGTCCAGACCTGTGTGTCAATAAGCAGGATGGATGCCACCTGTCATCTTGATTTCCGGCCATACTTTTTCGATCGCCTTGATCTGTGCACGCACACACATTTTTCTCTCGTCGTAAAAGCCGATTATAAACGTGCTAAAAGCCGTTTAATTTTGCCATCCAGCATTAAGGCAGCCAGGCCTCGTCTGGCGAAGATATTGATTACCGGCTGGTAATTAATCTCCACTTTGTCGGATCTAACCACAAATTAAGGTACGTTTTGTGATATGTGCGCAATCAAATGCTGATATATAGCTTTTGATTAAACAGTGACACAATCGAAGCGATCCAGTGATTCTGTGACACTCCCTGCAGTGCGCTCACATTGCATTTTCGCGACTGCGACTACCGTGCGGCATCGCCGGGTGCACGCGCACCAACAGCGGGTCCGCATCGCGTTGCAACAACGCACATTTTACCGTGCGGCTCAACATCGCGTTGCAACAACGGCCGATCTTTCTGCTGGACCCTTCGCATCACGCATTGACGCACGTTCTTCGACCCGACGTTTTTCTTCGGTTTCCAGGATCGAATTTCTGCAAGCACCAAGCAGGGCCTGACAAAATCGCGTCTCGATGGGTCGGTCATAGCATATGGTTGGACAACCAACACATTGCTAACGATCCCGCCCGGCATTTATCAACGTTTACGCTGCGCATTGGATTAACGTTGCCCCTCTTCTCGAGAGGCAACCACCCATCGTTCCTTAACCTGGCTTAAGCCAAATATGTGGTTTTAAACACATATACACGTATTTATTAGGATTAATTTTGATATTATAAACATCATGAAATTCTTTAGCTAATTATAATTTCATTTTTGCATGTGCCGCTCTTCTTGCTTGTGAGTCTGTATTTTCTGCATCCTTCTACAGCTTCATCGATCAACAGGCCTGCTGACTCCGATGAATACTGCAGTAAGTACGGCGTAGCCGAATAAAAACCAGATGCCCCGACTACAGTAAACGTAGGCAATAAGAGCGTTAATATTGGAACACAAGAATTACCATTTGCGCATACAATCTAGTATGCTTTTTCCGTCCTCTTAGAATTTCATGATGCTCTATTATATTAAATGCCTTCTGCTATTTCATATTGTTAATTTAACAATTTATTACCTAATGAAATTAATTATAAAATGAAAATGGACTAATTCATTCTTATTTGGGCCGACTTCGGTACTACATACCGCATCGGTGTGCAAAAGGGTAAAAGCAACAAAATACAATGCTTTTACAGGTTGGGCGGGTAAAGAAGGAAGAACATTTTCACCTCAATTCATCCACTCCATCTATAAGCTATCTAAATTCACTCGGTACTATTGGCTAGGGATATCCTGTCGTGTTCCTGTCTTAACTCTGTCTTGGTTTTATTTAGATAACGCGTACGCATTAGGGAGTAAAAGTCCCACCCCACTTGCCCTGAGCACAGTCGATTTAAAAGACAGAGTATGCTCCTGATACGTCGCAGACAACGTGTTCGTTACAGGCTGACATTTTTAATTGTCGTGGGATTTCGAATCTTTCTGCTACTCCTAAGCTTTTCGAAAAAATTATCACTTCTTCGCTCCAACACTTTTACCAACCCATTTTTTTCTGAATCCCAACATGGTTTTATAAAACGTCGTTCAGTTTCTACTAACCTTCTTGAAGTCTCTACTATTCTCAATACGGACTTTTTGAATCATTGTGAAACTGATGTCGCTTACACTGATTTAAGTAAAGCCTTTGACTCAGTAGATCATACCCTTTAATTCGTCTCTCTCCAAACCAGTTCTTGTCACGTCAGGGGTTCCTCAGGGGAGCCTTTTATGACCCTTACTTTTAAACTTATTTATCAACGATCTACCTCAGGTTTTATCTCATTGTCGTGCCCTTATGTCTGCTGATGATGTTAAGCTTTGTATGTCCTTTAATGATCCTTTGTCCCCTCTGTGTCTTCAATATGTCTTGGATGCCCTTAATAATTGGTGTATATCTAATTCTCTCCCACTTAACATTGAGAAATTTAATTTTATGACTTTTCATCGCAACAAAGCTTAACTCCTGGACTGTGAAATTAATAACATTCCTCTTAAGCGTTTACATAAAGTTGATGACTTAGGCATCCTGTTTGTTCCTAATTTTAGTTTCAATTGTCACATTTATATTATCTCCAATAAAGCCGAAGGGGTCCTTGGCTTTGTCAAAAGATGGTCTAAGGAATTCACTGATCCTTATACCACTAAACAGCTTTATGTCTCCCTCGTTAGGCACATTCTGGAATATGGATTCTGTGTATGGTCTCCATATTACCAAAAATTTCAAACCCAACTTGAATCTGTGCAGAAGCAGTTCTTAATCTTTGCTCTTTGTGGACATAATTGGGACCCTTCTAGACATCTTCCTTGTTATGAAAGTAGGCTTCGTCTTATCAACCTTCATTCACTTAATAGTCGCAGGATTTGCCGGGGCGTTATTTTTTTGAATAAACTTCTTTCTGGTGAAAAAGATTCAATACCACTTGTCAGCCTTATTATTTTATCAGTACCGTCTCGCCTTACTAGACATTATACTACTCTCTATCTCAAGACTTGTCATACTAACTACGCTCAGCATGAATCTGTCCGCAGTCTTTGCTTAATTTATAGCAAATACTATCATTAATTTTCTTCATTGCTAACTTACATTTTGATTTGTAACATCTTTTAGATTTTCCATACCTTCCTATTTTTCTCTCCTAATTTTCAATTATTATCGCTAAAACGGTAGTAAACATATATCTTATGTCTAGCATTTCCCGGCGTGCGGTAATACGCCCCGTATAAAATCATATTCGCACGAAAATTTAACTTCATACAACATTAACCAACAGTTTTCTACCCAACAGGGTATATTTTCCAGTTGCAGTTTTTAATGCATTTTCATATTGATCTTAGAAAAATAATTTGAAGCAAATCGCATATAGCCTCAACTTTGGCCTTTTTACCTTCTTTCCACCCGGGAATGTGAATTTTCCGGAAAATTGGTATGCAGCTTTTAATGCATTTTCATATAGATCTTTGAAAACGAGTTTGAAGCAAATCGCATAAGAACTCAACTTTCGCATTTTTTTAACACCCACTTTCCACCCGGGTAGGTGAATTTTCCGAAGAGTTGGTATGCAGTTTTAAATGAATTTTCATATTGATCTTTGAAAACGAGTTTGAAGCAAGTCGCATAAGAACTCAACTTTAGCCTTTTTACCACTTTCCACCCAGGTGGGTGAATTTTCCGGAAAATTGGTATGCAGTTTTAAATGAATTTTCATATAAATCTTTGAAAATGAAATTGGAACAAATCGCATAAGAACTCAACTTTCGCCGTATTTACCACCCACTTTTCACCCGGAAATGTGCATTTTCAGGAAAATTGGTATGCAGTTTTAAATGAATTTTCATATAGATCTTCGCAAATGAGTTTGAAGAAAATCGCATAAAAATTCAACTTTCGCATTTTTTTAACACCCACTTTCCGCCCGGGAATGTGAAATTTCCGAAGAGTTGGTATGCAGTTTTAAATGAATTTTCATATTGATCTTTGAAAATGAGTTTGAAGCAAATCGCATAAAAACTCAACTTTCGCGTTTTTTTTACCAAGCACTTTCCACCCGTGGTAGGTAAGCAGTTTTAAATGAATTTTCATATTGATCTTTGAAAACGAGTTTGAAGCAAATCGCATAAGAACTCAACTTTCACCCTATTTACCAACCACTTTCCACCCGGAAATGTGAATTTTATGGAAAATTGGTATGCAGTTTTAAATGAATTTTCATATAGATCTTTGAAAATGAGTTTGGAGCAAATCGCATAAAAACTCAACTTTCGCCCTATTGACCACCCACTTTCCACCCAGGGGGGTGAATCTTCTGGAAAATTGGTATGCTGCTTTAAATGAATTTTCATAAAGATCTTTGAAAGTGAGTATGAAGCAAATCGCATAGCACATAAAATTTCGCCTATTTACCACCCACTTTCCACCCGGAAATGTGAGTTTTCCGAAAAGTTGGTATGCAGCTTAAAATGAATTTTCATATAAATCTTTGAAAATGAGTTTGGAGCATATCGCATAAGAACTCGACTTTCGCCTATTTACCACCCACTTTTCACCCAGGTGGGTGAATTTTCCGGAAAATTACTATGCAGCTTTTAATGAATTTTCATATTGATCTTTGAAAATGAGTTTGAAGCAAATCGCATAAAAATTCAACTTTCGCATTTTTTTACCACCCACTTTTCACCCGGAAATGTGAATTTTATGGAAAACTGGTATGCAGTTTTAAATGAATTTTCATATAGATCTTCGCAAATGAGTTTGAAGAAAATCGCATAAAAATTCAACTTTCGCATTTTTTTAACACCCACTTTCCACCCGGGAATGTGAATTTTCCGAAGAGTTGGTATGCAGTTTTAAATGAATTTTCATATTGATCTTTGAAAATGAGTTTGAAGCAAATCGCACAAAAACTCAACTTTCGCCTTTTTTTACCACCCACTTTCCAACCGGGACTGTGAATTTTCCGAAAAGTTGGTATGCAGTTTTAAATGAATTTTCATATAAATCTTTGAAAACGAGTTTGAAATCGCTTAAAAACTTTACTTCTGCCTTATTTACCACCCACTTTCCACCCAGCGGGGTGAATTTTCCGTTAAATTGGTATGAAGTTTTAAATGAACTTTCATATTGATCTTTGCAAATGAGTTTGGAACAAATCGCACAAAAACTCAACTTTCGCCCTGCTTACCACCCACTTTCCACCCGGAAATGTGCATTTTCCGGAAAAATGGTATGCAGTTTTAAATGAATTTTCATATAGATCTTTGGAAATGAGTTTGAAGAAAATCGCATAAAAATTCAATTTTCGCATTTTTTCACCACCCACTTTCCACCCGGGAATGTGAATTTTCCGAAAAGTTGGTATGCAGTTTTAAATGAATTTTCATATAGATCTTTGAAAATGAGTTTGAAGCAAGTCGAACAAAATCTCAACTTTCGCCTTTTTTTACCACCCAATTTCCACCCGGGACTGTGAATTTTCCGAAAAGTTGGTATGCATTTTAAAATGAATTTTCATGTTGATCTTTGAAAATGAGCTTGAAGCAAATCGCATAAAAACTCAACTTTCGCATTTTTTTTACCACCCACTTTCCACCCGGGACTGTGAATTTTCCGAAAAGTTGGTATGCAGTTTTAAATGAATTTTCATATAAATCTTTGAAAATGAGTTTGAAATCGCTTAAAAACTTTACTTTTGCCTTATTTACCACCCACTTTCCACCCAGGGGGATGAATTTTCCGGAAAATTGGTAAGCAGTTTTAAATGAATTTTCATATAGATCTTTGAAAATGAGTTTGAAGCAAGTCGCATAAAAACTCAACTTTCGCCCTATTTACCACCCACTTTCCACCCAGCGGGGTGAATTTTCCGTTAAATTGGTATGAAGTTTTAAATGAACTTTCATATTGATCTTTGCAAATGAGTTTGGAACAAATCGCACAAAAACTCAACTTTCGCCCTGTTTACCACCCACTTTCCACCCGGGAATGTGAATTTTCCGTTAAATAGGTATGCTGCTTTAAATGAATTTTCATATTGATCTTTGAAAATGAGCTTGAAGCAAATCGCATAGCAACTCAAATTTCGCCTATTTACCACCCACTTTCCACCCGGAAATGTGAATTTTCCGAAAAGTTGGTATGCAGTTTAAAATGAATTTTCATATAGATCTTTGAAAATGAGTTTGGAGCAAATCGCATAAAAACTCAACTTTCGCCCTATTTACCACCCACTTTCCACCCAGGGGGGTGAATCTTCTGGAAAATAGGTATGCTGCTTTTAATGAATTTTCATATTGATCTTTGAAAATGAGCTTGAAGCAAATCGCATAGCAACTCAAATTTCGCCTATTTACCACCCACTTTCCACCCGGAAATGTGAATTTTCCGAAAAGTTGGTATGCAGTTTAAAATGAATTTTCATATAGATCTTTGAAAATGAGGTTGAAGCAAGTCGCACAAAACCTCAACTTTCGCCTATTTACCACCCACTTTCCACCCAGGTGGGTGAATTTTCCGCAAAATTACTATGCAGCTTTTAATGAATTTTGATATAGATCTTTGAAAATGAGTTTGAAGCAAATCGCATTACAACTCAATTTTCGCCTATTTACCACCCACTTTCCACCCAGGGGGGTGAATCTTCTGGAAAATTGGTATGCTGCTTTAAATGAATTTTCATATAGATCTTTGAAAATGAGTTTGAAGCAAATCGCTTAAAAACTCAACTTTCGCCTTATTCACCACCCACTTTCCACCCAGGTGGGTGAACTTTCCGGAAAATTGGTATGCAGTTTTTAATGAATTTTCATATTGATCTTTGAAAATGAGTTTGGAACAAATCGCATAAGAACTCAACTTTCGCCCTGTTTACCACCCACTTTCCACCCGGGAATGTGAATTTTCCGTTAAATTGGTATGCAGTTTTAAATGAATTTTCATATAGATCTTTGAAAATGAGTTTGGAGCAAATCGCATAAAAACTCAACTTTCGCCCTATTTACAACCCACTTTCCACCCAGGGGGGTGAATCTTCTAGAAAATTGGTATGCAGTTTTTAATGAATTTTCATGTTGATCTTTGAAAATGAGTTTGAAGCAAATCGCATAGCAACTCAAATTTCGCCTATTAACCACCCACTTTCCACCCGGAAATGTGAATTTTACGAAAAGTTGGTATGCAGCTTAAAATGAATTTTCATATAGATCTTTGAAAATGAGTTTGGAGCAAATCGCTTAAAAACTTTACTTTCGCCTTATTTACAACCCACTTTCCACCCAGGGGGGTGAATCTTCTAGAAAATTGGTATGCAGTTTTAAATGAATTTTCATATAGATCTTTGGAAATGAGTTTGAAGCAAATCGCATAAAAATTCAACTTTCGCATTTTCTTACCACCCACTTTCCACCCGGGAATGTGAATTTTCCGAAAAGTTGGTATGCAGTTTTAAATGAATTTCCATATAGATCTTTGAAAATGAGTTTAAAGCAAGTCGAACAAAAACTCAACTTTCGCCTTTTTTTGCCACCCACTTTCCACCCGGGACTGTGAATTTTAAGAAAAAATGGAATGCATTTTTAAATGAATTTTCATATTGATCTTTGAAAATGAGCTTGAAGCTTATCGCATAAAAACTCAACTTTCGCATTTTTTTTACCACCCACTTTCCACCCGGGACTGTGAATTTTCCGAAAAGTTGGTATGCAGTTTTAAATGAATTTTCATATAAATCTTTGAAAATGAGTTTGAAATCGCTTAAAAACTTTACTTTTGCCTTATTTACCACCCACTTTCCACCCAGGGGGATGAGTTTTCCGGAAAATTGGTAAGCAGTTTTAAATGAATTTTCATATAGATCTTTGAAAACGAGTTTGAAGCAAATCGCATAAGAACTTAACTTTCACCCTATTTACCAACCACTTTCCACCCAGGGGGGTGAATCTTCTGGAAAATTGGTATGCAGTTTTAAATGAATTTTCATATAGATCTTTGAAAATGAGTTTGGAGCAAATCGCATAAAAACTCAACTTTCGCTCTATTGACCACCCACTTTCCACCCAGGGGGGTGAATCTTCTGGAAAATTGGTATGCAGTCTTAAATGAATTTTCATATTGATCTTTGAAAATGAGTTTGAAGCAAATCGCATAAAAATGAAACTTTCGCCTATTTACCACCCACTTTCCACCCAGGTGGGTGAATTTTCCGGAAAATTACAATGCAGCTTTTAATGAATTTTCATATAGATCTTTGAAAATGAGTTTGAAGCTTATCGCATTACAACTCAATTTTCGCCTATTTACCACCCACTTTCCACCCAGGGGGGTGAATCTTCTGGAAAATTGGTATGCTGCTTTAAATGAATTTTCATATAGATCTTTGAAAATGAGTTTGAAGCAAAAATTGGTATGCAGTTTTTAATGAATTTTCATATTGATCTTTGAAAATGAGTTTGGAACAAATCGCATAAGAACTCAACTTTCGCCCTGTTTACCACCCGGGAATGTGAATTTTCATATTGATCTTTGAAAATGAGTTTGAAGCAAATCGCTTAAAAACTTTACTTTTGCCTTATTTACCACCCACTTTCCACCCAGGTGGGTGTTTTTCCGGAAAATTGGTATGCAGTTTTAAATGAATTTTCATATAGATCTTTGAAAATGAGTTTGGAGCAAATCGCATAAAAACTCAACTTTCGCCCTATTGACCACCCACTTTCCACCCAGGGGGGTGTATCTTCTGGAAAATTGGTATGCAGTTTTAAATGAATTTTCATATTGATCTTTGAAAATGAGTTTGAAGCAAGTCGAACAAAAACTCAACTTTCGCCTTTTTTTACCACCCACTTTCCACCCGGGACTGTGAATTTTCCGAAAAGTTGGTATGCAGTTTTAAATGAATTTTCATATAAATCTTTGAAAATGAGTTTGAAATCGCTGTAAAACTTTACTTTTGCCTTATTTACCACCCACTTTCCACCCAGGGGGATGAATTTTCCGGAAAATTGGTAATCAGTTTTAAATGAATTTTCATATTGATCTTTGAAAACGAGTTTGAAGCAAATCGCATAAGAACTCAACTTTCACCCTATTTACCAACCACTTTCCACCCAGGGGGGTGAATCTTCTGGAAAATTGGTATGCAGTTTTAAATGAATTTTCATATTGATCTTTGAAATTGAGTTTGAAGCAAATCGCATAAAAATTCAACTTTCGCCTATTAACCACCCACTTTCCACCCAGATGGGTGAGTTTTTTGGAAAATTACTATGCAGCTTTTAATGAATTTCCATATAGATCTTTGAAAATGATTTTGAAGCAAATAGCATAAGAACTTTACTTTCGCCTTGTTTGAGACTTACTTTCCACTCAAAAGGGTGAATTTTCCGGAAAATTGGTATGCATTTTTTAATGAATTTTCATTTTGATCTTTGAAAATGAGTTTGAAGCAAATCGCATAGCAACTCAAATTTCGCCTATTAACCACCCACTTTCCACCCGGAAATGTGAATTTTCCGAAAAGTTGGTATGCAGTTTAAAATGAATTCTCATATTGATCTTTGAAAACGAGTTTGAAGCAAATCGCATAAGAACTCAACTTTCACCCTATTTACCAACCACTTTCCACCCGGAAATGTGAACTTTATGGAAAATTGGTATGCAGTTTTAAATGAATTTTCATATAGATCTTTGAAAATGAGTGTGGAGCAAATCGCATAAAAACTCAACTTTCGCCCTATTGACCACCCACTTTCCACCCAGGGGGGTGAATCTTCTGGAAAATTGGTATGCAGTTTTAAATGAATTTTCATATAGATCTTTGAAAATGAGTTTGAAGCAAATCGCATAAAAATTCAACTTTCGCCTTTTTTTACCACCCAATTTCCACCCAGGGGGGTGAATCTTCTGGAAAATTGGTATGCTGCTTTAAACGAATTTTCGTATAGATCTTTGAAAATGAGTTTGAAGCAAATCGCTTAAAAACTCAACTTTCGCCTTATTCACCACCCACTTTCCACCCAGGTGGGTGAACTTTCCGGAAAATTGGTATGCAGTTTTGTAATGAATTTTCATATTGATCTTTGAAAATGAGTTTGGAACAAATCGCATAAGAACTCAACTTTCGCCCTGTTTACCACCCACTTTCCACCCGGGAATGTGAATTTTCCGTTAAATTGGTATGCAGTTTTAAATGAATTTTCATATAGATCTTTGGAAATGAGTTTGAAGCAAATCGCATAAAAATTCAACTTTCGCATTTTCTTACCACCCACTTTCCACCCGGGAATGTGAATTTTCCGAAAAGTTGGTATGCAGTTTTAAATGAATTTTCATATAGATCTTTGAAAATGAGTTTGAAGCAAGTCGAACAAAAACTCAACTTTCGCCTTATTTTACCACCCACTTTCCACCCGGTACTGTGAATTTTCCGAAAAGTTGGTATGCATTTTAAAATGAATTTTCATATAGATCTTTGAAAATGAGTTTGGAGCAAATCGCATAAAAACTCAACTTTCGCCCTATTTTCAACCCACTTCCCACCCAGGTGGGTGAATCTTCTAGAAAATTGGTATGCAGTTCTTAATGAATTTTCATATTGATCTTTGAAAATGAGTTTGAAGCAAATCGCTTAAAAACTTTACTTTTAACTTATTTACCACCCACTTTCCACCCAGGTGGGTGTTTTTCCGGAAAATTGGTATGCAGTTTTTATTGAATTTTTATATAGATCTTTGGAAATGAGTTTGAAGCAAATCGCATAAAAATTCAACTTTCGCATTTTCTTACCACCCACCTTCCACCCGGGAATGTGACTTTTCCGAAAAGTTGGTATGCATTTTTAAATGAATTTTCATATAGATCTTTGAAAATGAGTTTGGAGCAAATCGTTTAAAAACTCAACTTTCGCCCTATTTACAACCCACTTTCCACCCAGGGGGGTGAATCTTCTAGAAAATTGGTATGCAGTTTTAAATGAATTTTCATATAGATCTTTGAAAATGAGTTTGAAGCAAATAGCTTTAAAACTTTACTTTTGCCTTATTTACCACCCACTTTCCACCCAGGTGGGTGTTTTTCCGGAAAAGTGGTATGCAGTTTTTAATGAATTTTCATATAGATCTTTGGAAATGAGTTTGAAGCAAATCGCTTAAAAACTTTACTTTTGCCTTATTTACCACCGACTTTCCACCCAGGTGGGTGTTTTTCCGGAAAATTGGTATGCAGTTTTTAATGAGTTTTCATATAGATCTTTGGAAATGAGTTTGAAGCAAATCGCATAAAAATTCAACTTTCGCATTTTCTTACCACCCACTTTCCACCCGGGAATGTGACTTTTCCGAAAAGTTGGTATGCATTTTTACATAATTTTCATATAGATCTTTGAAAATGAGTTTGGAGCAAATCGATTAAAACTCAACTTTCGCCCTATTTACAACCCACTTTCCACCCAGGGGGGTGAATCTTCTAGAAAATTGGTATGCAGTTTTAAATGAATTTTCATATAGATCTTTGAAAATGAGTTTGAAGCAAATAGCATAAGAACTTTACTTTCGCCTTGTTTGAGACTTACTTTCCACTCAAAAGGGTGAATTTTCCGGAAAATTGGTATGCATTTTTTAATGAATTTTCATATTGATCTTTGAAAATGAGTTTGAAGCAAATCGCACAAAAACTCAACTTTAACATTTTTTGCCACCCACTTTGCACTCGGAATCTGAATTTTCCAGAATATTGGTATGCTGTTTTTAATGAATTTTCATATTGATCTTTGAAAATGAGTTTGAAGCAAATCGCACAAAAACTCAACTTTAGAAAATTTTGCCACCCACTTTGCACCCGGAAATGTGAATTTTCCGAAAAGTTGGTATGCAGTTTAAAATGAATTCTCATATTGATCTTTGAAAACGAGTTTGAAGCAAATCGCATAAGAACTCAACTTTCACCCTATTTACCAACCACTTTCCACCCGGAAATGTGAACTTTATGGAAAATTGGTATGCAGTTTTAAATGAATTTTCATATAGATCTTTGAAAATGAGTGTGGAGCAAATCGCATAAAAACTCAACTTTCGCCCTATTGACCACCCACTTTCCACCCAGGGGGGTGAATCTTCTGGAAAATTGGTATGCAGTTTTAAATGAATTTTCATATAGATCTTTGAAAATGAGTTTGAAGCAAATCGCATAAAAATTCAACTTTCGCCTTTTTTTACCACCCAATTTCCACCCAGGGGGGTGAATCTTCTGGAAAATTGGTATGCTGCTTTAGACGAATTTTCGTATAGATCTTTGAAAATGAGTTTGAAGCAAATCGCTTAAAAACTCAACTTTCGCCTTATTCACCACCCACTTTCCACCCAGGTGGGTGAACTTTCCGGAAAATTGGTATGCAGTTTTGTAATGAATTTTCATATTGATCTTTGAAAATGAGTTTGGAACAAATCGCATAAGAACTCAACTTTCGCCCTGTTTACCACCCACTTTCCACCCGGGAATGTGAATTTTCCGTTAAATTGGTATGCAGTTTTAAATGAATTTTCATATAGATCTTTGGAAATGAGTTTGAAGCAAATCGCATAAAAATTCAACTTTCGCATTTTCTTACCACCCACTTTCCACCCGGGAATGTGAATTTTCCGAAAAGTTGGTATGCAGTTTTAAATGAATTTTCATATAGATCTTTGAAAATGAGTTTGAAGCAAGTCGAACAAAAACTCAACTTTCGCCTTATTTTACCACCCACTTTCCACCCGGTACTGTGAATTTTCCGAAAAGTTGGTATGCATTTTAAAATGAATTTTCATATAGATCTTTGAAAATGAGTTTGGAGCAAATCGCATAAAAACTCAACTTTCGCCCTATTTTCAACCCACTTCCCACCCAGGTGGGTGAATCTTCTAGAAAATTGGTATGCAGTTTTTAATGAATTTTCATATTGATCTTTGAAAATGAGTTTGAAGCAAATCGCTTAAAAACTTTACTTTTAACTTATTTACCACCCACTTTCCACCCAGGTGGGTGTTTTTCCGGAAAATTGGTATGCAGTTTTTATTGAATTTTTATATAGATCTTTGGAAATGAGTTTGAAGCAAATCGCATAAAAATTCAACTTTCGCATTTTCTTACCACCCACCTTCCACCCGGGAATGTGACTTTTCCGAAAAGTTGGTATGCATTTTTAAATGAATTTTCATATAGATCTTTGAAAATGAGTTTGGAGCAAATCGTTTAAAAACTCAACTTTCGCCCTATTTACAACCCACTTTCCACCCAGGGGGGTGAATCTTCTAGAAAATTGGTATGCAGTTTTAAATGAATTTTCATATAGATCTTTGAAAATGAGTTTGAAGCAAATAGCTTTAAAACTTTACTTTTGCCTTATTTACCACCCACTTTCCACCCAGGTGGGTGTTTTTCCGGAAAAGTGGTATGCAGTTTTTAATGAATTTTCATATAGATCTTTGGAAATGAGTTTGAAGCAAATCGCTTAAAAACTTTACTTTTGCCTTATTTACCACCGACTTTCCACCCAGGTGGGTGTTTTTCCGGAAAATTGGTATGCAGTTTTTAATGAGTTTTCATATAGATCTTTGGAAATGAGTTTGAAGCAAATCGCATAAAAATTCAACTTTCGCATTTTCTTACCACCCACTTTCCACCCGGGAATGTGACTTTTCCGAAAAGTTGGTATGCATTTTTACATAATTTTCATATAGATCTTTGAAAATGAGTTTGGAGCAAATCGATTAAAACTCAACTTTCGCCCTATTTACAACCCACTTTCCACCCAGGGGGGTGAATCTTCTAGAAAATTGGTATGCAGTTTTAAATGAATTTTCATATAGATCTTTGAAAATGAGTTTGAAGCAAATAGCATAAGAACTTTACTTTCGCCTTGTTTGAGACTTACTTTCCACTCAAAAGGGTGAATTTTCCGGAAAATTGGTATGCATTTTTTAATGAATTTTCATATTGATCTTTGAAAATGAGTTTGAAGCAAATCGCACAAAAACTCAACTTTAACATTTTTTGCCACCCACTTTGCACTCGGAATCTGAATTTTCCAGAATATTGGTATGCTGTTTTTAATGAATTTTCATATTGATCTTTGAAAATGAGTTTGAAGCAAATCGCACAAAAACTCAACTTTAGAAAATTTTGCCACCCACTTTGCACCCGGAAATGTGAATTTTCCAGAAAATTGTTATGCAGCTTTTAATGAATTTTCATATAGATCTTTGCAAATGAGTTTGAAGCAAATCGCATAAAAACTCAACTTTCGCATTTTTTTTACCACCCACTTTCCACCCGGGACTGTGAATTTTCCGAAAAGTTGGTATGCAGTTTTAAATGAATTTTCATATTGATCTTTGAAAATGAGTTTGAAGCAAATCGCATAAGAACTCAACTTTCACCCTATTTACCAACCACTTTCCACCCGGAAATGTGAATTTTATGGAAAATTGGTATGCAGTTTTAAATGAATTTTCATATAGATCTTTGAAAATGAGTTTGGAGCAAATCGCATAAAAACTCAACTTTCGCCCTATTGACCACCCACTTTCCACCCAGGGGGGTGAATCTTCTGGAAAATTGGTATGCTGCTTTAAATGAATTTTCATAAAGATCTTTGAAAGTGAGTATGAAGCAAATCGCATAGCACATCAAAATTCGCCTATTTACCACCCACTTTCCACCCGGAAATGTGAATTTTCCGAAAAGTTGGTATGCAGCTTAAAATGAATTTTCATATAAATCTTTGAAAATGAGTTTGGAGCATATCGCATAAGAACTCAACTTTCGCCCTATTTACCACCCACTTTCCACCCGGACATGTGAATTTTCCGGAAAATTGGTATGCTGTTTTAAATTTATTTTCATATAGATCTTTGAAAATGAGTTTGAAGCAATTCGCACAAAACCTCGACTTTCGCCTATTTACCACCCACTTTTCACCCAGGTGGGTGAATTTTCCGGAAAATTACTATGCAGCTTTTAATGAATTTTCATATTGATCTTTGAAAATGAGTTTGAAGCAAATCGCATAAAAATTCAACTTTCGAATTTTTTTACCACCCACTTTTCACCCGGAAATGTGAATTTTATGGAAAATTGGAATGCAGTTTTAAATGAATTTTCATATAGATCTTCGCAAATGAGTTTGAAGAAAATCGCATAAAAATTCAACTTTCGCATTTTTTTAACACCCACTTTCCACCCGGGAATGTGAATTTTCCGAAGAGTTGGTATGCAGTTTTAAATGAATTTTCATATTGATCTTTGAAAATGAGTTTGAAGCAAATCGCATAAAAACTCAACTTTCGCATTTTTTTTACCACCCACTTTCCAACCGGGACTGTGAATTTTCCGAAAAGTTGGTATGCAGTTTTAAATGAATTTTCATATAAATCTTTGAAAATGAGTTTGAAATCGCTTAAAAACTTTACTTTTGCCTTATTTACCACCCACTTTCCACCCAGGGGGATGAATTTTCCGGAAAATTGGTAAGCAGTTTTAAATGAATTTTCATATAGATCTTTGAAAATGAGTTTGAAGCAAGTCGCATAAAAACTCAACTTTCGCCCTATTTACCACCCACTTTCCACCCAGCGGGGTAAATTTTCCGTTAAATTGGTATGAAGTTTTAAATGAACTTTCATATTGATCTTTGCAAATGAGTTTGGAACAAATCGCACAAAAACTCAACTTTCACCCTATTTACCAACCACTTTCCACCCGGAAATGAGAATTTTATGAAAAATTGGTATGCAGTTTTAAATGAATTTTCATATAGATCTTTGAAAATGAGTTTGGAGCAAATCGCATAAAAACTCAACTTTCGCCCTATTTACCACCCACTTTCCACCCAGGGGGGTGAATCTTCTGGAAAATAGGTATGCTGCTTTAAATGAATTTTCATATTGATCTTTGAAAATGAGCTTGAAGCAAATCGCATAGCAACTCAAATTTCGCCTATTTACCACCCACTTTCCACCCGGAAATGTGAATTTTCCGAAAAGTTGGTATGCAGTTTAAAATGAATTTTCATATAGATCTTTGAAAATGAGGTTGAAGCAAGTCGCACAAAACCTCAACTTTCGCCTATTTACCACCCACTTTCCACCCAGGTGGGTGAATTTTCCGCAAAATTACTATGCAGCTTTTAATGAATTTTGATATAGATCTTTGAAAATGAGTTTGAAGCAAATCGCATTACAACTCAATTTTCGCCTATTTACCACCCACTTTCCACCCAGGGGGGTGAATCTTCTGGAAAATTGGTATGCTGCTTTAAATGAATTTTCATATAGATCTTTGAAAATGAGTTTGAAGCAAATCGCTTAAAAACTCAACTTTCGCCTTATTCACCACCCACTTTCCACCCAGGTGGGTGAACTTTCCGGAAAATTGGTATGCAGTTTTTAATGAATTTTCATATTGATCTTTGAAAATGAGTTTGGAACAAATCGCATAAGAACTCAACTTTCGCCCTGTTTACCACCCACTTTCCACCCGGGAATGTGAATTTTCCGTTAAATTGGTATGCAGTTTTAAATGAATTTTCATATAGATCTTTGGAAATGAGTTTGAAGCAAATCGCATAAAAATTCAACTTTCGCATTTTCTTACCACCCACTTTCCACCCGGGAATGTGAATTTTCCGAAAAGTTGGTATAAAGTTTTAAATGAATTTTCATATAGATCTTTGAAAATGAGTTTGAAGCAAGTCGAACAAAAACTCAACTTTCGCCTTTTTTTGCCACCCACTTTCCACCCGGGACTATGAGTTTTCCGAAAAGTTGGTATGAAAATTTTTAAATGAATTTTCATATAGATCTTTGAAAATGAGTTTGGAGCAAATCGCATAAAAACTCAACTTTCGCCCTATTTACAACCCACTTTCCACCCAGGGGGGTGAATCTTCTAGAAAATTGGTATGCAGTTTTTAATGAATTTTCATGTTGATCTTTGAAAATGAGTTTGAAGCAAATCGCATAGCAACTCAAATTTCGCCTATTAACCACCCACTTTCCACCCGGAAATGTGAATTTTACGGAAAGTTGGTATGCAGTTTAAAATGAATTTTCATATAGATCTTTGAAAATGAGTTTGGAGCAAATCGCTTAAAAACTTTACTTTCGCCTTATTTACAACCCACTTTCCACCCAGGGGGGTGAATCTTCTAGAAAATTGGTATGCAGTTTTAAATGAATTTTCATATAGATCTTTGGAAATGAGTTTGAAGCAAATCGCATAAAAATTCAACTTTCGCATTTTCTTACCACCCACTTTCCACCCGGGAATGTGAATTTTCCGAAAAGTTGGTATGCAGTTTTAAATGAATTTCCATATAGATCTTTGAAAATGAGTTTGAAGCAAGTCGAACAAAAACTCAACTTTCGCCTTTTTTTGCCACCCACTTTCCACCCGGGACTGTGAATTTTAAGAAAAAATGGAATGCATTTTTAAATGAATTTTCATATTGATCTTTGAAAATGAGCTTGAAGCTTATCGCATAAAAACTCAACTTTCGCATTTTTTTTACCACCCACTTTCCACCCGGGACTGTGAATTTTCCGAAAAGTTGGTATGCAGTTTTAAATGAATTTTCATATAAATCTTTGAAAATGAGTTTGAAATCGCTTAAAAACTTTACTTTTGCCTTATTTACCACCCACTTTCCACCCAGGGGGATGAGTTTTCCGGAAAATTGGTAAGCAGTTTTAAATGAATTTTCATATAGATCTTTGAAAACGAGTTTGAAGCAAATCGCATAAGAACTTAACTTTCACCCTATTTACCAACCACTTTCCACCCAGGGGGGTGAATCTTCTGGAAAATTGGTATGCAGTTTTAAATGAATTTTCATATAGATCTTTGAAAATGAGTTTGGAGCAAATCGCATAAAAACTCAACTTTCGCTCTATTGACCACCCACTTTCCACCCAGGGGGGTGAATCTTCTGGAAAATTGGTATGCAGTCTTAAATGAATTTTCATATTGATCTTTGAAAATGAGTTTGAAGCAAATCGCATAAAAATTAAACTTTCGCCTATTTACCACCCACTTTCCACCCAGGTGGGTGAATTTTCCGGAAAATTACTATGCAGCTTTTAATGAATTTTCATATAGATCTTTGAAAATGAGTTTGAAGCTTATCGCATTACAACTCAATTTTCGCCTATTTACCACCCACTTTCCACCCAGGGGGGTGAATCTTCTGGAAAATTGGTATGCTGCTTTAAATGAATTTTCATATAGATCTTTGAAAATGAGTTTGAAGCAAAAATTGGTATGCAGTTTTTAATGAATTTTCATATTGATCTTTGAAAATGAGTTTGGAACAAATCGCATAAGAACTCAACTTTCGCCCTGTTTACCACCCGGGAATGTGAATTTTCATATTGATCTTTGAAAATGAGTTTGAAGCAAATCGCTTAAAAACTTTACTTTTGCCTTATTTACCACCCACTTTCCACCCAGGTGGGTGTTTTTCCGGAAAATTGGTATGCAGTTTTAAATGAATTTTCATATAGATCTTTGAAAATGAGTTTGGAGCAAATCGCATAAAAACTCAACTTTCGCCCTATTGACCACCCACTTTCCACCCAGGGGGGTGTATCTTCTGGAAAATTGGTATGCAGTTTTAAATGAATTTTCATATTGATCTTTGAAAATGAGTTTGAAGCAAGTCGAACAAAAACTCAACTTTCGCCTTTTTTTACCACCCACTTTCCACCCGGGACTGTGAATTTTCCGAAAAGTTGGTATGCAGTTTTAAATGAATTTTCATATAAATCTTTGAAAATGAGCTTGAAATCGCTTTAAAACTTTACTTTTGCCTTATTTACCACCCACTTTCCACCCAGGGGGATGAATTTTCCGGAAAATTGGTAATCAGTTTTAAATGAATTTTCATATTGATCTTTGAAAACGAGTTTGAAGCAAATCGCATAAGAACTCAACTTTCACCCTATTTACCAACCACTTTCCACCCAGGGGGGTGAATCTTCTGGAAAATTGGTATGCAGTTTTAAATGAATTTTCATATTGATCTTTGAAATTGAGTTTGAAGCAAATCGCATAAAAATTCATTTTTCGCCTATTTACCACCCACTTTCCACCCAGATGGGTGAGTTTTTTGGAAAATTACTATGCAGCTTTTAATGAATTTCCATATAGATCTTTGAAAATGATTTTGAAGCAAATAGCATAAGAACTTTACTTTCGCCTTGTTTGAGACTTACTTTCCACTCAAAAGGGTGAATTTTCCGGAAAATTGGTATGCATTTTTTAATGAATTTTCATTTTGATCTTTGAAAATGAGTTTGAAGCAAATCGCATAGCAACTCAAATTTCGCCTATTAACCACCCACTTTCCACCCGGAAATGTGAATTTTCCGAAAAGTTGGTATGCAGTTTAAAATGAATTCTCATATTGATCTTTGAAAACGAGTTTGAAGCAAATCGCATAAGAACTCAACTTTCACCCTATTTACCAACCACTTTCCACCCGGAAATGTGAACTTTATGGAAAATTGGTATGCAGTTTTAAATGAATTTTCATATAGATCTTTGAAAATGAGTGTGGAGCAAATCGCATAAAAACTCAACTTTCGCCCTATTGACCACCCACTTTCCACCCAGGAGGTGAATCTTCTGGAAAATTGGTATGCAGTTTTAAATGAATTTTCATATAGATCTTTGAAAATGAGTTTGAAGCAAATCGCATAAAAATTCAACTTTCGCCTTTTTTTACCACCCAATTTCCACCCAGGTGGGTGAATTTTCCGGAAAATTACTATGCAGCTTTTAATGAATTTTCATATAGATCTTTGAAAATGAGTTTGAAGCTTATCGCATTACAACTCAATTTTCGCCTATTTACCACCCACTTTCCACCCAGGGGGGTGAATCTTCTGGAAAATTGGTATGCTGCTTTAAATGAATTTTCATATAGATCTTTGAAAATGAGTTTGAAGCAAAAATTGGTATGCAGTTTTTAATGAATTTTCATATTGATCTTTGAAAATGAGTTTGGAACAAATCGCATAAGAACTCAACTTTCGCCCTGTTTACCACCCGGGAATGTGAATTTTCATATTGATCTTTGAAAATGAGTTTGAAGCAAATCGCTTAAAAACTTTACTTTTGCCTTATTTACCACCCACTTTCCACCCAGGTGGGTGTTTTTCCGGAAAATTGGTATGCAGTTTTAAATGAATTTTCATATAGATCTTTGAAAATGAGTTTGGAGCAAATCGCATAAAAACTCAACTTTCGCCCTATTGACCACCCACTTTCCACCCAGGGGGGTGTATCTTCTGGAAAATTGGTATGCAGTTTTAAATGAATTTTCATATTGATCTTTGAAAATGAGTTTGAAGCAAGTCGAACAAAAACTCAACTTTCGCCTTTTTTTACCACCCACTTTCCACCCGGGACTGTGAATTTTCCGAAAAGTTGGTATGCAGTTTTAAATGAATTTTCATATAAATCTTTGAAAATGAGTTTGAAATCGCTTTAAAACTTTACTTTTGCCTTATTTACCACCCACTTTCCACCCAGGGGGATGAATTTTCCGGAAAATTGGTAATCAGTTTTAAATGAATTTTCATATTGATCTTTGAAAACGAGTTTGAAGCAAATCGCATAAGAACTCAACTTTCACCCTATTTACCAACCACTTTCCACCCAGGGGGGTGAATCTTCTGGAAAATTGGTATGCAGTTTTAAATGAATTTTCATATTGATCTTTGAAATTGAGTTTGAAGCAAATCGCATAAAAATTCAACTTTCGCCTATTTACCACCCACTTTCCACCCAGATGGGTGAGTTTTTTGGAAAATTACTATGCAGCTTTTAATGAATTTCCATATAGATCTTTGAAAATGATTTTGAAGCAAATAGCATAAGAACTTTACTTTCGCCTTGTTTGAGACTTACTTTCCACTCAAAAGGGTGAATTTTCCGGAAAATTGGTATGCATTTTTTAATGAATTTTCATTTTGATCTTTGAAAATGAGTTTGAAGCAAATCGCATAGCAACTCAAATTTCGCCTATTAACCACCCACTTTCCACCCGGAAATGTGAATTTTCCGAAAAGTTGGTATGCAGTTTTAAATGAATTTTCATATAGATCTTTGAAAATGAGTGTGGAGCAAATCGCATAAAAACTCAACTTTCGCCCTATTGACCACCCACTTTCCACCCAGGGGGGTGAATCTTCTGGAAAATTGGTATGCAGTTTTAAATGAATTTTCATATAGATCTTTGAAAATGAGTTTGAAGCAAATCGCATAAAAATTCAACTTTCGCCTTTTTTTACCACCCAATTTCCACCCAGGGGGGTGAATCTTCTGGAAAATTGGTATGCTGCTTTAAACGAATTTTCGTATAGATCTTTGAAAATGAGTTTGAAGCAAATCGCTTAAAAACTCAACTTTCGCCTTATTCACCACCCACTTTCCACCCAGGTGGGTGAACTTTCCGGAAAATTGGTATGCAGTTTTGTAATGAATTTTCATATTGATCTTTGAAAATGAGTTTGGAACAAATCGCATAAGAACTCAACTTTCGCCTTATTTTACCACCCACTTTCCACCCGGTACTGTGAATTTTCCGAAAAGTTGGTATGCATTTTAAAATGAATTTTCATATAGATCTTTGAAAATGAGTTTGGAGCAAATCGCATAAAAACTCAACTTTCGCCCTATTTTCAACCCACTTCCCACCCAGGTGGGTGAATCTTCTAGAAAATTGGTATGCAGTTTTTAATGAATTTTCATATTGATCTTTGAAAATGAGTTTGAAGCAAATCGCTTAAAAACTTTACTTTTAACTTATTTACCACCCACTTTCCACCCAGGTGGGTGTTTTTCCGGAAAATTGGTATGCAGTTTTTATTGAATTTTTATATAGATCTTTGGAAATGAGTTTGAAGCAAATCGCATAAAAATTCAACTTTCGCATTTTCTTACCACCCACCTTCCACCCGGGAATGTGACTTTTCCGAAAAGTTGGTATGCATTTTTAAATGAATTTTCATATAGATCTTTGAAAATGAGTTTGGAGCAAATCGTTTAAAAACTCAACTTTCGCCCTATTTACAACCCACTTTCCACCCAGGGGGGTGAATCTTCTAGAAAATTGGTATGCAGTTTTAAATGAATTTTCATATAGATCTTTGAAAATGAGTTTGAAGCAAATAGCTTTAAAACTTTACTTTTGCCTTATTTACCACCCACTTTCCACCCAGGTGGGTGTTTTTCCGGAAAAGTGGTATGCAGTTTTTAATGAATTTTCATATAGATCTTTGGAAATGAGTTTGAAGCAAATCGCTTAAAAACTTTACTTTTGCCTTATTTACCACCGACTTTCCACCCAGGTGGGTGTTTTTCCGGAAAATTGGTATGCAGTTTTTAATGAGTTTTCATATAGATCTTTGGAAATGAGTTTGAAGCAAATCGCATAAAAATTCAACTTTCGCATTTTCTTACCACCCACTTTCCACCCGGGAATGTGACTTTTCCGAAAAGTTGGTATGCATTTTTACATAATTTTCATATAGATCTTTGAAAATGAGTTTGGAGCAAATCGATTAAAACTCAACTTTCGCCCTATTTACAACCCACTTTCCACCCAGGGGGGTGAATCTTCTAGAAAATTGGTATGCAGTTTTAAATGAATTTTCATAAAGATCTTTGAAAATGAGTTTGAAGCAAATAGCATAAGAACTTTACTTTCGCCTTGTTTGAGACTTACTTTCCACTCAAAAGGGTGAATTTTCCGGAAAATTGGTATGCATTTTTTAATGAATTTTCATATTGATCTTTGAAAATGAGTTTGAAGCAAATCGCACAAAAACTCAACTTTAACATTTTTTGCCACCCACTTTGCACTCGGAATCTGAATTTTCCAGAATATTGGTATGCTGTTTTTAATGAATTTTCATATTGATCTTTGAAAATGAGTTTGAAGCAAATCGCACAAAAACTCAACTTTAGAAAATTTTGCCACCCACTTTGCACCCGGAAATGTGAATTTTCCAGAAAATTGTTATGCAGCTTTTAATGAATTTTCATATAGATCTTTGCAAATGAGTTTGAAACAAATCGCATAAAAACTCAAATTTCGCCTATTAACCACCCACTTTCCACCCGGAAATGTGAATTTTCCGAAAAGTTGGTATGCAGTTTAAAATGAATTCTCATATTGATCTTTGAAAACGAGTTTGAAGCAAATCGCATAAGAACTCAACTTTCACCCTATTTACCAACCACTTTCCACCCGGAAATGTGAACTTTATGGAAAATTGGTATGCAGTTTTAAATGAATTTTCATATAGATCTTTGAAAATGAGTGTGGAGCAAATCGCATAAAAACTCAACTTTCGCCCTATTGACCACCCACTTTCCACCCAGGGGGGTGAATCTTCTGGAAAATTGGTATGCAGTTTTAAATGAATTTTCATATAGATCTTTGAAAATGAGTTTGAAGCAAATCGCATAAAAATTCAACTTTCGCCTTTTTTTACCACCCAATTTCCACCCAGGGGGGTGAATCTTCTGGAAAATTGGTATGCTGCTTTAGACGAATTTTCGTATAGATCTTTGAAAATGAGTTTGAAGCAAATCGCTTAAAAACTCAACTTTCGCCTTATTCACCACCCACTTTCCACCCAGGTGGGTGAACTTTCCGGAAAATTGGTATGCAGTTTTGTAATGAATTTTCATATTGATCTTTGAAAATGAGTTTGGAACAAATCGCATAAGAACTCAACTTTCGCCCTGTTTACCACCCACTTTCCACCCGGGAATGTGAATTTTCCGTTAAATTGGTATGCAGTTTTAAATGAATTTTCATATAGATCTTTGGAAATGAGTTTGAAGCAAATCGCATAAAAATTCAACTTTCGCATTTTCTTACCACCCACTTTCCACCCGGGAATGTGAATTTTCCGAAAAGTTGGTATGCAGTTTTAAATGAATTTTCATATAGATCTTTGAAAATGAGTTTGAAGCAAGTCGAACAAAAACTCAACTTTCGCCTTATTTTACCACCCACTTTCCACCCGGTACTGTGAATTTTCCGAAAAGTTGGTATGCATTTTAAAATGAATTTTCATTTAGATCTTTGAAAATGAGTTTGGAGCAAATCGCATAAAAACTCAACTTTCGCCCTATTTTCAACCCACTTCCCACCCAGGTGGGTGAATCTTCTAGAAAATTGGTATGCAGTTTTTAATGAATTTTCATATTGATCTTTGAAAATGAGTTTGAAGCAAATCGCTTAAAAACTTTACTTTTAACTTATTTACCACCCACTTTCCACCCAGGTGGGTGTTTTTCCGGAAAATTGGTATGCAGTTTTTATTGAATTTTTATATAGATCTTTGGAAATGAGTTTGAAGCAAATCGCATAAAAATTCAACTTTCGCATTTTCTTACCACCCACCTTCCACCCGGGAATGTGACTTTTCCGAAAAGTTGGTATGCATTTTTAAATGAATTTTCATATAGATCTTTGAAAATGAGTTTGGAGCAAATCGTTTAAAAACTCAACTTTCGCCCTATTTACAACCCACTTTCCACCCAGGGGGGTGAATCTTCTAGAAAAGTGGTATGCAGTTTTTAATGAATTTTCATATAGATCTTTGGAAATGAGTTTGAAGCAAATCGCTTAAAAACTTTACTTTTGCCTTATTTACCACCGACTTTCCACCCAGGTGGGTGTTTTTCCGGAAAATTGGTATGCAGTTTTTAATGAGTTTTCATATAGATCTTTGGAAATGAGTTTGAAGCAAATCGCATAAAAATTCAACTTTCGCATTTTCTTACCACCCACTTTCCACCCGGGAATGTGACTTTTCCGAAAAGTTGGTATGCATTTTTACATAATTTTCATATAGATCTTTGAAAATGAGTTTGGAGCAAATCGATTAAAACTCAACTTTCGCCCTATTTACAACCCACTTTCCACCCAGGGGGGTGAATCTTCTAGAAAATTGGTATGCAGTTTTAAATGAATTTTCATATAGATCTTTGAAAATGAGTTTGAAGCAAATAGCATAAGAACTTTACTTTCGCCTTGTTTGAGACTTACTTTCCACTCAAAAGGGTGAATTTTCCGGAAAATTGGTATGCATTTTTTAATGAATTTTCATATTGATCTTTGAAAATGAGTTTGAAGCAAATCGCACAAAAACTCAACTTTAACATTTTTTGCCACCCACTTTGCACTCGGAATCTGAATTTTCCAGAATATTGGTATGCTGTTTTTAATGAATTTTCATATTGATCTTTGAAAATGAGTTTGAAGCAAATCGCACAAAAACTCAACTTTCGCATTTTTTTTACCACCCACTTTCCACCCGGGACTGTGAATTTTCCGAAAAGTTGGTATGCAGTTTTAAATGAATTTTCATAAAAATCTTTGAAAATGAGTTTGAAGCACATCGCTTAAAAACTTTACTTTTGCCTTATTTACCACCCACTTTCCACCCAGGGGGATGAATTTTCCGGAAAATTGGTAAGCAGTTTTAAATGAATTTTCATATTGATCTTTGAAAACGAGTTTGAAGCAAATCGCATAAAAACTCAACTTTCGCATTTTTTTTACCACCCACTTTCCACCCGGGACTGTGAATTTTCCGAAAAGTTGGTATGCAGTTTTAAATGAATTTTCATATTGATCTTTGAAAATGAGTTTGAAGCAAATCGCATAAAAACTCAACTTTCGCATTTTTTTTACCACCCACTTTCCACCCGGGACTGTGAATTTTCCGAAAAGTTGGTATGCAGTTTTAAATGAATTTTCATATTGATCTTTGAAAATGAGTTTGAAGCAAATCGCATAAAAACTCAACTTTCGCATTTTTTTTACCACCCACTTTCCACCCGGGACTGTGAATTTTCCGAAAAGTTGGTATGCAGTTTTAAATGAATTTTCATAAAAATCTTTGAAAATGAGTTTGAAGCACATCGCTTAAAAACTTTACTTTTGCCTTATTTACCACCCACTTTCCACCCAGGGGGATGAATTTTCCGGAAAATTGGTAAGCAGTTTTAAATGAATTTTCATATTGATCTTTGAAAACGAGTTTGAAGCAAGTCGCATAAGAACTCAACTTTAGCCTTTTTACCACTCACTTTCCACCCAGGTGGGTGAATTTTCCGGAAAATTGGTATGCAGTTTTAAATGAATTTTCATATAAATCTTTGAAAATGAAATTGGAACAAATCGCATAAGAACTCAACTTTCGCCGTATTTACCACCCACTTTTCACCCGGAAATGTGCATTTTCAGGAAAATTGGTATGCAGTTTTAAATGAATTTTCATATAGATCTTCGCAAATGAGTTTGAAGAAAATCGCATAAAAATTCAACTTTCGCATTTTTTTAACACCCACTTTCCGCCCGGGAATGTGAAATTTCCGAAGAGTTGGTATGCAGTTTTAAATGAATTTTCATATTGATCTTTGAAAATGAGTTTGAAGCAAATCGCATAAAAACTCAACTTTCGCGTTTTTTTTACCAAGCACTTTCCACCCGTGGTAGGTAAGCAGTTTTAAATGAATTTTCATATTGATCTTTGAAAACGAGTTTGAAGCAAATCGCATAAGAACTCAACTTTCACCCTATTTACCAACCACTTTCCACCCGGAAATGTGAATTTTATGGAAAATTGGTATGCAGTTTTAAATGAATTTTCATATAGATCTTTGGAAATGAGTTTGAAGAAAATCGCATAAAAATTCAAGTTTCGCATTTTTTTACCACCCACTTTCCACCCGGGAATGTGAATTTTCCGAAAAGTTGGTATGCAGTTTTAAATGAATTTTCATATAGATCTTTGAAAATGAGTTTGAAGCAAGTCGAACAAAAACTCAACTTTCGCCTTTTTTTACCACCCAATTTCCACCCGGGACTGTGAATTTTCCGAAAAGTTGGTATGCATTTTAAAATGAATTTTCATGTTGATCTTTGAAAATGAGCTTGAAGCAAATCGCATAAAAACTCAACTTTACCATTTTTTTTACCACCCACTTTCCACCCGGGACTGTGAATTTTCCGAAAAGTTGGTATGCAGTTTTAAATGAATTTTCATATAAATCTTTGAAAATGAGTTTGAAATCGCTTAAAAACTTTACTTTTGCCTTATTTACCACCCACTTTCCACCCGGAAATGTGAATTTTCCGGAAAATTGGTAAGCAGTTTTAAATGAATTTTCATATTGATCTTTGAAAACGAGTTTGAAGCAAGTCGCATAAGAACTCAACTTTCACCCTATTTACCAACCACTTTCCAGCCGGAAATGTGAATTTTATGAAAAATTGGTATGCAGTTTTAAATGAATTTTCATATAGATCTTTGAAAATGAGTTTGGAGCAAATCGCATAAAAACTCAACTTTCGCCCTATTGACCACCCACTTTCCACCCAGGGGGGTGAATCTTCTGGAAAATAGGTATGCTGCTTTAAATGAATTTTCATATTGATCTTTGAAAATGAGCTTGAAGCAAATCGCATAGCAACTCAAATTTCGCCTATTTACCACCCACTTTCCACCCGGAAATGTGAATTTTCCGAAAAGTTGGTATGCAGTTTAAAATGAATTTTCATATAGATCTTTGAAAATGAGGTTGAAGCAAGTCGCACAAAACCTCAACTTTCGCCTATTTACCACCCACTTTCCACCCAGGTGGGTGAATTTTCCGCAAAATTACTATGCAGCTTTTAATGAATTTTGATATAGATCTTTGAAAATGAGTTTGAAGCAAATCGCATTACAACTCAATTTTCGCCTATTTACCACCCACTTTCCACCCAGGGGGGTGAATCTTCTGGAAAATTGGTATGCTGCTTTAAATGAATTTTCATATAGATCTTTGAAAATGAGTTTGAAGCAAATCGCTTAAAAACTCAACTTTCGCCTTATTCACCACCCACTTTCCACCCAGGTGGGTGAACTTTCCGGAAAATTGGTATGCAGTTTTTAATGAATTTTCATATTGATCTTTGAAAATGAGTTTGGAACAAATCGCATAAGAACTCAACTTTCGCCCTGTTTACCACCCACTTTCCACCCGGGAATGTGAATTTTCCGTTAAATTGGTATGCAGTTTTAAATGAATTTTCATATAGATCTTTGGAAATGAGTTTGAAGCAAATCGCATAAAAATTCAACTTTCGCATTTTCTTACCACCCACTTTCCACCCGGGAATGTGAATTTTCCGAAAAGTTGGTATGCAGTTTTAAATGAATTTTCATACAGATCTTTGAAAATGAGTTTGAAGCAAGTCGAACAAAAACTCAACTTTCGCCTTTTTTTGCCACCCACTTTCCACCCGGGACTATGAATTTTCCGAAAAGTTGGTATGAAAATTTTTAAATGAATTTTCATATAGATCTTTGAAAATGAGTTTGGAGCAAATCGCATAAAAACTCAACTTTCGCCCTATTTACAACCCACTTTCCACCCAGGGGGGTGAATCTTCTAGAAAATTGGTATGCAGTTTTAAATGAATTTTCATGTTGATCTTTGAAAATGAGTTTGAAGCAAATCGCATAGCAACTCAAATTTCGCCTATTAACCACCCACTTTCCACCCGGAAATGTGAATTTTACGAAAAGTTGGTATGCAGTTTAAAATGAATTTTCATATAGATCTTTGAAAATGAGTTTGGAGCAAATCGCTTAAAAACTTTACTTTCACCCTATTTACAACCCACTTTCCACCCAGGGGGGTGAATCTTCTAGAAAATTGGTATGCAGTTTTAAATGAATTTTCATATAGATCTTTGGAAATGAGTTTGAAGCAAATCGCATAAAAATTCAACTTTCGCATTTTCTTACCACCCACTTTCCACCCGGGAATGTGAATTTTCCGAAAAGTTGGTATGCAGTTTTAAATGAATTTCCATATAGATCTTTGAAAATGAGTTTGAAGCAAGTCGAACAAAAACTCAACTTTCGCCTTTTTTTGCCACCCACTTTCCACCCGGGACTGTGAATTTTAAGAAAAAATGGAATGCATTTTTAAATGAATTTTCATATTGATCTTTGAAAATGAGCTTGAAGCTTATCGCATAAAAACTCAACTTTCGCATTTTTTTTACCACCCACTTTCCACCCGGGACTGTGAATTTTCCGAAAAGTTGGTATGCAGTTTTAAATGAATTTTCATATAAATCTTTGAAAATGAGTTTGAAATCGCTTAAAAACTTTACTTTTGCTTATTTACCACCCACTTTCCACCCAGGGGGATGAGTTTTCCGGAAAATTGGTAAGCAGTTTTAAATGAATTTTCATATAGATCTTTGAAAACGAGTTTGAAGCAAATCGCATAAGAACTTAACTTTCACCCTATTTACCAACCACTTTCCACCCAGGGGGGTGAATCTTCTGGAAAATTGGTATGCAGTTTTAAATGCATTTTCATATAGATCTTTGAAAATGAGTTTGGAGCAAATCGCATAAAAACTCAACTTTCGCTCTATTGACCACCCACTTTCCACCCAGGGGGGTGAATCTTCTGGAAAATTGGTATGCAGTCTTAAATGAATTTTCATATTGATCTTTGAAAATGAGTTTGAAGCAAATCGCATAAAAATTAAACTTTCGCCTATTTACCACCCACTTTCCACCCAGGTGGGTGAATTTTCCGGAAAATTACTATGCAGCTTTTAATGAATTTTCATATAAATCTTTGAAAATGAGTTTATAGCTTATCGCATTACAACTCAATTTTCGCCTATTTACCACCCACTTTCCACCCAGGGGGGTGAATCTTCTGGAAAATTGGTATGCTGCTTTAAATGAATTTTCATATAGATCTTTGAAAATGAGTTTGAAGCAAAAATTGGTATGCAGTTTTTAATGAATTTTCATATTGATCTTTGAAAATGAGTTTGGAACAAATCGCATAAGAACTCAACTTTCGCCCTGTTTACCACCCACTTTCCACCCGGGAATGTGAATTTTCATATTGATCTTTGAAAATGAGTTTGAAGCAAATCGCTTAAAAACTTTACTTTTGCCTTATTTACCACCCACTTTCCACCCAGGTGGGTGTTTTTCCGGAAAATTGGTATGCAGTTTTAAATGAATTTTCATATAGATCTTTGAAAATGAGTTTGGAGCAAATCGCATAAAAACTATACTTTCGCCCTATTGACCACCCACTTTCCACCCAGGGGGGTGTATCTTCTGGAAAATTGGTATGCAGTTTTAAATGAATTTTCATATTGATCTTTGAAATTGAGTTTGAAGCAAATCGCATAAAAATTCAACTTTCGCCTATTTACCACCCACTTTCCACCCAGGTGGGTGAATTTTCCGCAAAATTGTTATGCAGTTTTTAATGAATTTTCATATAGATCTTTGAAATTGAGTTTGAAGCAAATCGCATAAAAATTCAACTCCCGCCTATTTACCACCCACTTTCCACCCAGGTGGGTGAGTTTTTTGGAAAATTACTATGCAGCTTTTAATGAATTTCCATATAGATCTTTGAAAATGATTTTGAAGCAAATAGCATAAGAACTTTACTTTCGCCTTGTTTGAGACTTACTTTCCACTCAAAAGGGTGAATTTTCCGGAAAATTGGTATGCATTTTTTAATGAATTTTCATTTTGATCTTTGAAAATGAGTTTGAAGCAAATCGCATAGCAACTCAAATTTCGCCTATTAACCACCCACTTTCCACCCAGAAATGTGAATTTTCCGAAAAGTTGGTATGCAGTTTAAAATGAATTCTCATTTTGATCTTTGAAAATGAGTTTGAAGCAAATCGCATAGCAACTCAAATTTCGCCTATTAACCACCCACTTTCCACCCAGAAATGTGAATTTTCCGAAAAGTTGGTATGCAGTTTTAAATGAATTTTCATATAGATCTTTGAAAATGAGTGTGGAGCAAATCGCATAAAAACTCAACTTTCGCCCTATTGACCACCCACTTTCCACCCAGGGGGGTGAATCTTCTGGAAAATTGGTATGCAGTTTTAAATGAATTATATATAGATCTTTGAAAATGAGTTTGAAGCAAATCGCATAAAAATTCAACTTTCGCCTTTTTTTACCACCCAATTTCCACCCAGGGGGGTGAATCTTCTGGAAAATTGGTATGCTGCTTTAAACGAATTTTCGTATAGATCTTTGAAAATGAGTTTGAAGCAAATCGCTTAAAAACTCAACTTTCGCCTTATTCACCACCCACTTTCCACCCAGGTGGGTGAACTTTCCGGAAAATTGGTATGCAGTTTTTAATGAATTTTCATATTGATCTTTGAAAATGAGTTTGGAACAAATCGCATAAGAACTCAACTTTCGCCCTGTTTACCACCCACTTTCCACCCGGGAATGTGAATTTTCCGTTAAATTGGTATGCAGTTTTAAATGAATTTTCATATAGATCTTTGGAAATGAGTTTGAAGCAAATCGCATAAAAATTCAACTTTCGCATTTTCTTACCACCCACTTTCCACCCGGGAATGTGAATTTTCCGAAAAGTTGGTATGCAGTTTTAAATGAATTTTCATATAGATCTTTAACAATGAGTTTGAAGCAAGTCGAACAAAAACTCAACTTTCGCCTTATTTTACCACCCACTTTCCACCCGGTACTGTGAATTTTCCGAAAAGCTGGTATGCATTTTAAAATGAATTTTCATATAGATCATTGAAAATGAGTTTGGAGCAAATCGCATAAAAACTCAACTTTCGCCCTATTTTCAACCCACTTCCCACCCAGGTGGGTGAATCTTCTAGAAAATTGGTATGCAGTTTTTAATGAATTTTCATATTGATCTTTGAAAATGAGTTTGAAGCAAATCGCTTAAAAACTTTACTTTTAACTTATTTACCACCCACTTTCCACCCAGGTGGGTGTTTTTCCGGAAAATTGGTATGCAGTTTTTATTGAATTTTTATATAGATCTTTGGAAATGAGTTTGAAGCAAATCGCATAAAAATTCAACTTTCGCATTTTCTTACCACCCACCTTCCACCCGGGAATGTGACTTTTCCGAAAAGTTGGTATGCATTTTTAAATGAATTTTCATATTGATCTTTGAAAATGAGTTTGGAGCAAATCGTTTAAAAACTCAACTTTCGCCCTATTTACAACCCACTTTCCACCCAGGGGGGTGAATCTTCTAGAAAATTGGTATGCAGTTTTAAATGAATTTTCATATAGATCTTTGAAAATGAGTTTGAAGCAAATAGCTTTAAATCTTTACTTTTGCCTTATTTACCACCCACTTTCCACCCAGGTGGGTGTTTTTCCGGAAAAGTGGTATGCAGTTTTTAATGAATTTTCATATAGATCTTTGGAAATGAGTTTGAAGCAAATCGCTTAAAAACTTTACTTTTGCCTTATTTACCACCGACTTTCCACCCAGGTGGGTGTTTTTCCGGAAAATTGGTATGCAGTTTTTAATGAGTTTTCATATAGATCTTTGGAAATGAGTTTGAAGCAAATCGCATAAAAATTCAACTTTCGCATTTTCTTACCACCCACTTTCCACCCGGGAATGTGACTTTTCCGAAAAGTTGGTATGCATTTTTACATAATTTTCATATAGATCTTTGAAAATGAGTTTGGAGCAAATCGATTAAAACTCAACTTTCGCTCTATTTACAACCCACTTTCCACCCAGGGGGGTGAATCTTCTAGAAAATTGGTATGCAGTTTTAAATGAATTTTCATATAGATCTTTGAAAATGAGTTTGAAGCAAATAGCATAAGAACTTTACTTTCGCCTTGTTTGAGACTTACTTTCCACTCAAAAGGGTGAATTTTCCGGAAAATTGGTATGCATTTTTTAATGAATTTTCATATTGATCTTTGAAAATGAGTTTGAAGCAAATCGCACAAAAACTCAACTTTAACATTTTTTGCCACCCACTTTGCACTCGGAATCTGAATTTTCCAGAATATTGGTATGCTGTTTTTAATGAATTTTCATATTGATCTTTGAAAATGAGTTTGAAGCAAATCGCACAAAAACTCAACTTTAGAATATTTTGCCACCCACTTTGCACCCGGAAATGTGAATTTTCCAGAAAATTGTTATGCAGCTTTTAATGAATTTTCATATAGATCTTTGCAAATGAGTTTGGAAAAAATCGTATAAAATCTCAACATTAGCCTTATTTACCACCCACTTTCTATCCAGGTGGGTGAATTTGGTATGCAGTTTTCCATGAATTTTTATATTGATTTGTGAAAATGAGTTTGGAACAAATCGAATAAGAACTCAAGTGAAGCGTTTTTACCACCCACTTTCCACCCTATGCAGTTTTAAATGAATTTTCATTTAGATCTTTAAAAATGAGTTTGAAGCAAATCGCATAAAAATTCAACTTTCGCCCTATTTATCACCCACTTTCCAACCGGAAATGTGAATTTTCCGGAAAATTGGTATGCAGTTTTAAATGAATTTTCATATTGATCTTTGGAAATGAGTTTGAAGCATATCGCATAAGTACTCAACTTTCGCCCTATTTACCACCCACTTTCCAACCGGAAATTTGATTTTTCCGGAAAATTGGTATGCAGTTTTAAATGAATTTTCATATTGATCTTTTGAAATGAGTTTGAAGCATATCGCCTAAGAACTTAACTTTAGCCTTTTTACCACCCGCTTTCCACCCAAGAATGTGAATTTTCCGGAAAATTGGTATGCAGTTTTAAATGAATTTTCATATCGATCTTTGAAAATGAGTTTGAAGCAAATCGCTTAAAAATTCAACTTTCGCATTTTTTTACCACCAACTTTCCACCCGGGAATGTGAATTTTCCGAAAAGTTGGTATGCAGTTTTAAATGAATTTTCATATTGATCTTTGAGAATGAGCTTGAAGCATATCGCATAAGAACTCAACTTAAGCCTTTTTACCACCCGTTTTCCACCCAAGAATGTAAATTTTCCGGAAAATTGGTATGCAGTTTTAAATGAATTTTCATATTGATCTTTGGAAATGAGCTTGAAGCATATCACATAAGAACTCAACTTAAGCCTTTTTACCACCCGCTTTCCACCCAAGAATGTGAATTTTCCGGAAAATTGGTATGCAGTTTTAAATGAATTTTCATATAGATCTTTGGAAATGAGTTTGAAGCATATCGCATAAGAACTCAACTTAAGCCTTTTTACCACCCGCTTTCCACCCAAGAATGTGAATTTTCCGGAAAATTTTTATGCAGTTTTAAATGAATTTTAACATAGATCTTTGAAAATGAGTTTGAAGCACATCGCATAAGAACTCAACTTAAGCCTTTTTACCACCCACTTTCCACCCGGGAATGTGAATTTTCCGAAAAGTTGGTATGCAGTTTTAAATGAATTTTCATATTGATCTTTGGAAATGAGTTTGAAGCATATCGCATAAGAACTCAACTTAAGCCTTTTTACCACCCGCTTTCCACCCAGGGGGGTGAATCTTCTAGAAAATTGGTATGCAGTTTTTAATGAATTTTCATATTGATCTTTAAAAATGAGTTTGAAGCAAATCGCATAGCAACTCAAATTTCGCCTATTAACCACCCACTTTCCACCCGGAAATGTGAATTTTCCGAAAAGTTGGTATGCAGTTTAAAATGAATTTTCATATAGATCTTTGAAAATGAGTTTGGAGCAAATCGCTTAAAAACTTTACTTTCGCATTTGTTTACCACCAACTTTCCACCCAGGGGGGTGAATCTTCTAGAAAATTGGTATGCAGTTTTAAATGAATTTCCATATAGATCTTTGAAAATGAGTTTGAAGCAAGTCGAACAAAAACTCAACTTACGCCTTTTTTTACCACCCACTTTCCACCCAGGGGGGTGAATCTTCTAGAAAATTGGTATGCAGTTTTTAATGAATTTTCATGTTGATCTTTGAAAATGAATTTGAAGCAAATCGCATAGCATTTCAAATTTCGCCTATTAACCACCCACTTTCCACCCGGAAATGTGAATTTTCCGAAAAGTTGGTATGCAGTTTAAAATGAATTTTCATATAGATCTTTGAAAATGAGTTTGGAGCAAATCGGTTAAAAACTTTACTTTCGCCCTATTTACAACCCACTTTCCACCCAGGGGGGTGAATCTTCTAGAAAATTGGTATGCAGTTTTAAATGAATTTTCATATAGATCTTTGAAAATGAGTTTGAAGCAAGTCGAACAAAAACTCAACTTTCGCCTTTTTTTACCACCCACTTTCCACCCGGGACTGTGAATTTTCCGAAAAAATGGTATGCATTTTTAAATGAATTTTCATATTGATCTTTAAAAATGAGTTTGAAGCAAATCGCATAGCAACTCAAATTTCGCCTATTAACCACCCACTTTCCACCCGGAAATGTGAACTTTCCGAAAAGTTGGTATGCAGTTTAAAATGAATTTTCATATAGATCTTTGAAAATGAGTTTGGAACAAATCGCTTAAAAACTTTACTTTCGCCCTATTTACAACCCACTTTCCACCCAGGGGGGTGAATCTTCTAGAAAATTGGTATGCAGTTTTAAATGAATTTCCATATAGATCTTTGAAAATGAGTTTGGAGCAAATCGCTTAAAAACTTTACTTTCGCCCTATTTACAACCCACTTTCCACCCAGGTGGGTGTTTTTCCGGAAAATTGGTATGCAGTTTTTAATGAATTTTCATATAGATCTTTGAAAATGAGTTTGAAATCGCCTAAAAACTTTACTTTTGCCTTATTTACCACCCACTTTCCACCCATGGGGATGAATTTTCCGGAAAATTGGTAAGCAGTTTTAAATGAATTTTCATATTGATATTTGAAAACGAGTTTGAAGCAAATCGCATAAGAACTCAACTTTCACCCTATTTACCAACCACTTTCCACCCGGAAATGTGAATTTTATGGAAAATTGGTATGCAGTTTTAAATGAATTTTCATATAGATCTTTGAAAATGAGTTTGGAGCAAATCGCATAAAAACTCAACTTTCGCCCTATTGACCACCCACTTTCCACCCAGGGGGGTGAATCTTCTGGAAAATTGGTATGCAGTTTTAAATGAATTTTCATATAGATCTTTGAAAATGAGTTTGAAGCAAATAGCTTAAAAACTTTACTTTTGCCTTATTTACCACCCACTTTCCACCCAGGTGGGTGTTTTTCCGGAAAATTGGTATGCAGTTTTTAATGAATTTTCATATAGATCTTTGAAAATGAGTTTGAAATCGCCTAAAAACTTTACTTTTGCCTTATTTACCACCCACTTTCCACCCAGGGGGATGAATTTTCCGGAAAATTGGTAAGCAGTTTTAAATGAATTTTCATATTGATCTTTGAAAACGAGTTTGAAGCAAATCGCATAAGAACTCAACTTTCACCCTATTTACCAACCACTTTCCACCCGGAAATGTGAATTTTAGGGAAAATTGGTATGCAGTTTTAAATGAATTTTCATATAGATCTTTGAAAATGAGTTTGGAGCAAATCGCATAAAAACTCAACTTTCGCCCTATTTACCACCCACTTTCCACCCAGGGGGGTGAATCTTCTGGAAAATTGGTATGCAGTTTTAAATGAATGTTCATATAGATCTTTGAAAATGAGTTTGAAGCAAATAGCTTAAAAACTTTACTTTTGCCTTATTTACCACCCACTTTCCACCCAGGTGGGTGTTTTTCCGAAAAATTGGTATGCAGTTTTTAATGAATTTTCATATAGATCTTTGAAAATGAGTTTGAAATCGCCTAAAAACTTTACTTTTGCCTTATTTACCACCCACTTTCCACCCAGGGGGATGAATTTTCCGGAAAATTGGTAAGCAGTTTTAAATGAATTTTCATATTGATCTTTGAAAACGAGTTTGAAGCAAATCGCATAAGAACTCAACTTTCACCCTATTTACCAACCACTTTCCACCCGGAAATGTGAATTTTATGGAAAATTGGTATGCAGTTTTAAATGAATTTTCATATAGATCTTTGAAAATGAGTTTGGAGCAAATCGCATAAAAACTCAACTTTCGCCCTATTGACCACCCACTTTCCACCCAGGGGGGTGAATCTTCTGGAAAATTGGTATGCAGTTTTAAATGAATTTTCATATAGATTTTTGAAAATGAGTTTGAAGCAAATAGCTTAAAAACTTTACTTTTGCCTTATTTACCACCCACTTTCCACCCAGGTGGGTGTTTTTCCGGAAAATTGGTATGCAGTTTTTAATGAATTTTCATATAGATCTTTGAAAATGAGTTTGAAATCGCCTAAAAACTTTACTTTTGCCTTATTTACCACCCACTTTACACCCAGAGGGGTGAATCTTCTGGAAAATTGGTATGCTGCTTTAAACGAATTTTCGTATAGATCTTTGAAAATGAGTTTGAAGCAAATCGCTTAAAAACTCAACTTTCGCCCTATTTACCACCCACTTTCCACCCGGGAATGTGACTTTTCCGAAAAGTTGGTATGCATTTTTACATAATTTTCATATAGATCTTTGAAAATGAGTTTGGAGCAAATGGATTAAAAACTCAACTTTCGCCCTATTTACAACCCACTTTCCACCCAGGGGGGTGAATCTTCTAGAAAATTGGTATGCAGTTTTAAATGAATTTTCATATAGATCTTTGAAAATGAGTTTGAAGCAAGTCGAACAAAAACTCAACTTTCGCCTTTTTTTACCACCCACTTTCCACCCAGGGGGGTGAATCTTCTAGAAAATTGGTATGCAGTTTTTAATGAATTTTTATGTTGATCTTTGAAAATGAATTTGAAGCAAATCGCATAGCAACTCAAATTTCGCCTATTAACCACCCACTTTCCACCCGGAAATGTGAATTTTCCGAAAAGTTGGTATGCAGTTTTTTATGAATTTTCATATTGATCTTTGAAAATGAGTTTCAAGCAAATCGCATAGCAACTCAAATTTCGCCTATTAACCACCCACTTTCCACCCGGAAATGTGAATTTTCCGAAAAGTTGGTATGCAGTTTAAAATGAATTTTCATATAGATCTTTGAAAATAAGTTTGGAGCAAATCGGTTAAAAACTTTACTTTCGCCCTATGTACAACCCACTTTCCACCCAGGGGGGTGAATCTTCTAGAAAATTGGTATGCAGTTTTAAATGAATTTTCATATAGATCTTTGAAAATGAGTTTGAAGCAAGTCGAACAAAAACTCAACTTTCGCCTTTTTTTACCACCCACTTTCCACCCGGGACTGTGAGTTTTCCGAAAAAATGGTATGCATTTTTAAATGAATTTTCATATTGATCTTTGAAAACGAGTTTGAAGCAAATCGCATAGCAACTCAAATTTCGCCTATTAACCACCCACTTTCCACCCGGGACTGTGAATTTTCCGAAAAGTTGGTATGCAGTTTTAAATGAATTTTCATATAAATCTTTGGAAATGAGTTTGAAATCGCTTAAAAACTTTACTTTTGCCTTATTTACCACCCACTTTCCACCCAGGGGGATGAATTTTCCGGAAAATTGGTAAGCAGTTTTAAATGAATTTTCATATTGATCTTTGAAAATGAGTTTGAAGCAAATCGCATAAGAACTCAACTTTCACCCTATTTACCAACCACTTTCCACCCGAAAATGTGAATTTTATGGAAAATTTATATGCAGTTTTAACTGAATTTTCATATAGATCTTTGAAAATGAGTTTGGAGCAAATCGCATAAAAACTCAACTTTCGCCCTATTGACCACCCACTTTCCACCCAGGGGGGTGAATCTTCTGGAAAATTGGTATGCAGTTTTAAATGAATTTTCATATTGATCTTTGAAAATGAGTTTGAAGCTAATCGCATTACAAGTCAATTTTCGCCTATTTACCACCCACCTTCCACCCAGGGGGGTGAATCTTCTGGAAAATTGGTTTGCTGCTTTAAATGAATTTTCGTATAGATCTTTGAAAATGAGTTTGAAGCAAATCGCTTAAAAACTCAACTTTCGCCTTATTCGCCACCCACTTTCCACCCAGGTGGGTGAACTTTCCGGAAAATTGGTGTGCAGTTTTTAATGAATTTTCATATTGATCTTTGAAAATGAGATTGGAACAAATCGCATAAGAACTCAACTTTCGCCCTGTTTACCACCCACTTTCCACCCGGGAATGTGAATTTTCCGTTAAATTGGTATGCAGTTTTAAATGAATGTGAATTTTCCGAAAAGTTGGTATGCATTTTAAAATGAATTTTCATATAGATCTTTGAAAATGAGTTTGGAGCAAATCGCATAAAAACTCAACTTTCGCCCTATTTTCAACCCACTTCCCACCCTGGTGGGTGAATCTTCTAGAAAATTGGTATGCAGTTTTTAATGAATTTTCATATTGATCTTTGAAAATGAGTTTGAAGCAAATCGCATAGCAACTCAAATTTCGCCTATTAACCACCCACTTTCCACCCGGAAATGTGAATTTTCCGAAAAGTTGGTATGCAGTTTAAAATGAATTTTCATATAGATCTTTGAAAATGAGTTTGGAGCAAATCGCTTAAAAACTTTACTTTCGCATTTGTTTACCACCAACTTTCCACCCAGGGGGGTGAATCTTCTAGAAAATTGGTATGCAGTTTTAAATGAATTTCCATATAGATCTTTGAAAATGAGTTTGAAGCAAGTCGAACAAAAACTCAACTTACGCCTTTTTTTACCACCCACTTTCCACCCAGGGGGGTGAATCTTCTAGAAAATTGGTATGCAGTTTTTAATGAATTTTCATGTTGATCTTTGGAAATGAGTTTGAAGCATATCGCATAAGAACTCAACTTAAGCCTTTTTACCACCCGCTTTCCACCCAGGGGGGTGAATCTTCTAGAAAATTGGTATGCAGTTTTTAATGAATTTTCATATTGATCTTTGAAAATGAGTTTGGAGCAAATCGCTTAAAAACTTTACTTTCGCATTTGTTTACCACCAACTTTCCACCCAGGGGGGTGAATCTTCTAGAAAATTGGTATGCAGTTTTAAATGAATTTCCATATAGATCTTTGAAAATGAGTTTGAAGCAAGTCGAACAAAAACTCAACTTACGCCTTTTTTTACCACCCACTTTCCACCCAGGGGGGTGAATCTTCTAGAAAATTGGTATGCAGTTTTTAATGAATTTTCATGTTGATCTTTGGAAATGAGTTTGAAGCATATCGCATAAGAACTCAACTTAAGCCTTTTTACCACCCACTTTCCACCCGGGAATGTGAATTTTCCGAAAAGTTGGTATGCAGTTTTAAATGAATTTTCATATTGATCTTTGGAAATGAGTTTGAAGCAAATCGCTTAAAAACTTTACTTTCGCATTTGTTTACCACCAACTTTCCACCCAGGGGGGTGAATCTTCTAGAAAATTGGTATGCAGTTTTAAATGAATTTCCATATAGATCTTTGAAAATGAGTTTGAAGCAAGTCGAACAAAAACTCAACTTACGCCTTTTTTTACCACCCACTTTCCACCCAGGGGGGTGAATCTTCTAGAAAATTGGTATGCAGTTTTTAATGAATTTTCATGTTGATCTTTGGAAATGAGTTTGAAGCATATCGCATAAGAACTCAACTTAAGCCTTTTTACCACCCACTTTCCACCCGGGAATGTGAATTTTCCGAAAAGTTGGTATGCAGTTTTAAATGAATTTTCATATTGATCTTTGGAAATGAGTTTGAAGCATATCGCATAAGAACTCAACTTAAGCCTTTTTACCACCCGCTTTCCACCCAGGGGGGTGAATCTTCTAGAAAATTGGTATGCAGTTTTTAATGAATTTTCATATTGATCTTTAAAAATGAGTTTGAAGCAAATCGCATAGCAACTCAAATTTCGCCTATTAACCACCCACTTTCCACCCGGAAATGTGAATTTTCCGAAAAGTTGGTATGCAGTTTAAAATGAATTTTCATATAGATCTTTGAAAATGAGTTTGGAGCAAATCGCTTAAAAACTTTACTTTCGCATTTGTTTACCACCAACTTTCCACCCAGGGGGGTGAATCTTCTAGAAAATTGGTATGCAGTTTTAAATGAATTTCCATATAGATCTTTGAAAATGAGTTTGAAGCAAGTCGAACAAAAACTCAACTTACGCCTTTTTTTACCACCCACTTTCCACCCAGGGGGGTGAATCTTCTAGAAAATTGGTATGCAGTTTTTAATGAATTTTCATGTTGATCTTTGAAAATGAATTTGAAGCAAATCGCATAGCATTTCAAATTTCGCCTATTAACCACCCACTTTCCACCCGGAAATGTGAATTTTCCGAAAAGTTGGTATGCAGTTTAAAATGAATTTTCATATAGATCTTTGAAAATGAGTTTGGAGCAAATCGGTTAAAAACTTTACTTTCGCCCTATTTACAACCCACTTTCCACCCAGGGGGGTGAATCTTCTAGAAAATTGGTATGCAGTTTTAAATGAATTTTCATATAGATCTTTGAAAATGAGTTTGAAGCAAGTCGAACAAAAACTCAACTTTCGCCTTTTTTTACCACCCACTTTCCACCCGGGACTGTGAATTTTCCGAAAAAATGGTATGCATTTTTAAATGAATTTTCATATTGATCTTTAAAAATGAGTTTGAAGCAAATCGCATAGCAACTCAAATTTCGCCTATTAACCACCCACTTTCCACCCGGAAATGTGAACTTTCCGAAAAGTTGGTATGCAGTTTAAAATGAATTTTCATATAGATCTTTGAAAATGAGTTTGGAACAAATCGCTTAAAAACTTTACTTTCGCCCTATTTACAACCCACTTTCCACCCAGGGGGGTGAATCTTCTAGAAAATTGGTATGCAGTTTTAAATGAATTTCCATATAGATCTTTGAAAATGAGTTTGGAGCAAATCGCTTAAAAACTTTACTTTCGCCCTATTTACAACCCACTTTCCACCCAGGTGGGTGTTTTTCCGGAAAATTGGTATGCAGTTTTTAATGAATTTTCATATAGATCTTTGAAAATGAGTTTGAAATCGCCTAAAAACTTTACTTTTGCCTTATTTACCACCCACTTTCCACCCATGGGGATGAATTTTCCGGAAAATTGGTAAGCAGTTTTAAATGAATTTTCATATTGATATTTGAAAACGAGTTTGAAGCAAATCGCATAAGAACTCAACTTTCACCCTATTTACCAACCACTTTCCACCCGGAAATGTGAATTTTATGGAAAATTGGTATGCAGTTTTAAATGAATTTTCATATAGATCTTTGAAAATGAGTTTGGAGCAAATCGCATAAAAACTCAACTTTCGCCCTATTGACCACCCACTTTCCACCCAGGGGGGTGAATCTTCTGGAAAATTGGTATGCAGTTTTAAATGAATTTTCATATAGATCTTTGAAAATGAGTTTGAAGCAAATAGCTTAAAAACTTTACTTTTGCCTTATTTACCACCCACTTTCCACCCAGGTGGGTGTTTTTCCGGAAAATTGGTATGCAGTTTTTAATGAATTTTCATATAGATCTTTGAAAATGAGTTTGAAATCGCCTAAAAACTTTACTTTTGCCTTATTTACCACCCACTTTCCACCCAGGGGGATGAATTTTCCGGAAAATTGGTAAGCAGTTTTAAATGAATTTTCATATTGATCTTTGAAAACGAGTTTGAAGCAAATCGCATAAGAACTCAACTTTCACCCTATTTACCAACCACTTTCCACCCGGAAATGTGAATTTTAGGGAAAATTGGTATGCAGTTTTAAATGAATTTTCATATAGATCTTTGAAAATGAGTTTGGAGCAAATCGCATAAAAACTCAACTTTCGCCCTATTTACCACCCACTTTCCACCCAGGGGGGTGAATCTTCTGGAAAATTGGTATGCAGTTTTAAATGAATGTTCATATAGATCTTTGAAAATGAGTTTGAAGCAAATAGCTTAAAAACTTTACTTTTGCCTTATTTACCACCCACTTTCCACCCAGGTGGGTGTTTTTCCGAAAAATTGGTATGCAGTTTTTAATGAATTTTCATATAGATCTTTGAAAATGAGTTTGAAATCGCCTAAAAACTTTACTTTTGCCTTATTTACCACCCACTTTCCACCCAGGGGGATGAATTTTCCGGAAAATTGGTAAGCAGTTTTAAATGAATTTTCATATTGATCTTTGAAAACGAGTTTGAAGCAAATCGCATAAGAACTCAACTTTCACCCTATTTACCAACCACTTTCCACCCGGAAATGTGAATTTTATGGAAAATTGGTATGCAGTTTTAAATGAATTTTCATATAGATCTTTGAAAATGAGTTTGGAGCAAATCGCATAAAAACTCAACTTTCGCCCTATTGACCACCCACTTTCCACCCAGGGGGGTGAATCTTCTGGAAAATTGGTATGCAGTTTTAAATGAATTTTCATATAGATTTTTGAAAATGAGTTTGAAGCAAATAGCTTAAAAACTTTACTTTTGCCTTATTTACCACCCACTTTCCACCCAGGTGGGTGTTTTTCCGGAAAATTGGTATGCAGTTTTTAATGAATTTTCATATAGATCTTTGAAAATGAGTTTGAAATCGCCTAAAAACTTTACTTTTGCCTTATTTACCACCCACTTTACACCCAGAGGGGTGAATCTTCTGGAAAATTGGTATGCTGCTTTAAACGAATTTTCGTATAGATCTTTGAAAATGAGTTTGAAGCAAATCGCTTAAAAACTCAACTTTCGCCCTATTTACCACCCACTTTCCACCCGGGAATGTGACTTTTCCGAAAAGTTGGTATGCATTTTTACATAATTTTCATATAGATCTTTGAAAATGAGTTTGGAGCAAATGGATTAAAAACTCAACTTTCGCCCTATTTACAACCCACTTTCCACCCAGGGGGGTGAATCTTCTAGAAAATTGGTATGCAGTTTTAAATGAATTTTCATATAGATCTTTGAAAATGAGTTTGAAGCAAGTCGAACAAAAACTCAACTTTCGCCTTTTTTTACCACCCACTTTCCACCCAGGGGGGTGAATCTTCTAGAAAATTGGTATGCAGTTTTTAATGAATTTTTATGTTGATCTTTGAAAATGAATTTGAAGCAAATCGCATAGCAACTCAAATTTCGCCTATTAACCACCCACTTTCCACCCGGAAATGTGAATTTTCCGAAAAGTTGGTATGCAGTTTTTTATGAATTTTCATATTGATCTTTGAAAATGAGTTTCAAGCAAATCGCATAGCAACTCAAATTTCGCCTATTAACCACCCACTTTCCACCCGGAAATGTGAATTTTCCGAAAAGTTGGTATGCAGTTTAAAATGAATTTTCATATAGATCTTTGAAAATAAGTTTGGAGCAAATCGGTTAAAAACTTTACTTTCGCCCTATGTACAACCCACTTTCCACCCAGGGGGGTGAATCTTCTAGAAAATTGGTATGCAGTTTTAAATGAATTTTCATATAGATCTTTGAAAATGAGTTTGAAGCAAGTCGAACAAAAACTCAACTTTCGCCTTTTTTTACCACCCACTTTCCACCCGGGACTGTGAGTTTTCCGAAAAAATGGTATGCATTTTTAAATGAATTTTCATATTGATCTTTGAAAACGAGTTTGAAGCAAATCGCATAGCAACTCAAATTTCGCCTATTAACCACCCACTTTCCACCCGGGACTGTGAATTTTCCGAAAAGTTGGTATGCAGTTTTAAATGAATTTTCATATAAATCTTTGGAAATGAGTTTGAAATCGCTTAAAAACTTTACTTTTGCCTTATTTACCACCCACTTTCCACCCAGGGGGATGAATTTTCCGGAAAATTGGTAAGCAGTTTTAAATGAATTTTCATATTGATCTTTGAAAATGAGTTTGAAGCAAATCGCATAAGAACTCAACTTTCACCCTATTTACCAACCACTTTCCACCCGAAAATGTGAATTTTATGGAAAATTTATATGCAGTTTTAACTGAATTTTCATATAGATCTTTGAAAATGAGTTTGGAGCAAATCGCATAAAAACTCAACTTTCGCCCTATTGACCACCCACTTTCCACCCAGGGGGGTGAATCTTCTGGAAAATTGGTATGCAGTTTTAAATGAATTTTCATATTGATCTTTGAAAATGAGTTTGAAGCTAATCGCATTACAAGTCAATTTTCGCCTATTTACCACCCACCTTCCACCCAGGGGGGTGAATCTTCTGGAAAATTGGTTTGCTGCTTTAAATGAATTTTCGTATAGATCTTTGAAAATGAGTTTGAAGCAAATCGCTTAAAAACTCAACTTTCGCCTTATTCGCCACCCACTTTCCACCCAGGTGGGTGAACTTTCCGGAAAATTGGTGTGCAGTTTTTAATGAATTTTCATATTGATCTTTGAAAATGAGATTGGAACAAATCGCATAAGAACTCAACTTTCGCCCTGTTTACCACCCACTTTCCACCCGGGAATGTGAATTTTCCGTTAAATTGGTATGCAGTTTTAAATGAATGTGAATTTTCCGAAAAGTTGGTATGCATTTTAAAATGAATTTTCATATAGATCTTTGAAAATGAGTTTGGAGCAAATCGCATAAAAACTCAACTTTCGCCCTATTTTCAACCCACTTCCCACCCTGGTGGGTGAATCTTCTAGAAAATTGGTATGCAGTTTTTAATGAATTTTCATATTGATCTTTGAAAATGAGTTTGAAGCAAATCGCTTAAAAACTTTACTTTTAACTTATTTACCACCCACTTTCCACCCAGGTGGGTGTTTTTCCGGAAAATTGGTATGCAGTTTTTAATGAATTTTTATATAGATCTTTGGAAATGAGTTTGAAGCAAATCGCATAAAAATTCAACTTTCGCATTTTCTTACCACCCACCTTCCACCCGGGAATGTGACTTTTCCGAAAAGTTGGTATGCATTTTTAAATGAATTTTTATATAGATCTTTGAAAATGAGTTTGGAGCAAATCGATTAAAAACTCAACTTTCGCCCTATTTACAACCCACTTTCCACCCAGGGGGGTAAATCTTCTAGAAAATTGGTATGCAGTTTTAAATGAATTTTCATATAGATCTTTGAAAATGAGTTTGAAGCAAATAGCTTAAAAACTTTACTTTTGCCTTATTTACCACCCACTTTCCACCCATGTGGGTGTTTTTCCGGAAAATTGGTATGCAGTTTTTAATGAATTTTCATATAGATCTTTGGAAATGAGTTTGAAGCAAATCGCTTAAAAACTTTACTTTTGCCTTATTTACCACCCACTTTCCACCCAGGTGGGTGTTTTTCCGGAAAATTGGTATGCAGTTTTAAATGAATTTTCATATAGATCTTTGGAAATGAGTTTGAAGCAAATCGCATGAAAACTCAACTTTTGCCTTCTTACCACCCACTTTCCACCCAGTAATGTGAATTTTCCGGAAAATTTTTATGAAGTTTTAAATGTATTTTCATATTGATCTTTGAAAATGAGTTTGAAACAAATCGCGTAAGAACTCAACTTTGGCCTTTTTACCACCCACTTTCTATCCGGGAATGTGAATTTTCTAGAAAATGTGTATGCAGTTTTAAATGAATTTTCATATTGATCTTTTGAAATGAGTTTGAAGCATATCGCCTAAGAACTTAACCTTAGCCTTTTTACCACCCGCTTTCCACCCAAGAATGTGAATTTTCCGGAAAGTTGGTATGCAGTTTTAAATGAATTTTCATATTGATCTTTGAGAATGAGCTTGAATCATATCGCATAAGAACTCAACTTAAGCCTTTTTACCACCCGCTTTCCACCCAAGAATGTGAATTTTCCGGAAAATTGGTATGCAGTTTTAAATGAATTTTCATATTGATCTTTGAGAATGAGCTTGAATCATATCGCATAAGAACTCAACTTAAGCCTTTTTACCACCCGCTTTCCACCCAAGAATGTGAATTTTCCGGAAAATTGGTATGCAGTTTTAAATGAATTTTCATATTGATCTTTGAGAATGAGCTTGAATCATATCGCATAAGAACTCAACTTAAGCCTTTTTACCACCCGCTTTCCACCCAAGAATGTGAATTTTCCGGAAAATTGGTATGCAGTTTTAAATGAATTTTCATATTGATCTTTTGAAATGAGTTTGAAGCATATCGCCTAAGAACTTAACCTTAGCCTTTTTACCACCCGCTTTCCACCCAAGAATGTGAATTTTCCGGAAAGTTGGTATGCAGTTTTAAATGAGTTTTCATATTGATCTTTGAGAATGAGCTTGAATCATATCGCATAAGAACTCAACTTAAGCCTTTTTACCACCCGCTTTCCACCCAAGAATGTAAATTTTCCGGAAAATTGGTATGCAGTTTTAAATGAATTTTCATATTGATCTTTGGAAATGAGCTTGAAGCATATCGCATAAGAACTCAACTTAAGCCTTTTTACCACCCGCTTTCCACCCAAGAATGTGAATTTTCCGGAAAATTGGTATGCAGTTTTAAATGAATTTTCATATTGATCTTTGGAAATGAGTTTGAAGCATATCGCCTAAGAACTTAACCTTAGCCTTTTTACCACCTGCTTTCCACCCAAGAATGTGAATTTTCCGGAAAATTGGTATGCAGTTTTAAATGAATTTTCATATCGATCTTTGAAAATGAGTTTGAAGCAAATCGCATAAAAATTCAACTTTCGCATTTTTTTACCACCAACTTTCCACCCGGGAATGTGAATTTTCCGAAAAGTTGGTATGCAGTTTTAAATGAATTTTCATATTGATCTTTGAGAATGAGCTTGAATCATATCGCATAAGAACTCAACTTAAGCCTTTTTACCACCCGCTTTCCACCCAAGAATGTAAATTTTCCGGAAAATTGGTATGCAGTTTTAAATGAATTTTCATATTGATCTTTGGAAATGAGCTTGAAGCATATCGCATAAAAAATCAACTTAAGCCTTTTTACCACCCGCTTTCCACCCAAGAATGTGAGTTTTCCGGAAAATTGGTATGCAGTTTTAAATGAATTTTCATATTGATCTTTGGACATGAGTTTGAAGCATATCGCATAAAAACTCAACTTAAGCCTTTTTACCACCCGCTTTCCACCCAAGAATGTGAAGTTTCCGCAAAATTTTCATGCAGTTTTAAATGAATTTTCACATAGATCTTTGAAAATGAGTTTGAAGCAAATCGCATAAAAATTCAACTTTCGCTTTTTTTACCACCCACTTTCCACCCGGGAATGTGAATTTTCCGAAAAGTTGGTATGCAGTTTTAAATGAATTTTCATATTGATCTTTGGAAATGAAATTGAAGCATTTCGCATAAGAACTCAACTTAAGCCTTTTTACCACCCGCTTTCCACCCAGGGGGGTGAATCTTCTAGAAAATTGGTATGCAGTTTTTAATGAATTTTCATATTGATCTTTGAAAATGAGTTTGAAGCAAATCGCATAGCAACTCAAATTTCAACTATTAACCACCCACTTTCCACCCGGAAATGTGAATTTCCCGAAAAGTTGGTATGCAGTTTAAAATGAATTTTCATATAGATCTTTGAAAATGAGTTTGGAGCAAATCGCTTAAAAACTTTACTTTCACCCTATTTACAACCCACTTTCCACCCAGGGGTGTGAATCTTCTAGAAAATTGGTATGCAGTTTTAAATGAATTTCCATATAGATCTTTGAAAATGAGTTTGAAGCAAGTCGAACAAAAACTCAACTTACGCCTTTTTTAACCACCCACTTTCCACCCGGGACTATGAATTTTCCGAAAAGTTGGTATGCATTTTTAAATGAATTTTCATATAGATCTTTGAAAATGAGTTTGAAGCAAATCGCATAGCAACTCAAATTTCGCCTATTAACCACCCACTTTCCACCCGGAAATGTGAATTTTCCGAAAAGTTGGTATGCAGTTTTTAATGAATTTTCATATAGATCTTTGAAAATGAGTTTGGAGCAAATCGCTTAAAAACTTTACTTTCGCCCTATTTACAACCCACTTTCCACCCAGGGGGGTGAATCTTCTAGAAAATTGGTATGCAGTTTTTAATGAATTTTCATATTGATCTTTGAAAATGAGTTTGAAGCAAATCGCATAGCAACTCAAATTTCGCCTATTAACCACCCACTTTCCACCCGGAAATGTGAATTTTCCGAAAAGTTGGTATGCAGTTTTTAATGAATTTTCATATAGATCTTTGAAAATGAGTTTGGAGCAAATCGCTTAAAAACTTTACTTTCGCCCTATTTACAACCCACTTTCCACCCAGGGGGGTGAATCTTCTAGAAAATTGGTATGCAGTTTTAAATGAATTTCCATATAGATCTTTGAAAATGAGTTTGAAGCAAGTCGAACAAAAACTCAACTTTCGCCTATTAACCACCCACTTTCCACCCGGGACTGTGAATTTTCCGAAAAAATGGTATGCATTTTTAAATGAATTTTCATATTGATCTTTGAAAATGAGTTTGAAGCAAATCGCATAGCAACTCAAGTTTCGCCTATTAACCACCCACTTTCCACCCGGAAATGTGAATTTTATGAAAAATTGGTATGCAGTTTTAAATGAATTTTCATATAGATCTTTGAAAATGAGTTTGGAGCAAATCGCATAAAAACTCAACTTTCGCCCTATTGACCACCCACTTTCCACCCAGGGGGGTGAATCTTCTGGAAAATAGGTATGCTGCTTTAAATGAATTTTCATATAGATCTTTGAAAATGAGTTTGAAGCTAATCGCATTAACACTCAATTTTCGCCTATTTACCACCCACTTTCCACCCAGGGGGGTGAATCTTCTGGAAAATTGGTATGCTGCTTTAAATGAATTTTCGTATAAATCTTTGAAAATGAGTTTGAGGCAAATCGCTTAAAGACTCAACTTTCGCCTTATTCACCACCCACTTTCCACCCAGGTGGGTGAACTTTCCGGAAAATTGGTATGCATTTTTTAATGAATTTTCATATTGATCTTTGAAAATGAGTTTGAAGCAAATCGCATAAAAACTCAACTTTAGAATATTTTGCCACCCACTTTGCACCCGGAAATGTGAATTTTCTAGAAAATTGTTATGCAGCTTTTAATGAATTTTCATATAGATCTTTGCAAATGAGTTTGGAAAAAATCGTATAAAATCTCAACATTAGCCTTATTTACCACCCACTTTCTATCCAGGTGGGTGAATTTGGTATGCAGTTTTTCATGAATTTTTATATTGATCTGTGAAAATGAGTTTGGAACAAATCGAATAAGAACTCAAGTGAAGCGTTTTTACCACCCACATTCCACCCTATGCAGTTTTAAATGAATTTTCATATAGATCTTTAAAAATGAGTTTGAAGCAAATCGCATAAAAATTCAACTTTCGCCCTATTTATCACCCACTTTCCAACCGGAAATGTGAATTTTCCGGAAAATTGGTATGCAGTTTTAAATGAATTTTCATATTGATCTTTGGAACTGAGTTTGAAGCATATCGCCTAAGAACTTAACTTTAGCCTTTTTACCACCCGCTTTCCACCCAAGAATGTGAATTTTCCGGAAAATTGGTATGCAGTTTTAAATGAATTTTCATATTGATCTTTGGAACTGAGTTTGAAGCATATCGCCTAAGAACTTAACTTTAGCCTTTTTACCACCCGCTTTCCACCCAAGAATGTGAATTTTCCGGAAAATTGGTATGCAGTTTTAAATGAATTTTCATATAGATCTTTAAAAATGAGTTTGAAGCAAATCGCATAAAAATTCAACTTTCGCCCTATTTATCACCCACTTTCCACCCGGGAATGTGAATTTTCCGAAAAGCTGGTATGCAGTTTTAAATGAATTTTCATATTGATCTTTGAGAATGAGCTTGAAGCATATCGCACAAGAACTCAACTTGAGCCTTTTTACCACCCGCTTTCCACCCAAGAATGTAAATTTTCCGGAAAATTGGTATGCAGTTTTAAATGAATTTTCATATTGATCTTTGGAAATGAGCTTGAAGCATATCGCATAAGAACTCAACTTAAGCCTTTTTACCACCCGCTTTCCACCCAAGAATGTGAATTTTCCGGAAAATTGGTATGCAGTTTTAAATGAATTTTCATATTGATCTTTGGAAATGAGTTTGAAGCATATCGCATAAGAACTCAACTTAAGCCTTTTTACCACCCGCTTTCCACCCAAGAATGTGAATTTTCCGGAAAATTGGTATGCAGTTTTAAATGAATTTTCATATTGATCTTTGGAAATGAGTTTGAAGCATATCGCATAAGAACTCAACTTAAGCCTTTTTACCACCCGCTTTCCACCCAAGAATGTGAATTTTCCGGAAAATTGGTATGCAGTTTCAAATGAATTTTCATATAGATCTTTGAAAATGAGTTTGAAGAAAATCGCATAAAAACTCAACTTTCCCATTTTTTACCACCCACTTTCCACCCAGGTGGGTGTTTTTCCGGAAAATTGGTATGCAGTTTTTAATGAATTTTTATATAGATCTTTGGAAATGAGTTTGAAGCAAATCGCATAAACATTCAACTTTCCCATTTTTTTAGCACCCACTTTCCACCCGAGAATGTGAGTTTTCAGGAAAATTGGAATGCAGTTTTTAATGCATTTTCATAAAGATCTTTGGAAATGAGTTTGAAGCATATCGCATAAGAACTCAACTTTCGCATTTTTTTACCACCAACTTTCCACCCGGGAATGTGAATTTTCCGAAAAGTTGGTATGCAGTTTTAAATGAATTTTCATATGGATCTTTGCAAATGAGTTTGGAAAAAATCGTATAAAATCTCAGCTTTGGCCATATTTACCACCCACTTTAAGCCCGGGAATGTGAATTGTCCGGAAAATTGGTATGCAGTTTTAAATGAATTTTCATATTGATCTTTGGAAATGAAATTGAAGCATTTCGCATAAGAACTCAACTTTAGAATTTTAACCACCCGCTTTCCACCCAAGAATGTAAATTTTCCGAAAGTTGGTATGCAGTTTTAAATGAATTTTCATATCGATCTTTGAAAATGAGTTTGAAGCAAATCGGATAAAAACTTTACTTTCGCCTTATTTACCACCCACTTGCCATACAGGTGGGTGAATTTTCCGGAAAATTGGTATGCAGTTTTGAATGAATTTTCATATTGATCTTTGGAAATGAGTTTGAAGCATATCGCATAAGAACTCAACTTTAGTCTTTTTACCACCCGCTTTCCACCCAAGAATGTGAATTTTCCGAAAGATGGTATTCAGTTTTAAATGAATTTTTATATTGATCTTTGAAAATGAGTTTGAAGCAAATCGGATAAAAACTCAACTTTAGTCTTTTTACCACCCGCTTTCCACCCAAGAATGTGAATTTTCCGAAAGAGGGTATGCAGTTTTAAATGAATTTTCATATTGATCTTTGAAAATGAGTTTGGAACCAATCGCATAAGGACTCAACTTTCGCCCTATTTACCACCCCCTTTCCGCCGGAAATGTGAATTTTCTGGAAAATTGGTTTTCAGTTTTAAATGAATTTTCATATAGATCTTTGGAAATGAGTTTGAAGCATATCGCATAAGAATTCAACTTTAGTCTTTTTACCACCCGCTTTCCACCCAAGAATGTGAATTTTCCGGAAAATTGGTATGCAGTTTTAAATGAATTTTCATATTGATCTTTGGAAATGAAATTGAAGCATATCGCATAAGAACTCAACTGAAGCCTTTTTACCACCCGCTTTCCACCCAAGAATGTGAATTTTCCGGAAAATTGGTATGCAGTTTTAAATGAATTTTCATATTGATCTTTGGAAATGAGCTTGAAGCATATTGCATAAGAACTCAACTTAAGCCTTTTTGCCACCAGCTTTCCACCCCAGAATGTGAATTTTCCGGAAAATTTTTATGCAGTTTTAAATGAATTTTCACATAGATCTTTGAAAATGAGTTTGAAACAAATCGCATAAGAACTCAACTTAAGCCTTTTTGCCACCCGCTTTCCACCCCAGAATGTGAATTTTCCGGAAAATTGGTATGCAGTTTTAAATGAAATTTCATATAGATCTTTGAAAATGAGTTTGAAGAAAATCGCTTAAAAACTCAACTTTCCCATTTTTTTACCACCCACTTTCCACCCAGGTGGGTGTTTTTCCGGAAAATTGGTATGCAGTTTTTAATGAATTTTTATATAGATCTTTGGAGATGAGTTTGAAGCAAATCGCATAAAAAATCAACTTTCGCATTTTTTTACCACCCACTTTCCACCCGAGAATGTGAGTTTTCAGGAAAATTGGAATGCAGTTTTTAATGCATTTTCACAAAGATCTTTGGAAATGAGTTTGAAGCATATCGCATAAGAACTCAACTTTCGCATTTTTTTACCACCCACTTTCCACCCGGGAATGTGAATTTTCCGAAAAGTTGGTATGCAGTTTTAAATGAATTTTCATATGGATCTTTGCAAATGAGTTTGGAAAAAATCGTATAAAATCTCAGCTTTGGCCATATTTACCACCCACTTTAAGCCCGGGAATGTGAATTTTCCGGAAAATTGGTATGCAGTTTTAAATGAATTCTCATATCGATCTTTGAAAATGAGTTTGAAGCAAATCGGATAAAAACTTTACTTTCGCCTTATTTACCACCCACTTGCCATACAGGTGGGTGAATTTTCCGGAAAATTGGCTTGCAGTTTTGAATGAATTTTCATATTGATCTTTGGAAATGAGTTTTAAGCAAATCGGATAAAAACTCAACTTTAGTCTTTTTACCACCCGCTTTCCACCCAAGAATGTGAATTTTCCGAAAGATGGTATGCAGTTTTAAATGAATTTTCATATTGATCTTTGAAAATGAGTTTGGAACCAATCGCATAAGGACTCAACTTTCGCCCTATTTACCACCCCCTTTCCGCCCGGAAATGTGAATTTTCTGGAAAATTGGTATTCAGTTTTAAATGAATTTTCATATAGATCTTTGGAAATGAGTTTGAAGCATATCGCATAAGAATTCAACTTAAGTCATTTTACCACCCGCTTTCCACCCAAGAATGTGAATTTTCCGGAAAATTGGTATGCAGTTTTAAATGAATTTTCATATTGATCTTTGGAAATGAAATTGAAGCATATCGCATAAGAACTCAACTTAAGCCTTTTTACCACCCGCTTTCCACCCAAGAATGTGAATTTTCCGGAAAATTGGTATGCAGTTTTAAATGAATTTTCATATTGATCTTTGGAAATGAGCTTGAAGCATATTGCATAAGAACTCAACTTAAGCCTTTTTGCCACCAGCTTTCCACCCCAGAATGTGAATTTTCCGGAAAATTTTTATGCAGTTTTAAATGAATTTTCACATAGATCTTTGAAAATGAGTTTGAAACAAATCGCATAAGAACTCAACTTAAGCCTTTTTGCCACCCGCTTTCCACCCCAGAATGTGAATTTTCCGGAAAATTGGTATGCAGTTTTAAATGAAATTTCATATAGATCTTTGAAAATGAGTTTGAAGAAAATCGCTTAAAAACTCAACTTTCCCATTTTTTTACCACCCACTTTCCACCCAGGTGGGTGTTTTTCCGGAAAATTGGTATGCAGTTTTTAATGAATTTTTATATAGATCTTTGGAGATGAGTTTGAAGCAAATCGCATAAAAACTTTCGCATTTTTTTACCACCCACTTTCCACCCGAGAATGTGAATTTTCCGGAAAATTGGTATGCAGTTTCAAACGAATTTTCATATTGATCTTTGGAAATGAGTTTGAAGCATATCGCATAAGAACTAAACTTGAGCCTTTTCACCACCCGCTTTCCACCCAAGAATGTAAATTTTCCGAAAGTTGGTATGCAGTTTTAAATGAATTTTCATATTGATCTTTGAAAATGAGTTTGGAACCAATCGCATAAGGACTCAACTTTCGCCCTATTTACCACCCCCTTTCCGCCCGGAAATGTGAATTTTCTGGAAAATTGGTATTCAGTTTTAAATGAATTTTCATATAGATCTTTGGAAATGAGTTTGAAGCATATCGCATAAGAATTCAACTTTAGTCTTTTTACCACCCGCTTTCCACCCAAGAATGTGAATTTTCCGGAAAATTGGTATGCAGTTTTAAATGAATTTTCATATTGATCTTTGGAAATGAAATTGAAGCATATCGCATAAGAACTCAACTTAAGCCTTTTTACCACCCGCTTTCCACCCCAGAATGTGAATTTTCCGGAAAATTTTTATGCAGTTTTAAATGAATTTTCACATAGATCTTTGAAAATGAGTTTGAAACAAATCGCATAAGAACTCAACTTAAGCCTTTCTGCCACCCGCTTTCCACCCCAGAATGTGAATTTTCCGGAAAATTGGTATGCAGTTTTAAATGAAATTTCATATAGATCTTTGAAAATGAGTTTGAAGAAAATCGCTTAAAAACTCAACTTTCCCATTTTTTTACCACCCACTTTCCACCCAGGTGGGTGTTTTTTCCGGAAAATTGGTATGCAGTTTTTAATGAATTTTTATATAGATCTTTGGAGATGAGTTTGAAGCAAATCGCATAAAAAATCAACTTTCGCATTTTTTTACCACCCACTTTCCACCCGAGAATGTGAATTTTCCGGAAAATTGGTATGCAGTTTCAAACGAATTTTCATATTGATCTTTGGAAATGAGTTTGAAGCATATCGCATAAGAACTAAACTTGAGCCTTTTCACCACCCGCTTTCCACCCAAGAATGTAAATTTTCCGAAAGTTGGTATGCAGTTTTAAATGAATTTTCATATTGATCTTTGAAAATGAGTTTGGAACCAATCGCATAAGGACTCAACTTTCGCCCTATTTACCACCCCCTTTCCGCCCGGAAATGTGAATTTTCTGGAAAATTGGTATTCAGTTTTAAATGAATTTTCATATAGATCTTTGGAAATGAGTTTGAAGCATATCGCATAAGAATTCAACTTTAGTCTTTTTACCACCCGCTTTCCACCCAAGAATGTGAATTTTCCGGAAAATTGGTATGCAGTTTTAAATGAATTTTCATATTGATCTTTGGAAATGAAATTGAAGCATATCGCATAAGAACTCAACTTAAGCCTTTTTACCACCCGCTTTCCACCCCAGAATGTGAATTTTCCGGAAAATTTTTATGCAGTTTTAAATGAATTTTCACATAGATCTTTGAAAATGAGTTTGAAACAAATCGCATAAGAACTCAACTTAAGCCTTTTTGCCACCCGCTTTCCACCCCAGAATGTGAATTTTCCGGAAAATTGGTATGCAGTTTTAAATGAAATTTCATATAGATCTTTGAAAATGAGTTTGAAGAAAATCGCTTAAAAACTCAACTTTCCCATTTTTTTACCACCCACTTTCCACCCAGGTGGGTGTTTTTCCGGAAAATTGGTATGCAGTTTTTAATGAATTTTTATATAGATCTTTGGAGATGAGTTTGAAGCAAATCGCATAAAAAATCAACTTTCGCATTTTTTTACCACCCACTTTCCACCCGAGAATGTGAGTTTTCAGGAAAATTGGAATGCAGTTTTTAATGCATTTTCATAAAGATCTTTGGAAATGAGTTTGAAGCATATCGCATAAGAACTCAACTTTCGCATTTTTTTACCACCCACTTTCCACCCGGGAATGTGAATTTTCCGAAAAGTTGGTATGCAGTTTTAAATGAATTTTCATATGGATCTTTGCAAATGAGTTTGGAAAAAATCGTATAAAATCTCAGCTTTGGCCATATTTACCACCCACTTTAAGCCCGGGAATGTGAATTTTCCGGAAAATTGGTATGCAGTTTTAAATGAATTCTCATATCGATCTTTGAAAATGAGTTTGAAGCAAATCGGATAAAAACTTTACTTTCGCCTTATTTACCACCCACTTGCCATACAGGTGGGTGAATTTTCCGGAAAATTGGCTTGCAGTTTTGAATGAATTTTCATATTGATCTTTGGAAATGAGTTTTAAGCAAATCGGATAAAAACTCAACTTTAGTCTTTTTACCACCCGCTTTCCACCCGGGAATGTGAATTTTCCGAAAAGTTGATATGCAGTTTTAAATGAATTTTCATATAGATCTTTGGAAATGAGTTTGAAGCACATCGCATAAGAACTCAACATTAGCCTTTTACCACCCACTTTCCACCCGGGAATGTGAATTTTCCGGAAAATTGGTATGCAGTTTTAAATGAATTTTCACATAGATCTTTGAAAATAAGTTTGAAACAAATCGCATAAAAATTCAACTTTTGCATTTTTTTACCACCCACTTTCCACCCGAGAATGTGAATTTTCCGGAAAATTGGTATGCAGTTTTTAATGAATTTTTATATAGATCTTTGGAGATGAGTTTGAAGCAAATCGCATAAAAAATCAACTTTCGCATTTTTTTACCACCCACTTTCCACCCGAGAATGTGAGTTTTCAGGAAAATTGGAATGCAGTTTTTAATGCATTTTCACAAAGATCTTTGGAAATGAGTTTGAAGCATATCGCATAAGAACTCAACTTTCGCATTTTTTTACCACCCACTTTCCACCCGGGAATGTGAATTTTCCGAAAAGTTGGTATGCAGTTTTAAATGAATTTTCATATGGATCTTTGCAAATGAGTTTGGAAAAAATCGTATAAAATCTCAGCTTTGGCCATATTTACCACCCACCTTAAGCCCGGGAATGTGAATTTTCCGGAAAATTGGTATGCAGTTTTAAATGAATTCTCATATCGATCTTTGAAAATGAGTTTGAAGCAAATCGGATAAAAACTTTACTTTCGCCTTATTTACCACCCACTTTCCACCCGGGAATGTGAATTTTCCGGAAAATTGGTATGCAGTTTTAAACGAATTTTCATATTGATCTTTGGAAATGAGTTTGAAGCATATCGCATAAGAACTAAACTTGAGCCTTTTCACCACCCGCTTTCCACCCAAGAATGTAAATTTTCCGAAAGTTGGTATGCAGTTTTAAATGAATTTTCATATAGATCTTTGAATATGAGTTTGAAGCTAATAGCATAAAAACTCAACTTCCGCCTTATTTACCACCCACTTTCCACACGGGAATGTGAATTTTCCGAAAAGTTGGCATGCAGTTTTAAATGAATTTTCATATTGATCTTTGAGAGTGAGCTTGAAGCATATCGCATAAGAACTCAACTTAAGGCTTTTTACCACCCGCTTTCCACCCAAGAATGTGAATTTTCCGAATAGTTGGTATGCAGTTTTAAATGAATTTTCATATTGATCTTTGAGAATGAGCTGGAAGCATATCGCATAAGAACTCAACTTAAGACTTTTTACCACCCGCTTTCCACCCATGAATGTGAATTTTCCGGAAAATTGGTATGCAGTTTTAAATGAATTTTCATATAGATCTTTAAAAATGAGTTTGAAGCAAATCGCATAAAAATTCAACTTTCGCCCTATTTATCACCCACTTTCCAACCGGAAATGTGAATTTTCAGGAAAATTGGTATGCAGTTTTAAATGAATTTTCATATTGATCTTTGGAAATGAGTTTGAAGCATATCGCATTAGAACTCCACTTTCGCCATACTTACCACCCACTTTCCAACCGGAAATTTGAATTTTCCGGAAAATTGGTATGCAGTTTTAAATGAATTTTCATATTGATCTTTGGAAATGAGTTTGAAGCATATCGCATAAGAACTTAACTTTCGCATTTTTACCACCCGCTTTCCACCCAAGAATGTGAATTTTCCGGAAAATTGGTATGCAGTTTTAAATGAATTTTCACATAGATCTTTGAAAATGAGTTTGAAGCAAATCGCATAAAAATTCAACTTTTGCATTTTTTTACCACCCACTTTCCACCCGGGAATGTGAATTTTCCGAAAAGTTGATATGCAGTTTTAAATGAATTTTCATATAGATCTTTGGAAATGAGTTTGAAGCACATCGCATAAGAACTCAACATTAGCCTTTTACCACCCACTTTCCACCCGGGAATGTGAATTTTCCGGAAAATTGGTATGCAGTTTTAAATGAATTTTCACATAGATCTTTGAAAATAAGTTTGAAACAAATCGCATAAAAATTCAACTTTTGCATTTTTTTACCACCCACTTTCCACCCGGGAATGTGAATTTTCCGAAAAGTTGATATGCAGTTTTAAATGAATTTTCATATTGATCTTTGGAAATGAGTTTGAAGCATATCGCATAAGAACTCAACTTAAGCCTTTTTACCACCCACTTTCCACCCAAGAATGTGAATTTTCCGGAAAATTGGAATGCAGTTTTAAATGAATTTTCATATTGATCTTTGGAAATGAGCTTGATGCATATTGCATAAGAACTCAACTTAAGCCATTTTACCACCCGCTTTCCACCCCAGAATGTGAATTTTCCGGAAAATTGGTATGCAGGTTTAAATGAAATTTCATATAGATCTTTGAAAATGAGTTTGAAGCAAATCGCATAAAAACTCAACTTTCCCATTTTTTTACCACCCACTTTCCACCCGAGAATGTGAGTTTTCAGGAAAATTGGAATGTAGTTTTTAATGAATTTTCATAAAGATCTTTGGAAATGAGTTTGAAGCATATCGCATAAGAACTCAACTTTCGCATTTTTTTACCACCCACTTTCCACCCGGAAATATGAATTTTCCGAAAAGTTGGTATGCAGTTTTAAATGAATTTTCATATGGATCTTTGCAAATGAGTTTGGAAAAAATCGTATAAAATCTCAGCTTTGGACATATTTACCACCCACTTTCCAGCCGGGAATGTGAATTGTCCGGAAAATTGGTATGCAGTTTTAAATGAATTTTCATATAGATCTTTGAAAATGAGTTTGAAGCAAATCGGATAAAAACTTTACTTTCGCCTTATTTACCACCCACTTTCCACCCGGGAATGTGAATTTTCCGGAAAATTGGTAAGCAGTTTTAAACGAATTTTCATATTGATCTTTGGAAATGAGTTTCAAGCATATCGCATAAGAATTCAACTTGAGCCTTTTTACCACCCGCTTTCCACCCAAGAATGTAAATTTTCCGAAAGTTGGTATGCAGTTTTAAATGAATTTTCATATAGATCTTTGAATATGAGTTTGAAGCAAATCGCATAAAAACTCAACTTTCGCCCTATTTACCACCCACTTTCCACCCGGGAATGTGAATTTTCCGAAAAGTTGGTATGCAGTTTTAAATGAATTTTCATATTGATCTTTGAGAATGAGCTTGAAGCATATCGCATAAGAACTCAACTTAAGACTTTTTACCACCCGCTTTCCACCCATGAATGTGAATTTTCCGGAAAATTGGTATGCAGTTTTAAATGAATTTTCATATAGATCTTTAAAAATGAGTTTGAAGCAAATCGCATAAAAATTCAACTTTCGCCCTATTTACCACCCACTTTCCACCCGGAAATGTGAATTTTCTTTAAAATTGGTATGCAGTTTTAAATGAATTTTCATATAGATCTTTAAAAATGAGTTTGAAGCAAATCGCATAAAAATTCAACTTTCGCCATACTTACCACCCACTTTCCACCCGGAAATGTGCATTTTTCGGAAAACTGGTATGCAGTTTTAAATGAATTTTCATATAGATCTTTGAAAATGAGTTTGAAGCAAATCGGATAAAAACTTTACTTTCGCCTTATTTACCACCCACTTTCCACCCGGGAATGTGAATTTTCCGGAAAATTGGTATGCAGTTTTAAACGAATTTTCATATTGATCTTTGGAAATGAGTTTGAAGCATATCGCTTAAGAACTCAACTTGAGCCTTTTACCACCCACTTTCCACCCAAGAATGTGAATTTTTCGAAAGTTGTTATGCAGTTTTAAATGAATTTTCATATTGATCTTTGAAAATGAGTTTGAAGCAAATCGCATAACAACTCAACTTTCGCCTTATTTACCACCCACTTTCCATACAGGTGGGTGAATTTTCCGGAAAATTAGTATGCAGTTTTTAATGAATTTTTATATTGATCTTTGAAAATGAGTTTGTAACTAATCGCATAAGGACTCAACTTTCGCCCTATTTACCACCCACTTTCCACCCGGAAATGTGAATTTTCTGGAAAATTGGTATGCAGCTTTAAATGAATTTTCATATAGATCTTTGAAAATGAGTTTGAAGCAAATCGGATAAAAACTTTAGTTTCGCCTTATTTACCACCCACTTTCCACCCGGGAATGTGAATTTTCCGGAAAATTGGTATACAGTTTTAAACGAATTTTCATATTGATCTTTGGAAATGAGTTTGAAGCATATCGCATAAGAACTCAACTTGAGCCTTTTTACCACCTGCTTTCCACCCAAGAATGTGAATTTTCCGGAAAATTGGTATGCAGTTTTAAATGAATTTTCATATAGATCTTTAAAAATGAGTTTGAAGCAAATCGCATAAAAATTCAACTTTCGCCCTATTTACCACCCACTTTCCACCCGGAAATGTGAATTTTCTTTAAAATTGGTATGCAGTTTTAATTGAATTTTCATATAGATCTTTGAAAATGAGTTTGAAGCAAATCGCATAAAAACTCAACTTTCCCATTTTTTTACCACCCACTTTCCACCCGAGAATGTGAGTTTTCAGGAAAATTGGAATGCAGTTTTTAATGAATTTTCATAAAGATCTTTGAGAATGAGCTTGAAGCATATCGCATAAGAACTCAACTTAAGCCTTTTTACCACCCGCTTTCCACCCAAGAATGTGCATTTTCCGGAAAATTGGTATGCAGTTTTAAATGAATTTTCATATTGATCTTTGGAAATGAGTTTGAAGCATATCGCATAAGAACTCAACTTTCGCATTTTTTTACCACCCACTTTCCACCCGGGAATGTGAATTTTCCGGAAAATTGGTATGCAGTTTTAAATGAATTTTCACAAAGATCTTTGAAAATAAGTTTGAAACAAATCGCATAAAAATTCAACTTTCGCATTTTTTACCACCCACTTTCCACCCGGGAATGTGAATTTTCCGAAAAGTTGGTATGCAGTTTTAAATGAATTTTCATATTGATCTTTGAGAATGAGCTTGATGCATATTGCATAAGAACTCAACTTAAGCCTTTTTGCCACCCGCTTTCCACCCCAGAATGTGAATTTTCCGGAAAATTGGTATGCAGTTTTAAATAAAATTTCATATAGATCTTTGAAAATGAGTTTGAAGCAAATCGCATAAAAACTCAACTTTCCCATTTTTTTACCACCCACTTTCCACCCGAGAATGTGAGTTTTCAGGAAAATTGGAATGCAGTTTTTAATGAATTTTCATAAAGATCTTTGGAAATGAGTTTGAAGCATATCGCATAAAAACTCAACTTTCGCATTTTTTACCACCCACTTTCCACCCGGGAATGTGAATTTTCCGAAAATTTGGTATGCAGTTTTAAATGAATTTTTATATTGATCTTTGAGAATGAGCTTGAAGCATATCGCATAAGAACTCAACTTAAGCCTTTTTACCACCCGCTTTCCACCCAAGAATGTGAATTTTCCGGAAAATTGGTATGCAGTTTTAAATGAATTTTCATATTGATCTTTGGAAATGAGTTTGAAGCAAATCGGATAAAAACTCAACTTTCGCATTTTTTTACCACCCACTTTCCAACCGGGAATGTGAATTTTCCGGAAAATTGGTATGCAGTTTTAAATGAATTTTCACAAAGATCTTTGAAAATAAGTTTGAAACAAATCGCATAAAAATTCAACTTTCGCATTTTTTACCACCCACTTTCCACCCGGGACTATGAATTTTCCGAAAAGTTGGTATGCATTTTTAAATGAATTTTCATATAGATCTTTGAAAATGAGTTTGGAGCAAATCGTATAAAAACTCAACTTTCGCCCTATTTACAACCCACTTTCCACCCAGGGGGGTGAATCTTCTAGAAAATTGGTATGCAGTTTTTAATGAATTTTCATATTGATCTTTGAAAATTAGTTTGAAGCAAATCGCATAGCAACTCAAATTTCGCCTATTAACCACCCACTTTCCACCCGGAAATGTGAATTTTCCGAAAAGTTGGTATGCAGTTTTTAATGAATTTTCATATTGATCTTTGAAAATGAGTTTGAAGCAAATCGCATAGCAACTCAAGTTTCTCCTATAAACCACCCACTTTCCACCCAGGGGGGTGAATCTTCTGGAAAATTGTTATGCAGTTTTAAATGAATTTTCATATTGATCTTTGAAAATGAGTTTGAAGCAAATCGCATAAAAATTCAACTTTCGCCTATTTACCACCCACTTTCCACCCAGGTGGGTGAATTTTCCGGACAATTACTATGCAGCTTTTAATGAATTTTCATATAGATCTTTGAAAATGAGTTTGAAGCTAATCGCATTAACACTCAATTTTCGCCTATTTACCACCCACTTTCCACCCAGGGGGGTGAATCTTCTGGAAAATTGGTATGCTGCTTTAAATGAATTTTCGTATAGATCTTTGAAAATGAGTTTGAAGCAAATCGCTTAAAAACTCAACTTTCGCCTTATTCACCACCCACTTTCCACCCAGGTGGGTGAACTTTCCGGAAAATTGGTATACAGTTTTTAATGAATTTTCATATTGATCTTTGAAATTTTTTAATGAATTTTCATATTCATCTTTGAAAATGAGTTTGAAGCAAATCGCACAAAAACTCAACTTTAACATTTTTTGCCACCCACTTTGCACTCGGAATCTGAATTTTCCAGAATATTGGTATGCTGTTTTTAATGAATTTTCATATTGATCTTTGAAAATGAGTTTGAAGCAAATCGCACAAAAACTCAACTTTAGAATATTTTGCCACCCACTTTGCACCCGGAAATGTGAATTTTCTAGAAAATTGTTATGCAGCTTTTAATGAATTTTCATATAGATCTTTGCAAATGAGTTTGGAAAAAATCGTATAAAATCTCAACATTAGCCTTATTTACCACCCACTTTCTATCCAGGTGGGTGAATCTGGTATGCAGTTTTTCATGAATTTTTATATTGATCTGTGAAAATGAGTTTGGAACAAATCGAATAAGAACTCAAGTGAAGCGTTTTTACCACCCACTTTCCACCCTATGCAGTTTTAAATGAATTTTCATATAGATCTTTAAAAATGAGTTTGAAGCAAATCGCATAAAAATTCAACTTTCGCCCTATTTATCACCCACTTTCCAACCGGAAATGTGAATTTTCCGGAAAATTGGTATGCAGTTTTAAATGAATTTTCATATTGATCTTTGGAACTGAGTTTGAAGCATATCGCCTAAGAACTTAACTTTAGCCTTTTTACCACCCGCTTTCCACCCAAGAATGTGAATTTTCCGGAAAATTGGTATGCAGTTTTAAATGAATTTTCATATTGATCTTTGGAAATGAGCTTGAAGCATATCGCATAAGAACTCAACTTAAGCCTTTTTACCACCCGCTTTCCACCCAAGAATGTGAATTTTCCGGAAAATTGGTATGCAGTTTTAAATGAATTTTCATATTGATCTTTGGAAATGAGTTTGAAGCATATCGCATAAGAACTCAACTTAAGCCTTTTTACCACCCGCTTTCCACCCAAGAATGTGAAATTTCCGGAAAATTGGTATGCAGTTTTAAATGAATTTTCATATTGATCTTTGGAAATGAAATTGAAGCATATCGCATAAGAACTTAACTTAAGCCTTTTTACCACCCGCTTTCCACCCAAGAATGTGAAATTTCCGGAAAATTGGTATGCAGTTTTAAATGAATTTTCATATTGATCTTTGGAAATGAGCTTGAAGCATATTGCATAAGAACTCAACTTAAGCCTTTTTGCCAATCGCTTTCCACCCCAGAATGTGAATTTTCCGGAAAATTGGTATGCAGTTTCAAATGAATTTTCATATAGATCTTTGAAAATGAGTTTGAAGAAAATCGCATAAAAACTCAACTTTCCCATTTTTTTACCACCCACTTTCCACCCAGGTGGGTGCTTTTCCGGAAAATTGGTATGCAGTTTTTAATGAATTTTTATATAGATCTTTGGAAATGAGTTTGAAGCAAATCGCATAAACATTCAATTTTCCTTTTTTTTTAGCACCCACTTTCCACCCGAGAATGTGAGTTTTCAGGAAAATTGGAATGCAGTTTTTAATGCATTTTCATAAAGATCTTTGGAAATGAGTTTGAAGCATATCGCATAAGAACTCAACTTTCGCTTTTTTTTACCACCCACTTTCCACCCGGGAATGTGAATTTTCCGAAAAGTTGGTATGCAGTTTTAAATGAATTTTCATATGGATCTTTGCAAATGAGTTTGGAAAAAATCGTATAAAATCTCAGCTTTGGCCATATTTACCACCCACTTTAAGCCCGGGAATGTGAATTGTCCGGAAAATTGGTATGCAGTTTCAAATGAATTTTCATATTGATCTTTGGAAATGAAATTGAAGCATTTCGCATAAGAACTCAACTTTAGAATTTTAACCACCCGCTTTCCACCCAAGAATGTAAATTTTCCGAAAGTTGGTATGCAGTTTTAAATGAATTTTCATATCGATCTTTGAAAATGAGTTTGAAGCAAATCGGATAAAAACTTTACTTTCGCCTTATTTACCACCCACTTGCCATACAGGTGGGTGAATTTTCCGGAAAATTGGTATGCAGTTTTGAATGAATTTTCATATTGATCTTTGGAAATGAGTTTGAAGCATATCGCATAAGAACTCAACTTTAGTCTTTTTACCACCCGCTTTCCACCCAAGAAAGTGAATTTTCCGAAAGATGGTATGCAGTTTTAAATGAATTTTTATATTGATCTTTGAAAATGAGTTTGAAGCAAATCGGATAAAAACTCAACTTTAGTCTTTTTACCACCCGCTTTCCACCCAAGAATGTGAATTTTCCGAAAGATGGTATGCAGTTTTAAATGAATTTTCATATTGATCTTTGAAAATGAGTTTGGAACCAATCGCATAAGGACTCAACTTTCGCCCTATTTACCACCCCCTTTCCACCCGGAAATGTGAATTTTCCGAAAAGTTGGTATGCAGTTTAAAATGAATTTTCATATGGATCTTTGCAAATGAGTTTGGAAAAAATCGTATAAAATCTCAGCTTTGGCCATATTTACCACCCACTTTAAGCCCGGGAATGTGAATTTTCCGAAAAGTTGGTATGCAGTTTTAAATGAATTTTCATATGGATCTTTGAAAATGAGTTTGGAAAAAATCGTATAAAATCTCAGCTTTGGCCATATTTACCACCCACTTTAAGCCCGGGAATGTGAATTGTCCGGAAAATTGGTATGCAGTTTCAAATGAATTTTCATATTGATCTTTGGAAATGAAATTGAAGCATTTCGCATAAGAACTCAACTTTAGAATTTTTACCACCCGCTTTCCACCCAAGAATGTGAATTTTCCGAAAGATGGTATGCAGTTTTTAATGAATTTTTATATAGATCTTTGGAGATGAGTTTGAAGCAAATCGCATAAAAAATCAACTTTCGCCCTATTTACCACCCCCTTTCCACCCGGGAATGTGAATTTTCTGGAAAATTGGTATTCAGTTTTAAATGAATTTTCATATAGATCTTTGGAAATGAGTTTGAAGCATATCGCATAAGAATTCAACTTTAGTCTTTTTACCACCCGCTTTCCACCCAAGAATTTGAATTTTCCGGAAAATTGGTATGCAGTTTTAAATGAATTTTCATATTGATCTTTGGAAATGAAATTGAAGCATATCGCATAAGAACTCAACTTAAGCCTTTTTACCACCCGCTTTCCACCCAAGAATGTGAATTTTCCGGAAAATTGGTATGCAGTTTTAAATGAATTTTCATATTGATCTTTGGAAATGAGCTTGAAGCATATTGCATAAGAACTCAACTTGAGCCTTTTTGCCACCCGCTTTCCACCCCAGAATGTGAATTTTCCGGAAAATTTTTATGCAGTTTTAAATGAATTTTCACATAGATCTTTGAAAATGAGTTTGAAACAAATCGCATAAGAACTCAACTTAAGCCTTTTTACCACCCACTTTCCACCCGGGAATGTGAATTTTCTGAAAAGTTGGTATGCAGTTTTAAATGAATTTTCATATGGATCTTTGCAAATGAGTTTGGAAAAAATCGTATAAAATCTCAGCTTTGGCCATATTTACCACCCACTTTAAGCCCGGGAATGTGAATTTTCCGGAAAATTGGTATGCAGTTTTAAATGAATTCTCATATTGATCTTTGGAAATGAGTTTGAAGCACATCGCATAAGAACTCAACTTTAGTCTTTTTACCACCCGCTTTCCACCCAAGAATGTGAATTTTCCGAAAGATGGTATGCAGTTTTAAATGAATTTTCATATCGATCTTTGCAAATGAGTTTGGAAAAAATCGTATAAAATCTCAACATTAGCCTTATTTACCACCCACTTTCTATCCAGGTGGGTGAATTTGGTATGCAGTTTTTCATGAATTTTTATATTGATCTGTGAAAATGAGTTTGGAACAAATCGAATAAGAACTCAAGTGAAGCGTTTTTACCACCCACTTTCCACCCTATGCAGTTTTAAATGAATTTTCATATAGATCTTTAAAAATGAGTTTGGAAAAAATCGTATAAAATCTCAGCTTTGGCCATATTTACCACCCACTTTAAGCCCGGGAATGTGAATTTTCCGGAAAATTGGTATGCAGTTTTAAATGAATTCTCATATTGATCTTTGGAAATGAGTTTGAAGCACATCGCATAAGAACTCAACTTTAGTCTTTTTACCACCCGCTTTCCACCCAAGAATGTAAATTTTCCGGAAAATTGGTATGCAGTTTTAAATGAATTTTCATATTGATCTTTGGAAATGAGCTTGAAGCATATTGCATAAGAACTCAACTTGAGCCTTTTTGCCACCCGCTTTCCACCCCAGAATGTGAATTTTCCGGAAAATTTTTATGCAGTTTTAAATGAATTTTCACATAGATCTTTGAAAATGAGTTTGAAACAAATCGCATAAGAACTCAACTTAAGCCTTTTTACCACCCACTTTCCACCCGGGAATGTGAATTTTCTGAAAAGTTGGTATGCAGTTTTAAATGAATTTTCATATGGATCTTTGCAAATGAGTTTGGAAAAAATCGTATAAAATCTCAGCTTTGGCCATATTTACCACCCACTTTAAGCCCGGGAATGTGAATTTTCCGGAAAATTGGTATGCAGTTTTAAATGAATTTTCATATTGATCTTTGGAAATGAAATTGAAGCATATCGCATAAGAACTTAACTTAAGCCTTTTTACCACCCGCTTTCCACCCAAGAATGTGAAATTTCCGGAAAATTGGTATGCAGTTTTAAATGAATTTTCATATTGATCTTTGGAAATGAGCTTGAAGCATATTGCATAAGAACTCAACTTAAGCCTTTTTGCCAATCGCTTTCCACCCCAGAATGTGAATTTTCCGGAAAATTGGTATGCAGTTTCAAATGAATTTTCATATAGATCTTTGAAAATGAGTTTGAAGAAAATCGCATAAAAACTCAACTTTCCCATTTTTTTACCACCCACTTTCCACCCAGGTGGGTGCTTTTCCGGAAAATTGGTATGCAGTTTTTAATGAATTTTTATATAGATCTTTGGAAATGAGTTTGAAGCAAATCGCATAAACATTCAATTTTCCTTTTTTTTTAGCACCCACTTTCCACCCGAGAATGTGAGTTTTCAGGAAAATTGGAATGCAGTTTTTAATGCATTTTCATAAAGATCTTTGGAAATGAGTTTGAAGCATATCGCATAAGAACTCAACTTTCGCTTTTTTTTACCACCCACTTTCCACCCGGGAATGTGAATTTTCCGAAAAGTTGGTATGCAGTTTTAAATGAATTTTCATATGGATCTTTGCAAATGAGTTTGGAAAAAATCGTATAAAATCTCAGCTTTGGCCATATTTACCACCCACTTTAAGCCCGGGAATGTGAATTGTCCGGAAAATTGGTATGCAGTTTCAAATGAATTTTCATATTGATCTTTGGAAATGAAATTGAAGCATTTCGCATAAGAACTCAACTTTAGAATTTTAACCACCCGCTTTCCACCCAAGAATGTAAATTTTCCGAAAGTTGGTATGCAGTTTTAAATGAATTTTCATATCGATCTTTGAAAATGAGTTTGAAGCAAATCGGATAAAAACTTTACTTTCGCCTTATTTACCACCCACTTGCCATACAGGTGGGTGAATTTTCCGGAAAATTGGTATGCAGTTTTGAATGAATTTTCATATTGATCTTTGGAAATGAGTTTGAAGCATATCGCATAAGAACTCAACTTTAGTCTTTTTACCACCCGCTTTCCACCCAAGAAAGTGAATTTTCCGAAAGATGGTATGCAGTTTTAAATGAATTTTTATATTGATCTTTGAAAATGAGTTTGAAGCAAATCGGATAAAAACTCAACTTTAGTCTTTTTACCACCCGCTTTCCACCCAAGAATGTGAATTTTCCGAAAGATGGTATGCAGTTTTAAATGAATTTTCATATTGATCTTTGAAAATGAGTTTGGAACCAATCGCATAAGGACTCAACTTTCGCCCTATTTACCACCCCCTTTCCACCCGGAAATGTGAATTTTCCGAAAAGTTGGTATGCAGTTTTAAATGAATTTTCATATGGATCTTTGCAAATGAGTTTGGAAAAAATCGTATAAAATCTCAGCTTTGGCCATATTTACCACCCACTTTAAGCCCGGGAATGTGAATTTTCCGAAAAGTTGGTATGCAGTTTTAAATGAATTTTCATATGGATCTTTGAAAATGAGTTTGGAAAAAATCGTATAAAATCTCAGCTTTGGCCATATTTACCACCCACTTTAAGCCCGGGAATGTGAATTGTCCGGAAAATTGGTATGCAGTTTCAAATGAATTTTCATATTGATCTTTGGAAATGAAATTGAAGCATTTCGCATAAGAACTCAACTTTAGAATTTTTACCACCCGCTTTCCACCCAAGAATGTGAATTTTCCGAAAGATGGTATGCAGTTTTTAATGAATTTTTATATAGATCTTTGGAGATGAGTTTGAAGCAAATCGCATAAAAAATCAACTTTCGCCCTATTTACCACCCCCTTTCCACCCGGGAATGTGAATTTTCTGGAAAATTGGTATTCAGTTTTAAATGAATTTTCATATAGATCTTTGGAAATGAGTTTGAAGCATATCGCATAAGAATTCAACTTTAGTCTTTTTACCACCCGCTTTCCACCCAAGAATTTGAATTTTCCGGAAAATTGGTATGCAGTTTTAAATGAATTTTCATATTGATCTTTGGAAATGAAATTGAAGCATATCGCATAAGAACTCAACTTAAGCCTTTTTACCACCCGCTTTCCACCCAAGAATGTGAATTTTCCGGAAAATTGGTATGCAGTTTTAAATGAATTTTCATATTGATCTTTGGAAATGAGCTTGAAGCATATTGCATAAGAACTCAACTTGAGCCTTTTTGCCACCCGCTTTCCACCCCAGAATGTGAATTTTCCGGAAAATTTTTATGCAGTTTTAAATGAATTTTCACATAGATCTTTGAAAATGAGTTTGAAACAAATCGCATAAGAACTCAACTTAAGCCTTTTTACCACCCACTTTCCACCCGGGAATGTGAATTTTCTGAAAAGTTGGTATGCAGTTTTAAATGAATTTTCATATGGATCTTTGAAAATGAGTTTGGAAAAAATCGTATAAAATCTCAGCTTTGGCCATATTTACCACCCACTTTAAGCCCGGGAATGTGAATTTTCCGGAAAATTGGTATGCAGTTTTAAATGAATTCTCATATTGATCTTTGGAAATGAGTTTGAAGCACATCGCATAAGAACTCAACTTTAGTCTTTTTACCACCCGCTTTCCACCCAAGAATGTGAATTTTCCGAAAGATGGTATGCAGTTTTAAATGAATTTTCATATCGATCTTTGCAAATGAGTTTGGAAAAAATCGTATAAAATCTCAACATTAGCCTTATTTACCACCCACTTTCTATCCAGGTGGGTGAATTTGGTATGCAGTTTTTCATGAATTTTTATATTGATCTGTGAAAATGAGTTTGGAACAAATCGAATAAGAACTCAAGTGAAGCGTTTTTACCACCCACTTTCCACCCTATGCAGTTTTAAATGAATTTTCATATAGATCTTTAAAAATGAGTTTGGAAAAAATCGTATAAAATCTCAGCTTTGGCCATATTTACCACCCACTTTAAGCCCGGGAATGTGAATTTTCCGGAAAATTGGTATGCAGTTTTAAATGAATTCTCATATTGATCTTTGGAAATGAGTTTGAAGCACATCGCATAAGAACTCAACTTTAGTCTTTTTACCACCCGCTTTCCACCCAAGAATGTAAATTTTCCGGAAAATTGGTATGCAGTTTTAAATGAATTTTCATATTGATCTTTGGAAATGAGCTTGAAGCATATCGCATAAAAACTCAACTTAAGCCTTTTTACCACCCGCTTTCCACCCAAGAATGTGAATTTTCCGGAAAATTGGTATGCAGTTTTAAATGAATTTTCATATTGATCTTTGGAAATGAGTTTGAAGCATATCGCATAAGAACTCAACTTAAGCCTTTTTACCACCCGCTTTCCACCCAAGAATGTGAAATTTCCGGAAAATTGGTATGCAGTTTTAAATGAATTTTCATATTGATCTTTGGAAATGAAATTGAAGCATATCGCATAAGAACTCAACTTAAGCCTTTTTACCACCCGCTTTCCACCCAAGAATGTGAAATTTCCGGAAAATTGGTATGCAGTTTTAAATGAATTTTCATATTGATCTTTGGAAATGAGCTTGAAGCATATTGCATAAGAACTCAACTTAAGCCTTTTCCAATCGCTTTCCACCCCAGAATGTGAATTTTCCGGAAAATTGGTATGCAGTTTAAATGAATTTTCATATAGATCTTTGAAAATGAGTTTGAAGAAAATCGCATAAAAACTCAAATTTCCCATTTTTTTACCACCCACTTTCCACCCAGGTGGGTGTTTTTCCGGAAAATTGGTATGCAGTTTTTAATGAATTTTTATATAGATCTTTGGAAATGAGTTTGAAGCAAATCGCATAAACATTCAACTTTCCCATTTTTTTACCACCCACTTTCCACCCGAGAATGTGAGTTTTCAGGAAAATTGGAATGCAGTTTTTAATGCATTTTCATAAAGATCTTTGGAAATGAGTTTGAAGCATATCGCATAAGAACTCAACTTTCGCATTTTTTTACCACCCACTTTCCACCCGGGAATGTGAATTTTCCGAAAAGTTGGTATGCAGTTTTAAATGAATTTTCATATGGATCTTTGCAAATGAGTTTGGAAAAAATTGATAAAATCTCAGCTTTGGCCATATTTACCACCCACTTTAAGCCCGGGAATGTGAATTGTCCGGAAAATTGGTATGCAGTTTTAAATGAATTTTCATATTGATCTTTGGAAATGAAATTGAAGCATTTCGCATAAGAAGTCAACTTTAGAATTTTAACCACCCGCTTTCCACCCAAGAATGTAAATTTTCCGAAAGTTGGTATGCAGTTTTAAATGAATTTTCATATCGATCTTTGAAAATGAGTTTGAAGCAAATCGGATAAAAACTTTACTTTCGCCTTATTTACCACCCACTTGCCATACAGGTGGGTGAATTTTCCGGAAAATTGGTATGCAGTTTTGAATGAATTTTCATATTGATCTTTGGAAATGAGTTTGAAGCATATCGCATAAGAACTCAACTTTAGTCTTTTTACCACCCGCTTTCCACCCAAGAATGTGAATTTTCCGAAAGATGGTATGCAGTTTTAAATGAATTTTTATATTGATCTTTGAAAATGAGTTTGAAGCAAATCGGATAAAAACTCAACTTTAGTCTTTTTACCACCCGCTTTCCACCCAAGAATGTGAATTTTCCGGAAAATTGGTATGCAGTTTTAAATGAATTTTCATATTCATCTTTGAAAATGAGTTTGGAACCAATCGCATAAGGACTCAACTTTGGCCCTATTTACCACCCCCTTTCCACCCGGAAATGTGAATATTCTGGAAAATTGGTATTCAGTTTTAAATGAATTTTCATATAGATCTTTGGAAATGAGTTTGAAGCATATCGCATAAGAATTCAACTTTAGTCTTTTTACCACCCGCTTTCCACCCAAGAATGTGAATTTTCCGGAAAATTGGTATGCAGTTTTAAATGAATTTTCATATTGATCTTTGGAAATGAAATTGAAGCATATCGCATAAGAACTCAACTTAAGGCTTTTTACCACCCGCTTTCCACCCAAGAATGTGAATTTTCCGAAAGTTGGTATGCAGTTTTAAATGAATTTTCATATAGATCTTTGAATATGAGTTTGAAGCTAATAGCATAAAAACTCAACTTCCGCCTTATTTACCACCCACTTTCCACACGGGAATGTGAATTTTCCGAAAAGTTGGCATGCAGTTTAAAATGAATTTTCATATAGATCTTTGAAAATGAGTTTGAAACAAATCGCATAAGAACTCAACTTAAGCCTTTTTGCCACCCGCTTTCCACCCCAGAATGTGAATTTTCCGGAAAATTGGTATGCAGTTTTAAATGAAATTTCATATAGATCTTTGAAAATGAGTTTGAAGAAAATCGCTTAAAAACTCAACTTTCCCATTTTCTTACCACCCACTTTCCACCCAGGTGGGTGTTTTTCCGGAAAATTGGTATGCAGTTTTTAATGAATTTTTATATAGATCTTTGGAGATGAGTTTGAAGCAAATCGCATAAAAAATCAACTTTCGCATTTTTTTACCACCCACTTTCCACCCGAGAATGTGAGTTTTCAGGAAAATTGGAATGCAGTTTTTAATGCATTTTCACAAAGATCTTTGGAAATGAGTTTGAAGCATATCGCATAAGAACTCAACTTTCCCATTTTTTTACCACCCACTTTCCACCCGGGAATGTGAATTTTCCGAAAAGTTGGTATGCAGTTTTAAATGAATTTTCATATGGATCTTTGCAAATGAGTTTGGAAAAAATCGTATAAAATCTCAGCTTTGGCCATATTTACCACCCACTTTAAGCCCGGGAATGTGAATTTTCCGGAAAATTGGTATGCAGTTTTAAATGAATTCTCATATTGATCTTTGGAAATGAGTTTGAAGCACATCGCATAAGAACTCAACTTTAGTCTTTTTACCACCCGCTTTCCACCCAAGAATGTGAATTTTCCGAAAGATGGTATGCAGTTTTAAATGAATTTTCATATCGATCTTTGAAAATGAGTTTGAAGCAAATCGGATAAAAACTTAATTTTAGTCTTTTTACCACCCGCTTTCCACCCAAGAATGTGAATTTTCCGAAAGATGGTATGCAGTTTTAAATGAATTTTCATATTGATCTTTGAAAATGAGTTTGGAACCAATCGCATAAGGACTCAACTTTCGCCCTATTTACCACCCCCTTTCCACCCGGAAATGTGAATTTTCTGGAAAATTGGTATTCAGTTTTAAATGAATTTTCATATAGATCTTTGGAAATGAGTTTGAAGCATATCGCATAAGAATTCAACTTAAGTCTTTTTTCCACCCGCTTTCCACCCAAGAACGTGAATTTTCCGAAAGATGGTATGCAGTTTTAAATGAATTTTCATATCGATCTTTGAAAATGAGTTTGAAGCAAATCGGATAAAAACTTTACTTTCGCCTTATTTACCACCCACTTTCCACCCGGGAATGTGAATTTTCCGGAAAATTGGTATGCAGTTTTAAACGAATTTTCATATTGATCTTTGGAAATGAGTTTGAAGCATATCGCATAATAACTAAACTTGAGCCTTTTCACCACCCGCTTTCCACCCAAGAATGTAAATTTTCCGAAAGTTGGTATGCAGTTTTAAATGAATTTTCATATAGATCTTTGAATATGAGTTTGAAGCTAATAGCATAAAAACTCAACTTCCGCCTTATATACCACCCACTTTCCACACGGGAATGTGAATTTTCCGAAAAGTTGGCATGCAGTTTTAAATGAATTTTCATATTGATCTTTGAGAGTGAGCTTGAAGCATATCGCATAAGAACTCAACTTAAGGCTTTTTACCACCCGCTTTCTACCCAAGAATGTGAATTTTCCGAAAAGTTGGTATGCAGTTTTAAATGAATTTTCATATTGATCTTTGAGAATGAGCTTGAAGCATATCGCATAAGAACTCAACTTAAGACTTTTTACCACCCGCTTTCCACCCATGAATGTGAATTTTCCGGAAAATTGGTATGCAGTTTTAAATGAATTTTCATATAGATCTTTAAAAATGAGTTTGAAGCAAATCGCATAAAAATTCAACTTTCGCCCTATTTATCACCCACTTTCCAACCGGAAATGTGAATTTTCAGGAAAATTGGTATGCAGTTTTAAATGAATTTTCATATTGATCTTTGGAAATGAGTTTGAAGTATATCGCATAAGAACTCCACTTTCGCCATACTTACCACCCACTTTCCAACCGGAAATTTGAATTTTCCGGAAAATTGGTATGCAGTTTTAAATGAATTTTCATATTGATCTTTGGAAATGAGTTTGAAGCATATCGCATAAGAACTTAACTTTAGCCTTTTTACCACCCGCTTTCCACCCAAGAATGTAAATTTTCCGAAAGTTGGTATGCAGTTTAAAATGAATTTTCATATAGATCTTTGAATATGAGTTTGAAGCTAATAGCATAAAAACTCAACTTCCGCCTTATTTACCACCCACTTTCCACACGGGAATGTGAATTTTCCGAAAAGTTGGCATGCAGTTTTAAATGAATTTTCATATTGATCTTTGAGAGTGAGCTTGAAGCATATCGCATAAGAACTCAACTTAAGGCTTTTTACCACCCGCTTTCTACCCAAGAATGTGAATTTTCCGAAAAGTTGGTATGCAGTTTTAAATGAATTTTCATATTGATCTTTGAGAATGAGCTTGAAGCATATCGCATAAGAACTCAACTTAAGACTTTTTACCACCCGCTTTCCACCCATGAATGTGAATTTTCCGGAAAATTGGTATGCAGTTTTAAATGAATTTTCATATAGATCTTTAAAAATGAGTTTGAAGCAAATCGCATAAAAATTCAACTTTCGCCCTATTTATCACTCACTTTCCAACCGGAAATGTGAATTTTCAGGAAAATTGGTATGCAGTTTTAAATGAATTTTCATATTGATCTTTGGAAATGAGTTTGAAGCATATCGCATAAGAACTCCACTTTCGCCATACTTACCACCCACTTTCCAACCGGAAATTTGAATTTTCCGGAAAATTGGTATGCAGTTTTAAATGAATTTTCATATTGATCTTTGGAAATGAGTTTGAAGCATATCGCATAAGAACTTAACTTTAGCCTTTTTACCACCCGCTTTCCACCCAAGAATGTGAATTTTCCGGAAAATTGGTATGCAGTTTTAAATGAATTTTCACATAGATCTTTGAAAATGAGTTTGAAGCAAATCGCATAAAAATTCAACTTTTGCATTTTTTTACCACCCACTTTCCACCCGGGAATGTGAATTTTCCGAAAAGTTGATATGCAGTTTTAAATGAATTTTCATATAGATCTTTGGAAATGAGTTTGAAGCACATCGCATAAGAACTCAACATTAGCCTTTTACCACCCACTTTCCACCCGGGAATGTGAATTTTCCGGAAAATTGGTATGCAGTTTTAAATGAATTTTCACATAGATCTTTGAAAATAAGTTTGAAACAAATCGCATAAAAATTCAACTTTCGCATTTTTTACCACCCACTTTCCACCCGGGAATGTGAATTTTCCGAAAAGTTGGTATGCAGTTTTAAATGAATTTTCATATTGATCTTTGGAAATGAGTTTGAAGCATATCGCATAAGAACTCAACTTAAGCCTTTTTACCACCCGCTTTCCACCCAAGAATGTGAATTTTCCGGAAAATTGGTATGCAGTTTTAAATGAATTTTCATATTGATCTTTGGAAATGAGTTTGAAGCATATCGCATAAGAACTCAACTTAAGCCTTTTTACCACCCACTTTCCACCCAAGAATGTGAATTTTCCGGAAAATTGGTATGCAGTTTTAAATGAATTTTCATATTGATCTTTGGAAATGAGCTTGATGCATATTGCATAAGAACTCAACTTAAGCCTTTTTGCCACCCGCTTTCCACCCCAGAATTTGAATTTTCCGGAAAATTGGTATGCAGTTTTAAATGAAATTTCATATTGATCTTTGGAAATGAGCTTGATGCATATTGCATAAGAACTCAACTTAAGCCTTTTTGCCACCCGCTTTCCACCCCAGAATGTGAATTTTCCGGAAAATTGGTATGCAGTTTTAAATGAAATTTCATATAGATCTTTGAAAATGAGTTTGAAGCAAATCGCATAAAAACTCAACTTTCGCATTTTTTTACCACCCACTTTCCACCCGAGAATGTGAGTTTTCAGGAAAATTGGAATGTAGTTTTTAATGAATTTTCATAAAGATCTTTGGAAATGAGTTTGAAGCATATCGCATAAGAACTCAACTTTCGCATTTTGTTACCACCCACTTTCCACCCGGGAATATGAATTTTCCGAAAAGTTGGTATGCAGTTTTAAATGAATTTTCATATGGATCTTTGCAAATGAGTTTGGAAAAAATCGTATAAAATCTCAGCTTTGGCCATATTTACCACCCACTTTCCACCCCGGAATGTGAATTGTCCGGAAAATTGGTATTCAGTTTTAAATGAATTTTCATATTGATCTTTGGAAATGAGTTTGAAGCATTTCGCATAAGAACTCAACTTTAGCCTTTTACCACCCACTTTCCACCCAAAAATGTGAATTTTTCGAAAGTTGGTAGGCAGTTTTAAATGAATTTTCATATTGATCTTTGAAAATGAGTTTGAAGCAAATCTCATAACAACTCAACTTTCGCCTTATTTACCACCCACTTTCCATACAGGTGGGTAAATTTTCCGGAAAATTAGTATGAAGTTTTTAATGAATTTTTATATTGATCTTTGAAAATGAGTTTGGAACTAATCGCATAAGGACTCAACTTTCGCCCTATTTACCACCCACTTTCCACCCGGAAATGTGAATTTTCTGGAAAATTGGTATGCAGCTTTAAATGAATTTTCATATAGATCTTTGAAAATGAGTTTGAAGCAAATCGGATAAAAACTTTACTTTCGCCTTATTTACCACCCACTTTCCACCCGGGAATGTGAATTTTCCGGAAAATTGGTAAGCAGTTTTAAACGAATTTTCATATTGATCTTTGGAAATGAGTTTCAAGCATATCGCATAAGAATTCAACTTGAGCCTTTTTACCACCCGCTTTCCACCCAAGAATGTAAATTTTCCGAAAGTTGGTATGCAGTTTTAAATGAATTTTCATATAGATCTTTGAATATGAGTTTGAAGCAAATCGCATAAAAACTCAACTTTCGCCCTATTTACCACCCACTTTCCACCCGGGAATGTGAATTTTCCGAAAAGTTGGTATGCAGTTTTAAATGAATTTTCATATTGATCTTTGAGAATGAGCTTGAAGCATATCGCATAAGAACTCAACTTAAGACTTTTTACCACCCGCTTTCCACCCAAGAATGTGAATTTTCCGGAAAATTGGTATGCAGTTTTAAATGAATTTTCATATAGATCTTTAAAAATGAGTTTGAAGCAAATCGCATAAAAATTCAACTTTCGCCCTATTTACCACCCACTTTCCAACCGGAAATGTGAATTTTCTTTAAAATTGGTATGCAGTTTTAAATGAATTTTCATATAGATCTTTAAAAATGAGTTTGAAGCAAATCGCATAAAAATTCAACTTTCGCCATACTTACCACCCACTTTCCACCCGGAAATGTGCATTTTTCGGAAAACTGGTATGCAGTTTTAAATGAATTTTCATACTAATCTTTGAAAATGAGTTTGAAGCAAATCGGATAAAAACTTTACTTTCGCCTTATTTACCACCCACTTTCCACCCGGGAATGTGAATTTTCCGGAAAATTGGTATGCAGTTTTAAACGAATTTTCATATTGATCTTTGGAAATGAGTTTGAAGCATATCGCTTAAGAACTCAACTTGAGCCTTTTACCACCCACTTTCCACCCAAGAATGTGAATTTTTCGAAAGTTGGTATGCAGTTTTAAATGAATTTTCATATTGATCTTTGAAAATGAGTTTGAAGCAAATCGCATAACAACTCAACTTTCGCCTTATTTACCACCCACTTTCCATACAGGTGGGTGAATTTTCCGGAAAATTAGTATGCAGTTTTTAATGAATTTTTATATTGATCTTTGAAAATGAGTTTGTAACTAATCGCATAAGGACTCAACTTTCGCCCTATTTACCACCCACTTTCCACCCGGAAATGTGAATTTTCTGGAAAATTGGTATGCAGCTTTAAATGAATTTTCATATAGATCTTTGAAAATGAGTTTGAAGCAAATCGGATAAAAACTTTAGTTTCGCCTTATTTACCACCCACTTTCCACCCGGAAATGTGAATTTTCCGAAAAGTTGGCATGCAGTTTTAAATGAATTTTCATATTGATCTTTGAGAGTGAGCTTGAAGCATATCGCATAAGAACTCAACTTAAGGCTTTTTACCACCCGCTTTCTACCCAAGAATGTGAATTTTCCGAAAAGTTGGTATGCAGTTTTAAATGAATTTTCATATTGATCTTTGAGAATGAGCTTGAAGCATATCGCATAAGAACTCAACTTAAGACTTTTTACAACCCGCTTTCCACCCATGAATGTGAATTTTCCGGAAAATTGGTATGCAGTTTTAAATGAATTTTCATATAGATCTTTAAAAATGAGTTTGAAGCAAATCGCATAAAAATTCAACTTTCGCCCTATTTATCACCCACTTTCCAACCGGAAATGTGAATTTTCAGGAAAATTGGTATGCAGTTTTAAATGAATTTTCATATTGATCTTTGGAAATGAGTTTGAAGCATATCGCATAAGAACTCCACTTTCGCCATACTTACCACCCACTTTCCAACCGGAAATTTGAATTTTCCGGAAAATTGGTATGCAGTTTTAAATGAATTTTCATATTGATCTTTTTAAATGAGTTTGAAGCATATCGCATAAGAACTTAACTTTAGCCTTTTTACCACCCGCTTTCCACCCAAGAATGTGAATTTTCCGGAAAATTGGTATGCAGTTTTAAATGAATTTTCACATAGATCTTTGAAAATGAGTTTGAAGCAAATCGCATAAAAATTCAACTTTTGCATTTTTTTACCACCCACTTTCCACCCGGGAATGTGAATTTTCCGAAAAGTTGATATGCAGTTTTAAATGAATTTTCATATAGATCTTTGGAAATGAGTTTGAAGCACATCGCATAAGAACTCAACATTAGCCTTTTACCACCCACTTTCCACCCGGGAATGTGAATTTTCCGGAAAATTGGTATGCAGTTTTAAATGAATTTTCACATAGATCTTTGAAAATAAGTTTGAAACAAATCGCATAAAAATTCAACTTTCGCATTTTTTACCACCCACTTTCCACCCGGGAATGTGAATTTTCCGAAAAGTTGGTATGCAGTTTTAAATGAATTTTCATATTGATCTTTGGAAATGAGTTTGAAGCATATCGCATAAGAACTCAACTTAAGCCTTTTTACCACCCGCTTTCCACCCAAGAATGTGAATTTTCCGGAAAATTGGTATGCAGTTTTAAATGAATTTTCATATTGATCTTTGGAAATGAGTTTGAAGCATATCGCATAAGAACTCAACTTAAGCCTTTTTACCACCCACTTTCCACCCAAGAATGTGAATTTTCCGGAAAATTGGTATGCAGTTTTAAATGAATTTTCATATTGATCTTTGGAAATGAGCTTGATGCATATTGCATAAGAACTCAACTTAAGCCTTTTTGCCACCCGCTTTCCACCCCAGAATGTGAATTTTCCGGAAAATTGGTATGCAGTTTTAAATGAAATTTCATATAGATCTTTGAAAATGAGTTTGAAGCAAATCGCATAAAAACTCAACTTTCGCATTTTTTTACCACCCACTTTCCACCCGAGAATGTGAGTTTTCAGGAAAATTGGAATGTAGTTTTTAATGAATTTTCATAAAGATCTTTGGAAATGAGTTTGAAGCATATCGCATAAGAACTCAACTTTCGCATTTTGTTACCACCCACTTTCCACCCGGGAATATGAATTTTCCGAAAAGTTGGTATGCAGTTTTAAATGAATTTTCATATGGATCTTTGCAAATGAGTTTGGAAAAAATCGTATAAAATCTCAGCTTTGGCCATATTTACCACCCACTTTCCACCCCGGAATGTGAATTGTCCGGAAAATTGGTATTCAGTTTTAAATGAATTTTCATATTGATCTTTGGAAATGAGTTTGAAGCAACTTTAGCCTTTTACCACCCACTTTCCACCCAAAAATGTGAATTTTTCGAAAGTTGGTATGCAGTTTTAAATGAATTTTCATATTGATCTTTGAAAATGAGTTTGAAGCAAATCGCATAACAACTCAACTTTCGCCTTATTTACCACCCACTTTCCATACAGGTGGGTGAATTTTCCGGAAAATTAGTATGAAGTTTTTAATGAATTTTTATATTGATCTTTGGAAATGAGTTTGAAGCATATCGCATAAGAACTCAACTTAAGCCTTTTTACCACCCGCTTTCCACCCAAGAATGTGAATTTTCCGGAAAATTGGTATGCAGTTTTAAATGAATTTTCATATTGATCTTTGGAAATGAGTTTGAAGCATATCGCATAAGAACTCAACTTAAGCCTTTTTACCACCCGCTTTCCACCCAAGAATGTGAATTTTCCGGAAAATTGGTATGCAGTTTTAAATGAATTTTCATATTGATCTTTGGAAATGAGTTTGAAGCATATCGCATAAGAACTCAACTTAAGCCTTTTTACCACCCACTTTCCACCCAAGAATGTGAATTTTCCGGAAAATTGGTATGCAGTTTTAAATGAATTTTCATATTGATCTTTGGAAATGAGCTTGATGCATATTGCATAAGAACTCAACTTAAGCCTTTTTGCCACCCGCTTTCCACCCCAGAATTTGAATTTTCCGGAAAATTGGTATGCAGTTTTAAATGAAATTTCATATTGATCTTTGGAAATGAGCTTGATGCATATTGCATAAGAACTCAACTTAAGCCTTTTTGCCACCCGCTTTCCACCCCAGAATGTGAATTTTCCGGAAAATTGGTATGCAGTTTTAAATGAAATTTCATATAGATCTTTGAAAATGAGTTTGAAGCAAATCGCATAAAAACTCAACTTTCGCATTTTTTTACCACCCACTTTCCACCCGAGAATGTGAGTTTTCAGGAAAATTGGAATGTAGTTTTTAATGAATTTTCATAAAGATCTTTGGAAATGAGTTTGAAGCATATCGCATAAGAACTCAACTTTCGCATTTTGTTACCACCCACTTTCCACCCGGGAATATGAATTTTCCGAAAAGTTGGTATGCAGTTTTAAATGAATTTTCATATGGATCTTTGCAAATGAGTTTGGAAAAAATCGTATAAAATCTCAGCTTTGGCCATATTTACCACCCACTTTCCACCCCGGAATGTGAATTGTCCGGAAAATTGGTATTCAGTTTTAAATGAATTTTCATATTGATCTTTGGAAATGAGTTTGAAGCATTTCGCATAAGAACTCAACTTTAGCCTTTTACCACCCACTTTCCACCCAAAAATGTGAATTTTTCGAAAGTTGGTAGGCAGTTTTAAATGAATTTTCATATTGATCTTTGAAAATGAGTTTGAAGCAAATCTCATAACAACTCAACTTTCGCCTTATTTACCACCCACTTTCCATACAGGTGGGTGAATTTTCCGGAAAATTAGTATGAAGTTTTTAATGAATTTTTATATTGATCTTTGAAAATGAGTTTGGAACTAATCGCATAAGGACTCAACTTTCGCCCTATTTACCACCCACTTTCCACCCGGAAATGTGAATTTTCTGGAAAATTGGTATGCAGCTTTAAATGAATTTTCATATAGATCTTTGAAAATGAGTTTGAAGCAAATCGGATAAAAACTTTACTTTCGCCTTATTTACCACCCACTTTCCACCCGGGAATGTGAATTTTCCGGAAAATTGGTAAGCAGTTTTAAACGAATTTTCATATTGATCTTTGGAAATGAGTTTCAAGCATATCGCATAAGAATTCAACTTGAGCCTTTTTACCACCCGCTTTCCACCCAAGAATGTAAATTTTCCGAAAGTTGGTATGCAGTTTTAAATGAATTTTCATATAGATCTTTGAATATGAGTTTGAAGCAAATCGCATAAAAACTCAACTTTCGCCCTATTTACCACCCACTTTCCACCCGGGAATGTGAATTTTCCGAAAAGTTGGTATGCAGTTTTAAATGAATTTTCATATTGATCTTTGAGAATGAGCTTGAAGCATATCGCATAAGAACTCAACTTAAGACTTTTTACCACCCGCTTTCCACCCAAGAATGTGAATTTTCCGGAAAATTGGTATGCAGTTTTAAATGAATTTTCATATAGATCTTTGAAAATGAGTTTGAAGCAAATCGGATAAAAACTTTACTTTCGCCTTATTTACCACCCACTTTCCACCCGGGAATGTGAATTTTCCGGAAAATTGGTATGCAGTTTTAAACGAATTTTCATATTGATCTTTGGAAATGAGTTTGAAGCATATCGCTTAAGAACTCAACTTGAGCCTTTTACCACCCACTTTCCACCCAAGAATGTGAATTTTTCGAAAGTTGGTATGCAGTTTTAAATGAATTTTCATATTGATCTTTGAGAATGAGCTTGAAGCATATCGCATAAGAACTCAACTTAAGACTTTTTACCACCCGCTTTCCACCCAAGAATGTGAATTTTCCGGAAAATTGGTATGCAGTTTTAAATGAATTTTCATATAGATCTTTGAATATGAGTTTGAAGCAAATCGCAGAAAAATTCAACTTTCGCCCTATTTACCACCCACTTTCCAACCGGAAATGTGAATTTTCTTTAAAATTGGTATGCAGTTTTAAATGAATTTTCATATAGATCTTTAAAAATGAGTTTGAAGCAAATCGCATAAAAATTCAACTTTCGCCATACTTACCATTCACTTTCCACCCGGAAATGTGCATTTTTCGGAAAACTGGTATGCAGTTTTAAATGAATTTTCATATAGATCTTTGAAAATGAGTTTGAAGCAAATCGGATAAAAACTTTACTTTCGCCTTATTTACCACCCACTTTCCACCCGGGAATGTGAATTTTCCGGAAAATTGGTATGCAGTTTTAAACGAATTTTCATATTGATCTTTGGAAATGAGTTTGAAGCATATCGCTTAAGAACTCAACTTGAGCCTTTTACCACCCACTTTCCACCCAAGAATGTGAATTTTTCGAAAGTTGGTATGCAGTTTTAAATGAATTTTCATATTGATCTTTGAAAATGAGTTTGAAGCAAATCGCATAACAACTCAACTTTCGCCTTATTTACCACCCACTTTCCATACAGGTGGGTGAATTTTCCGGAAAATTAGTATGCAGTTTTTAATGAATTTTTATATTGATCTTTGAAAATGAGTTTGTAACTAATCGCATAAGGACTCAACTTTCGCCCTATTTACCACCCACTTTCCACCCGGAAATGTGAATTTTCTGGAAAATTGGTATGCAGCTTTAAATGAATTTTCATATAGATCTTTGAAAATGAGTTTGAAGCAAATCGGATAAAAACTTTAGTTTCGCCTTATTTACCACCCACTTTCCACCCGGGAATGTGAATTTTCCGGAAAATTGGTATGCAGTTTTAAACGAATTTTCATATTGATCTTTGGAAATGAGTTTGAAGCATATCGCATAAGAACTCAACTTGAGCCTTTTTACCACCCGCTTTCCACCCAAGAATGTGAATTTTCCGGAAAATTGGTATGCAGTTTTAAATGAATATTCATATAGATCTTTAAAAATGAGTTTGAAGCAAATCGCATAAAAATTCAACTTTCGCCCTATTTACCACACACTTTCCACCCGGAAATGTGAATTTTCTTTAAAATTGGTATGCAGTTTTAATTGAATTTTCATATAGATCTTTGAAAATGAGTTTGAAGCAAATCGCATAAGAACTCAACTTTCCCATTTTTTTACCACCCACTTTCCACCCGAGAATGTGAGTTTTCAGGAAAATTGGAATGCAGTTTTTAATGAATTTTCATAAAGATCTTTGAGAATGAGCTTGAAGCATATCTCATAAGAACTCAACTTAAGCCTTTTTACCACCCGCTTTCCACCCAAGAATGTGAATTTTCCGGAAAATTGGTTGTGCAGTTTTAAATGAATTTTCATATTGATCTTTGGAAATGAGTTTGAAGCATATCGCATAAGAACTCAACTTTCGCATTTTCTTACCACCCACTTTCCACCCGGGAATGTGAATGTTCCGGAAAATTGGTATGCAGTTTTAAATGAATTTTCACAAAGATCTTTGAAAATAAGTTTGAAACAAATCGCATAAAAATTCAACTTTCGCATTTTTTACCACCCACTTTCCACCCGGGAATGTGAATTTTCCGAAAAGTTGGTATGCAGTTTTAAATGAATTTTCATATTGATCTTTGAGAATGAGCTTGATGCATATTGCATAAGAACTCAACTTAAGCCTTTTTGCCACCCGCTTTCCACCCCAGAATGTGAATTTTCCGGAAAATTGGTATGCAGTTTTAAATAAAATTTCATATAGATCTTTGAAATGAGTTTGAAGCAAATCGCATAAAAACTCAACTTTCCCATTTTTTTACCACCCACTTTCCACCCGAGAATGTGAGTTTTCAGGAAAATTGGAATGCAGTTTTTAATGAATTTTCATAAAGATCTTTGGAAATGAGTTTGAAGCATATCGCATAAGAACTCAACTTTCGCATTTTTTACCACCCACTTTCCACCCGGGAATGTGAATTTTCCGAAAAGTTGGTATGCAGTTTTAAATGAATTTTCATATTGATCTTTGAGAATGAGCTTGAAGCATATCGCATAAGAACTCAACTTAAGCCTTTTTACCACCCGCTTTCCACCCAAGAATGTGAATTTTCCGGAAAATTGGTATGCAGTTTTAAATGAATTTTCATATTGATCTTTGGAAATGAGTTTGAAGAATATCGCATAAGAACTCAACTTTCGCATTTTTTTACCACCCACTTTCCAACCGGGAATGTGAATTTTCCGGAAAATTGGTATGCAGTTTTAAATGAATTTTCACAAAGATCTTTGAAAATAAGTTTGAAACAAATCGCATAAAAATTCAACTTTCGCATTTTTTACCACCGACTTTCCACCCGGGAATGTGAATTTTCCGAAAAGTTGGTATGCAGTTTTAAATGAATTTTCATATTGATCTTTGAGAATGAGCTTGATGCATATTGCATAAGAACTCAACTTAAGCCTTTTTGCCACCCGCTTTCCACCCCAGAATGTGAATTTTCCGGAAAATTGGTATGCAGTTTTAAATGAAATTTCATATAGATCTTTGAAAATGAGTTTGAAGCAAATCGCATAAAAACTCAACTTTCCCATTTTTTTACCACCCACTTTCCACCCGAGAATGTGAGTTTTCAGGAAAATTGGAATGCAGTTTTTAATGAATTTTCATAAAGATCTTTGGAAATGAGTTTGAAGCATATCGCATAAGAACTGAACTTTCGCATTTTTTTACCACCCACTTTCCACCCGGGAATATGAATATTCCGAAAAGTTGTTATGCAGTTTTAAATGAATTTTCATATGGATGTTTGCAAATGAGTTTGGAAAAAATCGTATAAAATCTCAGCTTTGGCCATATTTACCACCCACTTTCCACCCCGGAATGTGAATTGTCCGGAAAATTGGTATGCAGTTTTAAATGAATTTTCATATTGATCTTTGGAAATGAGTTTGAAGCATTTCGCATAAGAACTCAACTTTAGCCTTTTACCACCCGCTTTCCACCCAAGAATGTAAATTTTCCGAAAGTTGGTATGCAGTTTTAAATGAATTTTCATATAGATCTTTGAATATGAGTTTGAAGCAAATCGCATAAAAACTCAACTTTCGCCTTATTTACCACCCACTTTCCACCCGGGAATGTGAATTTTCCGAAAAGTTGATATGCAGTTTTAAATGAATTTTCATATTGATCTTTGAGAATGAGCTTGAAGCATATCGCATAAGAACTCAACTTAAGACATTTTACCACCCGGTTTCCACCCAAGAATGTGATTTTTCCGGAAAATTGGTATGCAGTTTTGAATGAATTTGCATATAGATCTTCAAAAATAAGTTTGAAGCAAATCGCATAAAAATTCAACTTTCGCCCTATTTACCACCCACTTTCCACCCGGAAATGTGAATTTTCTTTAAAATTGGTATGCAGTTTTAAATGAATTTTCATATAGATCTTTGAAAATGAGTTTGAAGCAAATCGCATAAAAATTCAACTTTCGCCATACTTACCACCCACTTTCCACCCGGAAATGTGCATTTTTCGGAAAACTGGTATGCAGTTTTAAATGAATTTTCATATAGATCTTTGAAAATGAGTTTGAAGCAAATCGGATAAAAACTTTACTTTTGCCTTATTTACCACCCACTTTCCACCCGGGAATGTGAATTTTCCGAAAAGTTGATATGCAGTTTTAAATGAATTTTCATATTGATCTTTGAAAATGAGTTTGAAGCAAATCGCATATGAATTCAACTTTGGCCTTTTTACCACCCACTTTCCACCCAAGAATGTAAATTTGCCGGAAAATTGGTATGCAGTTTTAAATGAATTTTCACATAGATCTTTGAAAATGAGTTTGAAGCAAATCGCATAAAAATTCAACTTTTGCATTTTTTTACCACCCACTTTCCACCCGGGAATGTGAATTTTCCGAAAAGTTGGTATGCAGTTTTAAATGAATTTTCATATTGATCTTTGGAAATGAGTTTGAAGCATATCGCATAAGAACTCAACTTGAGCCTTTTTACCACCCGCTTTCCACCCAAGAATGTAAATTTTCCGAAAGTTGGTATGCAGTTTTAAATGAATTTTCATATAGATCTTTGAGAATGAGCTTGAAGCATATCGCATAAGAACTCAACTTAAGGCTTTTTACCAGCCGCTTTCCACCCAAGAATGTGAATTTTCCGAAAAGTTGGTATGCAGTTTTAAATGAATTTTCATATTGATCTTTGAGAATGAGCTTGAAGCATATCGCATAAGAACTCAATTTAAGACTTTTTACCACCCGCTTTCCACCCAAGAATGTGAATTTTCCGGAAAATTGGTATGCAGTTTTGAATGAATTTGCATATAGATCTTTAAAAATGAGTTTGAAGCAAATCGAATAAAAATTCAACTTTCGCCCTATTTACCACCCACTTTCCACCCGGAAATGTGAATTTTCTTTAAAATTGGTATGCAGTTTTAAATGAATTTTCATATAGATCTTTGAAAATGAGTTTGAAGCAAATCGCATAAAAATTCAACTTTCGCCTTATTTACCACCCACTTTCCACCCGGGAATGTGAATTTTCCGAAAAGTTGATATGCAGTTTTAAATGAATTTTCAAATTGATCTTTGAGAATGAGCTTGAAGCATATCGCATAAGAACTCAACTTAAGACTTTTTACCACCCGGTTTCCACCCAAGAATGTGAATTTTCCGGAAAATTGGTATGCAGTTTTGAATGAATTTGCATATAGATCTTTAAAAATGAGCTTGAAGCATATCGCATAAGAACTCAACTTAAGACTTTTTACCACCCACTTTCCACCCAAGAATGTGATTTTTCCGGAAAATTGGTATGCAGTTTTAAATGAATTTTCATATAGATCTTTGAAAATGAGTTTGAAGCAAATCGCATAAGGACTCAACTTTCGCCCTATTTACCACCCACTTTCCACCCGGAAATGTGAATTTTCTGGAAAATTGGTATGAAGCTTTAAATGAATTTTCATATAGATCTTTGAAAATGAGTTTGAAGCAAATCGGATAAAAACTTTACTTTCGCCTTATTTACCACCCACTTTCCACCCGGGAATGTGAATTTTCCGGAAAATTGGTATGCAGTTCTAAACGAATTTTTATATTGATCTTTGGAAATGAGTTTGAAGCATATCGCATAAGAACTCAACTTGAGCCTTTTTACAACCCGCTTTCCACCCAAGAATGTAAATTTTCCGAAAGTTGGTATGCAGTTTTAAATTTATTTTCATATAGATCTTTAAAAATGAGTTTGAAGCAAATCACATAAAAATTCAACTTTCGCCCTATTTACCACCCACTTTCGAACCGGAAATGTGAATTTTCCGGAAAATTGGTATGCAGTTTTACATGAATTTTCATATTGATCTTTGGAAATGAGCTTGAAGCATATCGCATAAGAACTCAACTTAAGACTTTTTACCACCCGGTTTCCACCCAAGAATGTGAATTTTCCGGAAAATTGGTATGCCGTTTTAAATGAATTTTCATATTGATCTTTGGAAATGAGTTTGAAGCATATCGCATAAGAACTTAACTTTGGCCTTTTTACCACCCGCTTTCCACCCAAGAATGTGAATTTTCCGGAAAATTGGTATGCAGTTTTAAATGAATTTTCATATAGATCTTTAAAAATGAGTTTGAAGCAAATCGCATAAAAATTCAACTTTCGCCATACTTACCACCCACTTTCCACCCGGAAATGTGCATTTTTCGGAAAACTATTATGCAGTTTTAAATGAATTTTCATATAGATCTTTGAAAATGAGTTTGAAGCAAATCGGATAAAAACTTTACTTTCGCCTGATTTACCACCCACTTTCCACCCGGGAATGTGAATTTTCCGGAAAATTGGTATGCAGTTTTAAACGAATTTTCATATTGATCTTTGGAAATGAGTTTGAAGCATATCGCTTAAGAACTCAACTTGAGCCTTTTTACCACCCGCTTTCCACCCAAGAATGTAAATTTTCCGAAAGTTGGTATGCAGTTTTAAATGAATTTTCATATTGATCTTTGGAAATGATCTTGAAGCATATCGCATAAGAACTCAACTTAAGCCTTTTTACCACCCGCTTTCCACCCAAGAATGTGAATTTTCCGAAAAGTTGGTATGCAGTTTTAAATGAATTTTCATATTGATCTTTGAGAATGAGCTTGAAGCATATCGCATAAGAACTCAACTTTAGACTTTTTACCACCCGCTTTCCACCCAAGAATGTGAATTTTCCGGAAAATTGGTTTGCAGTTTTAAATGAATTTTCATATAGATCTTTAAAAATGAGTTTGAAGCAAATCGCATAAAAATTCAACTTTCGCCCTATTTACCACCCACTTTCCACCCGGAAATGTGAATTTTCTTTAAAGTTGGTATGCAGTTTTAAATGAATTTTCATATTGATCTTTGAGAATGAGCTTGAAGCATATCGCATAAGAACTCAACTTTAGACTTTTTACCACCCGCTTTCCACCCAAGAATGTGAATTTTCCGGAAAATTGGTTTGCAGTTTTAAATGAATTTTCATATTGATCTTTGGAAATGAGTTTGAAGCATATCGCATAAGAACTTAACTTTGGCCTTTTTACCACCCGCTTTCCACCCAAGAATGTGAATTTTCCGGAAAATTGGTATGCAGTTTTAAATGAATTTTCATATAGATCTTTAAAAATGAGTTTGAAGCAAATCGCATAAAAATTCAACTTTCGCCATACTTACCACCCACTTTCCACCCGGAAATGTGCATTTTTCGGAAAACTATTATGCAGTTTTAAATGAATTTTCATATAGATCTTTGAAAATGAGTTTGAAGCAAATCGGATAAAAACTTTACTTTCGCCTGATTTACCACCCACTTTCCACCCGGGAATGTGAATTTTCCGGAAAATTGGTATGCAGTTTTAAACGAATTTTCATATTGATCTTTGGAAATGAGTTTGAAGCATATCGCTTAAGAACTCAACTTGAGCCTTTTTACCACCCGCTTTCCACCCAAGAATGTAAATTTTCCGAAAGTTGGTATGCAGTTTTAAATGAATTTTCATATTGATCTTTGGAAATGATCTTGAAGCATATCGCATAAGAACTCAACTTAAGCCTTTTTACCACCCGCTTTCCACCCAAGAATGTGAATTTTCCGAAAAGTTGGTATGCAGTTTTAAATGAATTTTCATATTGATCTTTGAGAATGAGCTTGAAGCATATCGCATAAGAACTCAACTTTAGACTTTTTACCACCCGCTTTCCACCCAAGAATGTGAATTTTCCGGAAAATTGGTTTGCAGTTTTAAATGAATTTTCATGTATATCTTTAAAAATGAGTTTGAAGCAAATCGCATAAAAATTCAACTTTCGCCCTATTTACCACCCACTTTCCACCCGGAAATGTGAATTTTCCGGAAAATTGGTATGCAGTTTTAAATGAATTTTCATATAGATCTTTGAAAATGAGTTTGAAGCAAATCGCATAAAAATTCAACTTTCGCCATACTTACCACCCACTTTCCACCCGGAAATGTGCATTTTTCGGAAAACTGGTATGCAGTTTTAAATGAATTTTCACATAGATCTTTGAAAATGAGTTTGAAGCAAATCGGATAAAAACTTTACTTTCGCCTTATTTACCACCCACTTTCCACCCGGGAATGTGAATTTTCCGGAATGAATTTGCATATAGATCTTTAAAAATGAGTTTGAAGCAAATCGCATAAAAATTCAACTTTCGCCCTATTTACCACCCACTTTCCACCCGGAAATGTGAATTTTCTTTAAAATTGGTATGCAGTTTTAAATGAATTTTCATATAGATCTTTGAAAATGAGTTTGAAGCAAATCGCATAAAAATTCAACTTTCGCCATACTTACCACCCACTTTCCACCCGGAAATGTGCATTTTTCGGAAAACTGGTATGCAGTTTTAAATGAATTTTCATATAGATCTTTGAAAATGAGTTTGAAGCAAATCGGATAAAAACTTTACTTTCGCCTTATTTACCACCCACTTTCCACCCGGGAATGTGAATTTTCCGAAAAGTTGATATGCAGTTTTAAATGAATTTTCATATTGATCTTTGAAAATGAGTTTGAAGCAAATCGCATATGAATTCAACTTTGGCCTTTTTACCACCCACTTTCCACCCAAGAATGTAAATTTGCCGGAAAATTGGTATGCAGTTTTAAATGAATTTTCACATAGATCTTTGAAAATGAGTTTGAAGCAAATCGCATAAAAATTCAACTTTTGCATTTTTTTACCACCCACTTTCCACCCGGGAATGTGAATTTTCCGGAAAATTGGTATGCAGTTCTAAACGAATTTTTATATTGATCTTTGGAAATGAGTTTGAAGCATATCGCATAAGAACTCAACTTGAGCCTTTTTACAACCCGCTTTCCACCCAAGAATGTAAATTTTCCGAAAGTTGGTATGCAGTTTTAAATGAATTTTCATATAGATCTTTGAATATGAGTTTGAAGCAAATCGCATAAAAACTCAACTTTCGCCTTATTTACCACCCACTTTCCACCCGGGAATGTGAATTTTCCGAAAAGTTGATATGCAGTTTTAAATGAATTTTCATATTGATCTTTGAAAATGAGTTTGAAGCAAATCGCATATGAATTCAACTTTGGCCTTTTTACCACCCACTTTCCACCCAAGAATGTAAATTTGCCGGAAAATTGGTATGCAGTTTTAAATGAATTTTCACATAGATCTTTGAAAATGAGTTTGAAGCAAATCGCATAAAAATTCAACTTTTGCATTTTTTACCACCCACTTTCCACCCGGGAATGTGAATTTTCCGAAAAGTTGGTATGCAGTTTTAAATGAATTTTCATATTGATCTTTGGAAATGAGTTTGAAGCATATCGCATAAGAACTCAACTTGAGCCTTTTTACCACCCGCTTTCCACCCAAGAATGTAAATTTTCCGAAAGTTGGTATGCAGTTTTAAATGAATTTTCATATAGATCTTTGAGAATGAGCTTGAAGCATATCGCATAAGAACTCAACTTAAGGCTTTTTACCACCCGCTTTCCACCCAAGAATGTGAATTTTCCGAAAAGTTGGTATGCAGTTTTAAATGAATTTTCATATTGATCTTTGAGAATGAGCTTGAAGCATATCGCATAAGAACTCAATTTAAGACTTTTTACCACCCGCTTTCCACCCAAGAATGTGAATTTTCCGGAAAATTGGTATGCAGTTTTGAATGAATTTGCATATAGATCTTTAAAAATGAGTTTGAAGCAAATCGCATAAAAATTCAACTTTCGCCCTATTTACCACCCACTTTCCACCCGGAAATGTGAATTTTCTTTAAAATTGGTATGCAGTTTTAAATGAATTTTCATATAGATCTTTGAAAATGAGTTTGAAGCAAATCGCATAAAAATTCAACTTTCGCCTTATTTACCACCCACTTTCCACCCGGGAATGTGAATTTTCCGAAAAGTTGATATGCAGTTTTAAATGAATTTTCAAATTGATCTTTGAGAATGAGCTTGAAGCATATCGCATAAGAACTCAACTTAAGACTTTTTACCACCCGCTTTCCACCCAAGAATGTGAATTTTCCGGAAAATTGGTATGCAGTTTTGAATGAATTTGCATATAGATCTTTAAAAATGAGCTTGAAGCATATCGCATAAGAACTCAACTTAAGACTTTTTACCACCCACTTTCCACCCAAGAATGTGATTTTTCCGGAAAATTGGTATGCAGTTTTAAATGAATTTTCATATAGATCTTTGAAAATGAGTTTGAAGCAAATCGCATAAAAATTCAACTTTCGCCCTATTTACCACCCACTTTCCACCCGCAAATGTGCATTTTTCGGAAAACTGGTATGCAGTTTTAAATGAATTTTCATATAGATCTTTGAAAATGAGTTTGAAGCAAATCGGATAAAAACTTTACTTTCGCCTTATTTACCACCCACTTTCCACCCGGGAATGTGAATTTTCCGGAAAACTGGTATGCAGTTTTAAACGAATTTTCATATTGATCTTTGGAAATGAGTTTGAAGTATATCGCATAAGAACTCAACTTGAGCCTTTTTACATCCCGCTTTCCACCCAAGAATGTAAATTTTCCGAAAGTTGGTATGCAGTTTTAAATGAATTTTCATATAGATCTTTGAGAATGAGCTTGAAGCATATCGCATAAGAACTCAACTTAAGGCTTTTTACCACCCGCTTTCCACCCAAGAATGTGAATTTTCCGAAAAGTTGGTATGCAGTTTTAAATGAATTTTCATATTGATCTTTGAGAATGAGCTTGAAGCATATCGCATAAGAACTCAACTTAAGACTTTTTACCACCCGCTTTCCACCCAAGAATGTGAATTTTCCGGAAAATTTGTATGCAGTTTTAAATGAATTTTCATATAGATCTTTAAAAATGAGTTTGAAGCAAATCACATAAAAATTCAACTTTCGCCCTATTTACCACCCACTTTCGAACCGGAAATGTGAATTTTCCGGAAAATTGGTATGCAGTTTTACATGAATTTTCATATTGATCTTTGGAAATGAGCTTGAAGCATATCGCATAAGAACTCAACTTAAGACTTTTTACCACCCGGTTTCCACCCAAGAATGTGAATTTTCCGGAAAATTGGTATGCCGTTTTAAATGAATTTTCATATTGATCTTTGGAAATGAGTTTGAAGCATATCGCATAAGAACTTAACTTTGGCCTTTTTACCACCCGCTTTCCACCCAAGAATGTGAATTTTCCGGAAAATTGGTATGCAGTTTTAAATGAATTTTCATATAGATCTTTAAAAATGAGTTTGAAGCAAATCGCATAAAAATTCAACTTTCGCCATACTTACCACCCACTTTCCACCCGGAAATGTGCATTTTTCGGAAAACTATTATGCAGTTTTAAATGAATTTTCATATAGATCTTTGAAAATGAGTTTGAAGCAAATCGGATAAAAACTTTACTTTCGCCTGATTTACCACCCACTTTCCACCCGGGAATGTGAATTTTCCGGAAAATTGGTATGCAGTTTTAAACGAATTTTCATATTGATCTTTGGAAATGAGTTTGAAGCATATCGCTTAAGAACTCAACTTGAGCCTTTTTACCACCCGCTTTCCACCCAAGAATGTAAATTTTCCGAAAGTTGGTATGCAGTTTTAAATGAATTTTCATATTGATCTTTGGAAATGATCTTGAAGCATATCGCATAAGAACTCAACTTAAGCCTTTTTACCACCCGCTTTCCACCCAAGAATGTGAATTTTCCGAAAAGTTGGTATGCAGTTTTAAATGAATTTTCATATTGATCTTTGAGAATGAGCTTGAAGCATATCGCATAAGAACTCAACTTTAGACTTTTTACCACCCGCTTTCCACCCAAGAATGTGAATTTTCCGGAAAATTGGTTTGCAGTTTTAAATGAATTTTCATATAGATCTTTAAAAATGAGTTTGAAGCAAATCGCATAAAAATTCAACTTTCGCCCTATTTACCACCCACTTTCCACCCGGAAATGTGAATTTTCTTTAAAGTTGGTATGCAGTTTTAAATGAATTTTCATATTGATCTTTGAGAATGAGCTTGAAGCATATCGCATAAGAACTCAACTTTAGACTTTTTACCACCCGCTTTCCACCCAAGAATGTGAATTTTCCGGAAAATTGGTTTGCAGTTTTAAATGAATTTTCATATTGATCTTTGGAAATGAGTTTGAAGCATATCGCATAAGAACTTAACTTTGGCCTTTTTACCACCCGCTTTCCACCCAAGAATGTGAATTTTCCGGAAAATTGGTATGCAGTTTTAAATGAATTTTCATATAGATCTTTAAAAATGAGTTTGAAGCAAATCGCATAAAAATTCAACTTTCGCCATACTTACCACCCACTTTCCACCCGGAAATGTGCATTTTTCGGAAAACTATTATGCAGTTTTAAATGAATTTTCATATAGATCTTTGAAAATGAGTTTGAAGCAAATCGGATAAAAACTTTACTTTCGCCTGATTTACCACCCACTTTCCACCCGGGAATGTGAATTTTCCGGAAAATTGGTATGCAGTTTTAAACGAATTTTCATATTGATCTTTGGAAATGAGTTTGAAGCATATCGCTTAAGAACTCAACTTGAGCCTTTTTACCACCCGCTTTCCACCCAAGAATGTAAATTTTCCGAAAGTTGGTATGCAGTTTTAAATGAATTTTCATATTGATCTTTGGAAATGATCTTGAAGCATATCGCATAAGAACTCAACTTAAGCCTTTTTACCACCTGCTTTCCACCCAAGAATGTGAATTTTCCGAAAAGTTGGTATGCAGTTTTAAATGAATTTTCATATTGATCTTTGAGAATGAGCTTGAAGCATATCGCATAAGAACTCAACTTTAGACTTTTTACCACCCGCTTTCCACCCAAGAATGTGAATTTTCCGGAAAATTGGTTTGCAGTTTTAAATGAATTTTCATATAGATCTTTAAAAATGAGTTTGAAGCAAATCGCATAAAAATTCAACTTTCGCCCTATTTACCACCCACTTTCCACCCGGAAATGTGAATTTTCCGGAAAATTGGTATGCAGTTTTAAATGAATTTTCATATAGATCTTTGAAAATGAGTTTGAAGCAAATCGCATAAAAATTCAACTTTCGCCATACTTACCACCCACTTTCCACCCGGAAATGTGCATTTTTCGGAAAACTGGTATGCAGTTTTAAATGAATTTTCACATAGATCTTTGAAAATGAGTTTGAAGCAAATCGGATAAAAACTTTACTTTCGCCTTATTTACCACCCACTTTCCACCCGGGAATGTGAATTTTCCGGAAAATTGGTATGCAGTTTTAAACGAATTTTCATATTGATCTTTGGAAATGAGTTTGAAGCATATCGCATAAGAACTCAACTTGAGCCTTTTTACCACCCGCTTTCCACCCAAGAATGTAAATTTTCCGAAAGTTGGTATGCAGTTTTAAATGAATTTTCATATTGATCTTTGAGAATGAGCTTGAATCATATCGCATAAGAACTCAACTTTCGCCTTATTTACCACCCACTTTCCACCCGGGAATGTGAATTTTCCGAAAAGTTGGTATGCAGTTTTAAATGAATTTTCAAATTGATCTTTGAGAATGAGCTTGAAGCATATCGCATAAGAACTCAACTTAAGACTTTTTACCACCCGCTTTCCACCCAAGAATGTGAATTTTCCGGAAAATTGGTATGCCGTTTTAAATGAATTTTCATATTGATCTTTGGAAATGAGTTTGAAGCTTATCGCATAAGAACTTAACTTTAGCCTTTTTACCACCCGCTTTCCACCCAAGAATGTGAATTTTCCGGAAAATTGGTATGCAGTTTTAAATGAATTTTCGTATAGATCTTTAAAAATGAGTTTGAAGCAAATCGCATAAAAATTCAACTTTCGCCCTATTTACCACCCACTTTCCACCCGGAAATGTGAATTTTCTTTAAAATTGGTATGCAGTTTTAAATGAATTTTCATATAGATCTTTGAAAATGAGTTTGAAGCAAATCGCATAAAAATTCAACTTTCGCCATACTTACCACCCACTTTCCACCCGGAAATGTGCATTTTTCGGAAAACTGGTATGCAGTTTTAAATGAATTTTCATATAGATCTTTGAAAATGAGTTTGAAGCAAATCGGATAAAAACTTTACTCTCGCCTTATTTACCACCCACTTTCCACCCGGGAATGTGAATTTTCCGGAAAATTGGTATGCAGTTTTAAACGAATTTTCATATTGATCTTTGGAAATGAGTTTGAAGCATATCGCTTAAGAACTCAACTTGAGCCTGTTTACAACCCGCTTTCCACCCAAGAATGTAAATTTTCCGAAAGTTGGTATGCAGTTTTAAATGAATTTTCATATTGATCTTTGAGAATGAGCTTGAAGCATATCGCATAAGAACTCAACTTAAGCCTTTTTACCACCCGCTTTCCACCCAAGAATGTGAATTTTCGGAAAATTGGTATGCAGTTTTAAATGAATTTTCATATTGATCTTTGGAAATGAGTTTGAAGCATATCGCATAAGAACTCAACTTAAGCCTTTTTACCACCCGCTTTCCACCCAAGAATGTTAATTTTCCGGAAAATTGGTTTGCAGTTTTAAATGAATTTTCATATAGATCTTTAAAAATGAGTTTGAAGCAAATCGCATAAAAATTCAACTTTCGCCCTATTTACCACCCACTTTCCACCCGGAAATGTGAATTTTCCGGAAAATTGGTATGCAGTTTTAAATGAATTTTCATATAGATCTTTGAAAATGAGTTTGAAGCAAATCGCATAAAAATTCAACTTTCGCCATACTTACCACCCACTTTCCACCCGGAAATGTGCATTTTTCGGAAAACTGGTATGCAGTTTTAAATGAATTTTCATATAGATCTTTGAAAATGAGTTTGAAGCAAATCAGATAAAAGCTTTACTTTCGCCTTATTTACCACCCACTTTCCACCCGGGAATGTGAATTTTCCGGAAAATTGGTATGCAGTTTTAAACGAATTTTCATATTGATCTTTGGAAATGAGTTTGAAGCATATCGCATAAGAACTCAACTTGAGCCTTTTTACCACCCGCTTTCCACCCAAGAATGTAAATTTTCCGAAAGTTGGTATGCAGTTTTAAATGAATTTTCATATAGATCTTTGAATATGAGTTTGAAGCAAATCGCATAAAAACTCAACTTTCGCCTTATTTACCACCCACTTTCCACCCGGGAATGTGAATTTTCCGAAAAGTTGGTATGCAGTTTTAAATTAATTTTCATATTGATCTTTGAGAATGAGCTTGAAGCATATCGCATAAGAACTAAACTTAAGACTTTTTACCACCCGCTTTCCACCCAAGAATGTGAATTTTCCGGAAAATTGGTATGCAGTTTTAAATGAATTTTCATATAGATCTTTGAATATGAGTTTGAAGCAAATCGCATAAAAATTAAACTTTCGCCATACTTACCACCCACTTTCCACCCGGAAATGTGCATTTTTCCGAAAACTGGTATGCAGTTTTAAATGAATTTTCATATAGATCTTTGAAAATGAGTTTGAAGCAAATCGCATAAAAATTCAACTTTCGCCTTATTTACCACCGACTTTCCACCCGGGAATGAGAATTTTCCGGAAAATTGGTATGCAGTTTTAAACGAATTTTCATATTGATCTTTGGAAATGAGTTTGAAGCATATTGCATAAGAACTCAACTTGAGCCTTTTTACCACCCGCTTTCCACCCAAGAATGTAAATTTTCCGAAAGTTAATATGCAGTTTTAAATGAATTTTCATATAGATTTTTGAGAATGAGCTTGAAGCATATCGCATAAGAACTCAACTTAAGGCTTTTTACCACCCGCTTTCCACCCAAGAATGTGAATTTTCCGAAAAGTTGGTATGCAGTTTTAAATGAATTTGCATATTGATCTTTGAGAATGAGCTTGAAGCATATCGCATAAGAACTCAACTTAAGACTTTTTACCACCCGCTTTCCACCCAAAAATGTGAATTTTCCGGAAAATTGGTATGCAGTTTTAAATGAATTTTCATATAGATCTTTAAAAATGAGTTTGAAGCAAATCGCATAAAAATTCAACTTTCGCCCTATTTACCACCCACTTTCGAACCGGAAATGTGAATTTTCCGGAAAATTGGTATGCAGTTTTAAATGAATTTTCATATTGATCTTTGGAAATGAGTTGAAGCATATCGCATAAGAACTCAACTTTCGCCCTATTTACCACCCACTTTCCAACCGGAAATGTGAATTTTCCGGAAAATTGGTATGCAGTTTTAAATGAATTTTCATATTGATCTTTGGAAATGAGTTTGAAGCATATCGCATAAGAACTTAACTTTAGCCTTTTTACCACCCGCTTTCCACCCAAGAATGTGAATTTTCCGGAAAATTGGTATGCAGTTTTAAATGAATTTTCACATAGATCTTTGAAAATAAGTTTGAAACAAATCGCATAAAAATTCAACTTTCTCATTTTTTTACCACCCACTTTCAACCCGGGAATGTGAATTTTCCGAAAAGTTGGTATGCAGTTTTAAATGAATTTTCATATTGATCTTTGGAAATGAGTTTGAAGCATATCGCATTAGAACTCAACATTAGCCTTTTACCACCCACTTTCCACCCGGGAATGTGAATTTTCCGGAAAATTGGTATGCAGTTTTAAATGAATTTTCACATAGATCTTTGAAAATAAGTTTGAAACAAATCGCATAAAAATTCAACTTTCGCCCTATTTACCACCCACTTTCCACCCGGAAATATGAATTTTCTTTAAAATTGGTATGCAGTTTTAAATGAATTTTCATATTGATCTTTGGAAATGAGTTTGAAGCATATCGCATTAGAACTCAACATTAGCCCTTTACCACCCACTTTCCACCCGGGAATGTGAATTTTCCGGAAAATTGGTATGCAGTTTTAAATGAATTTTCATATTGATCTTTGGAAATGAGTTGAAGCATATCGCATAAGAACTCAACTTTCGCCCTATTTACCACCCACTTTCCAACCGGAAATGTGAATTTTCCGGAAAATTGGTATGCAGTTTTAAATGAATTTTCATATTGATCTTTGGAAATGAGTTTGAAGCATATCGCATAAGAACTTAACTTTAGCCTTTTTACCACCCGCTTTCCACCCAAGAATGTGAATTTTCCGGAAAATTGGTATGCAGTTTTAAATGAATTTTCACATAGATCTTTGAAAATAAGTTTGAAACAAATCGCATAAAAATTCAACTTTCTCATTTTTTTACCACCCACTTTCAACCCGGGAATGTGAATTTTCCGAAAAGTTGGTATGCAGTTTTAAATGAATTTTCATATTGATCTTTGGAAATGAGTTTGAAGCATATCGCATTAGAACTCAACATTAGCCTTTTACCACCCACTTTCCACCCGGGAATGTGAATTTTCCGGAAAATTGGTATGCAGTTTTAAATGAATTTTCACTTAGATCTTTGAAAATAAGTTTGAAACAAATCGCATAAAAATTCAACTTTCTCATTTTTTTACCACCCACTTTCAACCCGGGAATGTGAATTTTCCGAAAAGTTGGTATGCAGTTTTAAATGAATTTTCATATTGATCTTTGGAAATGAGTTTGAAGCATATCGCATAAGAACTCAAGTTAAGCCTTTTTACCACCCGCTTTCCACCCAAGAATGTGAATTTTCACGAAAATTGGTATGCAGTTTTAAATGAATTTTCATATTGATCTTTGGAAATGAGTTTGAAGCATATCGCATAAGAACTCAACTTGAGCCTTTTTACCACCCGCTTTCCACCCAAGAATGTAAATTTTCAGGAAAATTGGTATGCAGTTTTAAATGAATTTTCATATAGATCTTTGAGAATGAGTTTGAAGCATATCGCATAAGAACTCAACTTAAGCCTTTTTACCACCCGCTTTCCACCCAAGAATGTGAATTTTCCGAAAAGTTGGTATGCAGTTTTAAATGAATTTTCATATTGATCTTTGAGAATGAGCTTGAAGCATATCGCATAAGAACTCAACTTAAGACTTTTTACCACCCGCTTTCCACCCAAGAATGTGAATTTTCCGGAAAATTGGTATGCAGTTTTAAATGAATTTTCATATAGATCTTTAAAAATGAGTTTGAAGCAAATCGCATTAAAATTCAACTTTCGCCCTATTTACCACCCACTTTCGAACCGGAAATGTGAATTTTCCGGAAAATTGGTATGCAGTTTTAAATGAATTTTCATATTGATCTTTGGAAATGAGTTGAAGCATATCGCATAAGAACTCAACTTTCGCCCTATTTACCACCCACTTTCCAACCGGAAATGTGAATTTTTCGGAAAATTGGTATGCAGTTTTAAATGAATTTTCATATTGATCTTTGGAAATGAGTTTGAAGCATATCGCATAAGAACTTAACTTTAGCCTTTTTACCACCCGCTTTCCACCCAAGAATGTGAATTTTCCGGAAAATTGGTATGCAGTTTTAAATGAATTTTCACATAGATCTTTGGAAATGAGTTTGAAGCATATCGCATTAGAACTCAAAATCAGCCTTTTACCACCCACTTTCCACCCGGGAATGTGAATTTAACGGAAAATTGGTATGCAGTTTTAAATGAATTTTCACATAGATCTTTGAAAATAAGTTTGAAACAAATCGCATAAAAATTCAACTTTCGCATTATTTAACCGCCCACTTTCCACCCGGGAATGTGAATTTTCCGAAAAGTTGGTATGCAGTTTTAAATGAATTTTCATATAGTTTTTTGGAAATGAGTTTGAAGAATATCGCATTAGAACTCAACATTAGCCTTTTACCACCCACTTTCCACCCGGGAATGTGAATTTAACGGAAAATTGGTATGCAGTTTTAAATGAATTTTCACATAGATCTTTGAAAATAAGTTTGAAACAAATCGCATAAAAATTCAACTTTCGCATTTTTTTACCACCCACTTTCAACCCGGGAATGTGAATTTTCCGAAAAGTTGGTATGCAGTTTTAAATGAATTTTCATATTGATCTTTGGAAATGAGTTTGAAGCATATCGCATAAGAACTCAACTTAAGCCTTTTTACCACCCGCTTTCCACCCAAGTATGTGAATTTTCCGGAAAATTGGTATGCAGTTTTAAATGAATTTACATATTGATCTTTGGAAATGAGTTTGAAGCATATCGCATAAGAACTCAACTTAAGACTTTTTACCACCCGCTTTCCACCCAAGAATGTGAATTTTCCGGAAAATTGGTATGCAGTTTTAAATGAATTTTCACATAGATCTTTAAAAATGAGTTTGAAGCATATCGCATAAAAATTCAACTTTCGCCATACTTACCACCCACTTTCCACCCGGAAATGTGCATTTTTCGGAAAACTGGTATGCAGTTTTAAATGAATTTTCATATAGATCTTTGAAAATGAGTTTGAAGCAAATCGAATAAAATTTTTACTTTCGCCTTATTAACCACCCACTTTCCACCCGGGAATGAGAATTTTCCGGAAAATTGGTATGCAGTTTTAAACGAATTTTCATATTGATCTTTGGAAATGAGTTTGAAGCATATCGCATAAGAACTCAACTTGAGCCTTTTTACCACCCGCTTTCCACCCAAGAATGTAAATTTTCCGAAAGTTGGTATGCAGTTTTAAATGAATTTTCATATAGATTTTTGAGAATGAGCTTGAAGCATATCGCATAAGAACTCAACTTAAGGCTTTTTACCACCCGCTTTTCACCCAAGAATGTGAATTTTCCGAAAAGTTGGTATGCAGTTTTAAATGAATTTTCATATTGATCTTTGAGAATGAGCTTGAAGCATATCGCATAAGAACTCAACTTTAGACTTTTTACCACCCGCTTTCCACCCAAGAATGTGAATTTTCCGGAAAATTGGTTTGCAGTTTTAAATGAATTTTCATATAGATCTTTAAAAATGAGTTTGAAGCAAATCGCATAAAAATTCAACTTTCGCCCTATTTACCACCCACTTTCGAACCGGAAATGTGAATTTTCCGGAAAATTGGTATGCAGCTTTAAATGAATTTTCATATTGATCTTTGGAAATGAGTTGAAGCATATCGCATAAGAACTCAACTTTCGCCCTATTTACCACCCACTTTCCAACCGGAAATGTGAATTTTCCGGAAAATTGGTATGCAGTTTTAAATGAATTTTCATATTGATCTTTGGAAATGAGTTTGAAGCATATCGCATAAGAACTCAACTTAAGACTTTTTACCACCCGCTTTCCACCCAAGAATGTGAATTTTCCGGAAAATTGGTATGCAGTTTTAAATGAATTTTCATATAGATCTTTAAAAATGAGTTTGAAGCAAATCGCATAAAAATTCAACTTTCGCCCTATTTACCACCCACTTTCGAACCGGAAATGTGAATTTTCCGGAAAATTGGTATGCAGTTTCAAATGAATTTTCATATTGATCTTTGGAAATGAGTTGAAGCATATCGCATAAGAACTCAACTTTCGCCCTATTTATCACCCACTTTCCAACCGGAAATGTGACTTTTCCGGAAAATTGGTCTGCAGTTTTAAATGAATTTTCATATTGATCTTTGGAAATGAGTTTGAAGCATATCGCATAAGAACTTAACTTTAGCCTTTTTACCACCCGCTTTCCACCCAAGAATGTAAATTTTCCGAAAGTTGGTATGCAGTTTTAAATGAATTTTCATATTGATCTTTGGAAATGAGTTGAAGCATATCGCATAAGAACTCAACTTTCGCCCTATTTACCACCCACTTTCCAACCGGAAATGTGAATTTTCCGGAAAATTGGTATGCAGTTTTAAATGAATTTTCATATTGATCTTTGGAAATGAGTTTGAAGCATATCGCATAAGAACTCAACTTGAGCCTTTTTACCACCCGCTTTCCACCCAAGAATGTAAATTTTCCGAAAAATGGTATGCAGTTCTAAATGAATTTTCATATAAATTTTTGAGAATGAGCTTGAAGCATATCGCATAAGAACTCAACTTAAGGCTTTTTACCACCCGCTTTCCACCCAAGAATGTGAATTTTCCGAAAAGTTGGTATGCAGTTTTAAATGAATTTTCATATTGATCTTTGAGAATGAGCTTGAAGCATATCGCATAAGAGCTCAACTTAAGACTTTTTACCACCCGCTTTCCACCCAAGAATGTGAATTTTCCGGAAAATTGGTATGCAGTTTTAAATGAATTATCATATAGATCTTTAAAAATGAGTTTGAAGCAAATCGCATAAAAATTCAACTTTCGCCCTATTTACCACCCACTTTCCACCCGGAAATGTGAATTTTCTTTAAAATTGGTATGCAGATTTACATGAATTTTCATATTGATCTTTGGAAATGAGTTTGAAGCATATCGCATAAGAACTCAACATTAGCCTTTTACCACCCACTTTCCACCCGGGAATGTGAATTTTCCGGAAAATTGGTATGCAGTTTTAAATGAATTTTCACATAGATCTTTGAAAATAAGTTTGAAACAAATCGCATAAAAATTCAACTTTCGCATTTTTTTACCACCCACTTTCAACCCGGGAATGTGAATTTTCCGAAAAGTTGGTATGCAGTTTTAAATGAATTTTCATATTGATCTTTGGAAATGAGTTTGAAGCATATCGCATAAGAACTCAACTTAAGCCTTTTTACCACCCGCTTTCCACCCAAGAATGTGAATTTTCCGGAAAATTGGTATGCAGTTTTGATTGAATTTTCATATTGATCTTTGGAAATGAGTTTGAAGCATATCGCATAAGAACTCAACTTAAGCCTTTTTACCACCCGCTTTCCACCCAAGTATGTGAATTTTCCGGAAAATTGGTATGCGGCTTTAAATGAATTTTCATATTGATCTTTGAGAATGAGCTTGAAGCATATCGCATAAGAACTCAACTTAAGACTTTTAACCACCCACTTTCCACCCGGGAATGTGAATTTTCCGGAAAATTGGTATGCAGTTTTAAATGAATTTTCACATAGATCTTTGAAAATAAGTTTGAAACAAATCGCATAAAAATTCAACTTTCGCATTTTTTTACCACCAACTTTCCACCAGGGAATGTGAATTTTCCGAAAAGTTTGTATGCAGTTTTAAATGAATTTTCATACAGATCTTTGGAAATGAGTTTGAAGCATATCGCATTAGAACTCAACATTAGCCTTTTACCACCCACTTTCCACCCGAGAATGTGAATGTTCCGGAAAATTGGAATGCAGTTTTAAATGAATTTTCATATGGATCTTTGAAAATAACTTTGAAACAAATCGCATAAAAATTCAACTTTCGCATTTTTTTACCACCCACTTTCCACCCGGGAATGTGAATTTTCCGAAAAGTTGGTATGCAGTTTTAAATGAATTTTCATATTGATCTTTGGAAATGAGTTTGAAGCATATCGCATAAGAACTCAACTTAAGCCTTTTTACCACCCGCTTTCCACCCAAGAATGTGAATTTTCCGGAAAATTGGCTTGCAGTTTTAAATGAATTTTCATATTGATCTTTGGAAATGAGTTTGAAGCATATCGCATTAGAACTAAACTTTAGCCTTTTTACCACCCGCTTTCCACCCAAGAATGTGAATTTTCCGAAAAGTTGGTATGCAGTTTTAAATGAATTTTCACATTGATCTTTGAAAATGAGTTTGAAGCAAAACGCATAAAAATTCAACTTTCGCATTTTTTTACCACCAACTTTCCACCAGGGAAAGTGAATTTTCCGAAAAGTTGGTATGCAGTTTTAAATGAATTTTCATATAGATCTTTGGAAATGAGTTTGAAGCATATCGCATTAGAACTCAACATTGGCCTTTTACCACCCACTTTCCACCCGGGAATGTTAATTTTCCGGAAAATTGGTATGCAGTTTTAAATGAATTTTCACATAGATCTTTGAAAATGAGTTTGAAGCAAATCGCATAAAAATTCAACTTTCGCATTTTTTTACCACCCACTTTCCACCCGGGAATGTGAATTTTCCGAAAAGTTGGTATGCAGTTTTAAATGAATTTTCATATTGATCTTTGGAAATGAGTTTGAAGCATATCGCATAAGAACTCAACTTAAGCCTTTTTACCACCCGCTTTCCACCCAAGAATGTGAATTTTCCGGAAAATTGGTATGCAGTTTTAAATGAATTTTCATATGGATCTTTGGAAATGAGCTTGAAGCATATCGGATAAAAACTTTACTTTCGCCTTTTTTACCACCCACTTTCCACCCGGGAATGTGAATTTTCCGGAAAATTGGTATGCAGTTTTAAACGAATTTTCATATTGATCTTTGGAAATGAGTTTGAAGCATATAGCATTAGAACTCAACTTAAGCCTTTTTACCACCCGCTTTCCACCCAAGAATGTAAATTTTCCGAAAGTTGGTGTGCAGTTTTAAATGAATTTTCATATAGATCTTTGAATGTGAGTTTGAAGCAAATCGCATAAAAACTCAACATTCGGCTTATTTACCACCCACTTTCCACCCGGGAATGTGAATTTTCCGAAAAGTTGGTATGCAGTTTTAAATGAATTTTCATATTGATCTTTGAGAATGAGCTTGAAGCATATCGCATAAGAACTCAACTTAAGCCTTTTTACCACCCGCTTTCCACCCAAGAATGTGAATTATCCGGAAAATTGATATGCAGTTTTAAATGAATTTTCATATTGATCTTTGGAAATGAGCTTGAAGCATATCGCATAAGAACTCAACTTAAGCCTTTTTACCACCCGCTTTCCACCCAAGAATGTGAATTTTCGGAAAATTGGTATGCAGTTTTAAATGAATTTTCATATTGATCTTTGGAAATGAGTTTGAAGCAAATCGCATAAGAACTCAACTTAAGCCTTTTTACCACCCGCTTTCCACCCAAGAATGTTAATTTTCCGGAAAATTGGTATAAAGTTTTAAATGAATTTTCATATCGATCTTTGGAAATGAGCTTGAAGCATATTGCATAAGAACTCAACTTAAGCCTTTTTGCCACCCGCTTTCCACAACAGAATGTGAATTTTCCGGAAAATTGGTATGCAGTTTTAAATGAATTTTCATATTGATCTTTGGAAATGAGCTTGAAGCATATCGCATAAGAACTCAACTTAAGCCTTTTTACCACCCGCTTTCCACCCAAGAATGTGAATTTTCCGAAAAGTTGGTATGCAGTTTTAAATGAATTTTCATATAGATCTTTGGAAATGAGTTTGAAGCATTTCGCATAAGAACTCAACTTTAGGTATGCAGTTTTAATTGAATTTTTATATTGATCGATGCAAATGAGTTTGAAGCAAATCGCATAACAACTCAACTTTCGCCTTATTTACCACCCACTTTCCAAACAGGTGGGTGAATTTTCCGGAAAATTGGTATGCAGTTTTTAATGAATTTTTATATAGATCTTTGAAAATGAGTTTGAAGCAAATCGCATTAAAATTCAACTTTCGCCATACTTACCACCCACTTTCCACCCAGGTGCGTGAATTTTCCGGAAAATTGGTATGCAGTTTTTAATGAATTTTCATATTGATCTTTGGAAATGAGTTTGAAGCATATCGCATAAGAACTCAACTTAATCCTTTTTGCCACCCGCTTTCCACAACAGAATGTGAATTTTCCGGAAAATTGGTATGCAGTTTTAAATGAATTTTCATATTGATCTTTGGAAATGAGCTTGAAGCATATCCCATAAGAACTCAACTTAAGCCTTTTAACCACCCGCTTTCCACCCAAGAATGTTAATTTTCCGGAAAATTGGTATAAAGTTTTAAATGAATTTTCATATTGATCTTTGGAAATGAGCTTGAAGCATATTGCATAAGAACTCAACTTAAGCCTTTTTACCACCCGCTTTCCACCCAAGAATGTGAATTTTCCGAAAAGTTGGTATGCAGTTTTAAATGAATTTTCATATAGATCTTTGGAAATGAGTTTGAAGCATATCGCATTAGAACTCAACATTGGCCTTTTACCACCCACTTTCCACCCGGGAATGTTAATTTTCCGGAAAATTGGTATGCAGTTTTAAATGAATTTTCACATAGATCTTTGAAAATGAGTTTGAAGCAAATCGCATAAAAATTCAACTTTCGCATTTTTTTACCACCCACTTTCCACCCGGGAATGTGAATTTTCCGAAAAGTTGGTATGCAGTTTTAAATGAATTTTCATATTGATCTTTGGAAATGAGTTTGAAGCATATCGCATAAGAACTCAACTTAAGCCTTTTTACCACCCGCTTTCCACCCAAGAATGTGAATTTTCCGGAAAATTGGTATGCAGTTTTAAATGAATTTTCATATGGATCTTTGGAAATGAGCTTGAAGCATATCGGATAAAAACTTTACTTTCGCCTTTTTTACCACCCACTTTCCACCCGGGAATGTGAATTTTCCGGAAAATTGGTATGCAGTTTTAAACGAATTTTCATATTGATCTTTGGAAATGAGTTTGAAGCATATAGCATTAGAACTCAACTTAAGCCTTTTTACCACCCGCTTTCCACCCAAGAATGTAAATTTTCCGAAAGTTGGTGTGCAGTTTTAAATGAATGTTCATATAGATCTTTGAATGTGAGTTTGAAGCAAATCGCATAAAAACTCAACTTTCGGCTTATTTACCACCCACTTTCCACCCGGGAATGTGAATTTTCCGAAAAGTTGGTATGCAGTTTTAAATGAATTTTCATATTGATCTTTGAGAATGAGCTTGAAGCATATCGCATAAGAACTCAACTTAAGCCTTTTTACCACCCGCTTTCCACCCAAGAATGTGAATTATCCGGAAAATTGATATGCAGTTTTAAATGAATTTTCATATTGATCTTTGGAAATGAGCTTGAAGCATATCGCATAAGAACTCAACTTAAGCCTTTTTACCACCCGCTTTCCACCCAAGAATGTGAATTTTCGGAAAATTGGTATGCAGTTTTAAATGAATTTTCATATTGATCTTTGGAAATGAGTTTGAAGCAAATCGCATAAGAACTCAACTTAAGCCTTTTTACCACCCGCTTTCCACCCAAGAATGTTAATTTTCCGGAAAATTGGTATAAAGTTTTAAATGAATTTTCATATTGATCTTTGGAAATGAGCTTGAAGCATATTGCATAAGAACTCAACTTAAGCCTTTTTGCCACCCGCTTTCCACAACAGAATGTGAATTTTCCGGAAAATTGGTATGCAGTTTTAAATGAATTTTCATATTGATCTTTGGAAATGAGCTTGAAGCATATCGCATAAGAACTCAACTTAAGCCTTTTTACCACCCGCTTTCCACCCAAGAATGTGAATTTTCCGAAAAGTTGGTATGCAGTTTTAAATGAATTTTCATATAGATCTTTGGAAATGAGTTTGAAGCATTTCGCATAAGAACTCAACTTTAGGTATGCAGTTTTAATTGAATTTTTATATTGATCGATGCAAATGAGTTTGAAGCAAATCGCATAACAACTCAACTTTCGCCTTATTTACCACCCACTTTCCAAACAGGTGGGTGAATTTTCCGGAAAATTGGTATGCAGTTTTTAATGAATTTTCATATTGATCTTTGGAAATGAGCTTGAAGCATATTGCATAAGAACTCAACTTAAGCCTTTTTGCCACCCGCTTTCCACCCAAGAATGTGAATTATCCGGAAAATTGATATGCAGTTTTAAATGAATTTTCATATTGATCTTTGGAAATGAGCTTGAAGCATATCGCATAAGAACTCAACTTAAGCCTTTTTACCACCCGCTTTCCACCCAAGAATGTGAATTTTCGGAAAATTGGTATGCAGTTTTAAATGAATTTTCATATTGATCTTTGGAAATGAGCTTGAAGCATATCGCATAAGAACTCAACTTAAGCCTTTTTACCACCCGCTTTCCACCCAAGAATGTGAATTTTCCGAAAAGTTGGTATGCAGTTTTAAATGAATTTTCATATAGATCTTTGGAAATGAGTTTGAAGCATTTCGCATAAGAACTCAACTTTAGGTATGCAGTTTTAATTGAATTTTTATATTGATCGATGCAAATGAGTTTGAAGCAAATCGCATAACAACTCAACTTTCGCCTTATTTACCACCCACTTTCCAAACAGGTGGGTGAATTTTCCGGAAAATTGGTATGCAGTTTTTAATGAATTTTTATATAGATCTTTGAAAATGAGTTTGAAGCAAATCGCATTAAAATTCAACTTTCGCCATACTTACCACCCACTTTCCACCCAGGTGCGTGAATTTTCCGGAAAATTGGTATGCAGTTTTTAATGAATTTTCATATTGATCTTTGGAAATGAGTTTGAAGCATATCGCATAAGAACTCAACTTAATCCTTTTTGCCACCCGCTTTCCACAACAGAATGTGAATTTTCCGGAAAATTGGTATGCAGTTTTAAATGAATTTTCATATTGATCTTTGGAAATGAGCTTGAAGCATATCCCATAAGAACTCAACTTAAGCCTTTTAACCACCCGCTTTCCACCCAAGAATGTTAATTTTCCGGAAAATTGGTATAAAGTTTTAAATGAATTTTCATATTGATCTTTGGAAATGAGCTTGAAGCATATTGCATAAGAACTCAACTTAAGCCTTTTTACCACCCGCTTTCCACCCAAGAATGTGAATTTTCCGAAAAGTTGGTATGCAGTTTTAAATGAATTTTCATATAGATCTTTGGAAATGAGTTTGAAGCATATCGCATTAGAACTCAACATTGGCCTTTTACCACCCACTTTCCACCCGGGAATGTTAATTTTCCGGAAAATTGGTATGCAGTTTTAAATGAATTTTCACATAGATCTTTGAAAATGAGTTTGAAGCAAATCGCATAAAAATTCAACTTTCGCATTTTTTTACCACCCACTTTCCACCCGGGAATGTGAATTTTCCGAAAAGTTGGTATGCAGTTTTAAATGAATTTTCATATTGATCTTTGGAAATGAGTTTGAAGCATATCGCATAAGAACTCAACTTAAGCCTTTTTACCACCCGCTTTCCACCCAAGAATGTGAATTTTCCGGAAAATTGGTATGCAGTTTTAAATGAATTTTCATATGGATCTTTGGAAATGAGCTTGAAGCATATCGGATAAAAACTTTACTTTCGCCTTTTTTACCACCCACTTTCCACCCGGGAATGTGAATTTTCCGGAAAATTGGTATGCAGTTTTAAACGAATTTTCATATTGATCTTTGGAAATGAGTTTGAAGCATATAGCATTAGAACTCAACTTAAGCCTTTTTACCACCCGCTTTCCACCCAAGAATGTAAATTTTCCGAAAGTTGGTGTGCAGTTTTAAATGAATGTTCATATAGATCTTTGAATGTGAGTTTGAAGCAAATCGCATAAAAACTCAACTTTCGGCTTATTTACCACCCACTTTCCACCCGGGAATGTGAATTTTCCGAAAAGTTGGTATGCAGTTTTAAATGAATTTTCATATTGATCTTTGAGAATGAGCTTGAAGCATATCGCATAAGAACTCAACTTAAGCCTTTTTACCACCCGCTTTCCACCCAAGAATGTGAATTATCCGGAAAATTGATATGCAGTTTTAAATGAATTTTCATATTGATCTTTGGAAATGAGCTTGAAGCATATCGCATAAGAACTCAACTTAAGCCTTTTTACCACCCGCTTTCCACCCAAGAATGTGAATTTTCGGAAAATTGGTATGCAGTTTTAAATGAATTTTCATATTGATCTTTGGAAATGAGTTTGAAGCATATAGCATTAGAACTCAACTTAAGCCTTTTTACCACCCGCTTTCCACCCAAGAATGTAAATTTTCCGAAAGTTGGTGTGCAGTTTTAAATGAATGTTCATATAGATCTTTGAATGTGAGTTTGAAGCAAATCGCATAAAAACTCAACTTTCGGCTTATTTACCACCCACTTTCCACCCGGGAATGTGAATTTTCCGAAAAGTTGGTATGCAGTTTTAAACGAATTTTCATATTGATCTTTGGAAATGAGTTTGAAGCATATAGCATTAGAACTCAACTTAAGCCTTTTTACCACCCGCTTTCCACCCAAGAATGTAAATTTTCCGAAAGTTGGTGTGCAGTTTTAAATGAATGTTCATATAGATCTTTGAATGTGAGTTTGAAGCAAATCGCATAAAAACTCAACTTTCGGCTTATTTACCACCCACTTTCCACCCGGGAATGTGAATTTTCCGAAAAGTTGGTATGCAGTTTTAAATGAATTTTCATATTGATCTTTGAGAATGAGCTTGAAGCATATCGCATAAGAACTCAACTTAAGCCTTTTTACCACCCGCTTTCCACCCAAGAATGTGAATTATCCGGAAAATTGATATGCAGTTTTAAATGAATTTTCATATTGATCTTTGGAAATGAGCTTGAAGCATATCGCATAAGAACTCAACTTAAGCCTTTTTACCACCCGCTTTCCACCCAAGAATGTGAATTTTCGGAAAATTGGTATGCAGTTTTAAATGAATTTTCATATTGATCTTTGGAAATGAGTTTGAAGCAAATCGCATAAGAACTCAACTTAAGCCTTTTTACCACCCGCTTTCCACCCAAGAATGTTAATTTTCCGGAAAATTGGTATAAAGTTTTAAATGAATTTTCATATTGATCTTTGGAAATGAGCTTGAAGCATATTGCATAAGAACTCAACTTAAGCCTTTTTGCCACCCGCTTTCCACAACAGAATGTGAATTTTCCGGAAAATTGGTATGCAGTTTTAAATGAATTTTCATATTGATCTTTGGAAATGAGCTTGAAGCATATCGCATAAGAACTCAACTTAAGCCTTTTTACCACCCGCTTTCCACCCAAGAATGTGAATTTTCCGAAAAGTTGGTATGCAGTTTTAAATGAATTTTCATATAGATCTTTGGAAATGAGTTTGAAGCATTTCGCATAAGAACTCAACTTTAGGTATGCAGTTTTAATTGAATTTTTATATTGATCGATTCAAATGAGTTTGAAGCAAATCGCATAACAACTCAACTTTCGCCTTATTTACCACCCACTTTCCAAACAGGTGGGTGAATTTTCCGGAAAATTGGTATGCAGTTTTTAATGAATTTTTATATAGATCTTTGAAAATGAGTTTGAAGCAAATCGCATTAAAATTCAACTTTCGCCATACTTACCACCCACTTTCCACCCAGGTGCGTGAATTTTCCGGAAAATTGGTATGCAGTTTTTAATGAATTTTCATATTGATCTTTGGAAATGAGTTTGAAGCATATCGCATAAGAACTCAACTTAATCCTTTTTGCCACCCGCTTTCCACAACAGAATGTGAATTTTCCGGAAAATTGGTATGCAGTTTTAAATGAATTTTCATATTGATCTTTGGAAATGAGCTTGAAGCATATCCCATAAGAACTCAACTTAAGCCTTTTTACCACCCGCTTTCCACCCAAGAATGTGAATTTTCCGAAAAGTTGGTATGCAGTTTTAAATGAATTTTCATATAGATCTTTGGAAATGAGTTTGAAGCATTTCGCATAAGAACTCAACTTTAGGTATGCAGTTTTTATTGAATTTTTATATCGATCGATGCAAATGAGTTTGAACAAATCGCATAACAACTCAACTTTCGCCTTATTTACCACCCACTTTCCAAAAAGGTGGGTGAATTTTCCGGAAAATTGGTATGCAGTTTTTAATGAATTTTTATATAGATCTTTGAAAATGAGTTTGAAGCAAATCGCATTAAAATTCAACTTTCGCCATACTTACCACCCACTTTCCACCCAGGTGCGTGAATTTTCCGGAAAATTGGTATGCAGTTTTTAATGAATTTTCATATTGATCTTTGGAAATGAGTTTGAAGCATATCGCATAAGAACTCAACATAATCCTTTTTACCACCCGCTTTCCACCCAAGAATGTGAATTTTCCGGAAAATTGGTATGCAGTTTTAAATGAATTTTCATATAGATCTTTGAAAATGTGTTTGGAACAAATCGCATAAAAATTCAACTTTCGCCCTATTTACCACCCACTTTCCACCCGGAAATGTGCATTTTCCGGAAAATTGGTCTGCAGTTTTGATTGAATTTTCATATTGATCTTTGGAAATGAGTTTGAAGCATATCGCATAAGAACTCAACTTAATCCTTTTTACCACCCGCTTTCCACCCAAGAATGTGAATTTTCCGGAAAATTGGTATGCAGTTTTAAATGAATTTTCATATAGATCTTTGAAAATAAGTTTGGAACAAATCGCATAAAAATTCAACTTTCGCATTTTTTACCACCCACTTTCAACCCGGGAATGTGAATTTTCCGAAAAGTTGTTATGCAGTTTTAAATGAATTTTCATATTGATCTTTGGAAATGAGTTTCAAGCATATCGCATAAGAACACAACTTAAGCCTTTTTACCACCCGCTTTCCACCCAAGAATGTGAATTTTCCGGAAAATTGGTATGCAGTTTTAAATGAATTTTCATATTGATCTTTGGAAATGAGTTTGAAGCATATCGCATAAGAACTCAACTTAAGACTTTTTACCACCCGCTTTCCACCCAAGAATATGCATTTTCCGGAAAATTGGTATGCAGTTTTAAATGAATTTTCATATAGATCTTTAAAAATGAGTTTGAAGCAAATCGCATTAAAATTCAACTTTCGCCCTATTTACCACCCACTTTCGAACCGGAAATGTGAATTTTCCGGAAAATTGGTATGCAGTTTTAAATGAATTTTCATATTGATCTTTGGAAATGAGTTTGAAGCATATCGCATAAGAACTCAACTTTCGCCCTATTTACCACCCACTTTCCAACCGGCAATGTGAATTTTCCAGAAAAGTGGTATGCAGTTTTAAATGAATTTTCATATTGATCTTTGGAAATGAGTTTGAAGCATATCGCTTAAGAAATTAACTTGAGCCTTTTTACCACCCGCTTTCCACCCAAGAATGTGAATTTTCCGGAAAATTGGTATGCAGTTTTAAATGAATTGTCACATAGATCTTTGAAAATAAGTTTGAAACAAATCGCATAAAAATTCAACTTTCGCATTTTTTTACCACCCACTTTCCACCCGGGAATGTGAATTTTCCGAAAAGTTGGTATGCAGTTTTAAATGAATTTTCATATTGATCTTTGGAAATGAGTTTGAAGCATATCGCATAAGAACTCAACTTAAGCCTTTTTACCACCCGCTTTCCACCCAAGAATGTGAATATTCCGGAAAATTGATATGCAGTTTTAAATGAATTTTCATATTGATCTTTGGAAATGAGCTTGAAGCATATCGCATAAGAACTCAACTTAAGCCTTTTTACCACCCGCTTTCCACCCAAGAATGTGAATTTTCGGAAAATTGGTATGCAGTTTTTAATGAATTTTCATATTGATCTTTGGAAATGAGTTTGAAGCAAATCGCATAAGAACTCAACTTAAGCCTTTTTACCACCCGCTTTCCACCCTAAAATGTTAATTTTCCGGAAAATTGGTATAAAGTTTTAAATGAATTTTCATATTGATCTTTGGAAATGAGCTTGAAGCATATTGCATAAGAACTCAACTTGAGCCTTTTTGCCACACGCTTTCCACAACAGAATGTGAATTTTCCGGAACATTGGTATGCAGTTTTAAATGAATTTTCATATTGATCTTTGGAAATGAGCTTGAAGCATATCGCATAAGAACTCAACTTAAGCCTTTTTACCACCCGCTTTCCACCCAAGAATGTGAATTTTCCGAAAAGTTGGTATGCAGTTTTAAATGAATTTTCATATAGATCTTTGGAAATGAGTTTGAAGCATTTCGCATAAGAACTCAACTTTAGGTATGCAGTTTTTATTGAATTTTTATATTGATCTTTGCAAATGAGTTTGAAGCAAATCGCATAACAACTCAACTTTCGCCTTATTTACCACCCACTTTCCATACAGGTGGGTGACTTTTCCGGAAAATTGGTATGCAGTTTTTAATGAATTTTTATATAGATCTTTGAAAATGAGTTTGAAGCAAATCGCATTAAAATTCAACTTTCGCCATACTTACCACCCACTTTCCACCCAGGTGCGTGAATTTTCCGGAAAATTGGTATGCAGTTTTTAATGAATTTTTATATTGATCTTTGAAAATGTGCTTGGAACAAATCGCATAAAAATTCAACTTTCGCCCTATTTACCACCCACTTTCCACCCGGAAATGTGCATTTTCCGGAAAATTGGTATGCAGTTTTAAATGAATTTTCATATAGATCTTTAAAAATGAGTTTGAAACAAATCGCATAAAAACTCAACTTTCGCATATTTTTACCACCCACTTTCCACCCGGGAATGTGAATTTTCCGGAAAATTGGCATGCAGTTTTAAATGAATTTTCACATTGATCTTTGAGAATGAGCTTGATGCATATTGCATAAGAACTCAACTTAAGCCTTTTTGCCACCCGCTTTCCACCCCAGAATGTAAATTTTCGGAAAATTGGTATGCAGTTTTAAATGAATTTTCATATTGATCTTTGGAAATGAGTTTGAAGCAAATCGCATAAGAACTCAACTTAAGCCTTTTTACCACCCTTTCCACCCGGGAATGTGAATTTTCCGAAAAGTTGGTATGCAGTTTTAAATGAATTTTCATATTGATCTTTGAGAATGAGCTTGAAGCATATCGCATAAGAACTCAACTTAAGCCTTTTTACTACCCGCTTTCCACCCAAGAATGTGAATTTTCCGGAAAATTGATATGCAGTTTTAAATGAATTTTCATATTGATCTTTGGAAATGAGCTTGAAGCATATCGCATAAGAACTCAACTTAAGCCTTTTTACCACCCGCTTTCCACCCAAGAATGTGAATTTTCGGAAAATTGGTATGCAGTTTTAAATGAATTTTCATATTGATCTTTGGAAATGAGCTTGAAGCATATCGCATAAGAACTCAACTTAAGCCTTTTTACCACCCGCTTTCCACCCAAGAATGTTAATTTTCCGGAAAATTGGTATAAAGTTTTAAATGAATTTTCATATTGATCTTTGGAAATGAGCTTGAAGCATATTGCATAAGAACTCAACTTAAGCCTTTTTGCCACCCGCTTTCCACAACAGAATGTGAATTTTCCGGAAAATTGGTATAAAGTTTTAAATGAATTTTCATATTGATCTTTGGAAATTGGCTTGAAGCATATCGCATAAGAACTCAACTTAAGCCTTTTTACCACCCGCTTTCCACCCAAGAATGTTAATTTTCCGGAAAATTGGTATAAAGTTTTAAATGAATTTTCATATTGATCTTTGGAAATGAGCTTGAAGCATATCGCATAAGAACTCAACTTAAGCCTTTTTACTACCCGCTTTCCACCCAAGAATGTGAATTTTCCGGAAAATTGATATGCAGTTTTAAATGAATTTTCATATTGATCTTTGGAAATGAGCTTGAAGCATATCGCATAAGAACTCAACTTAAGCCTTTTTACCACCCGCTTTCCACCCAAGAATGTTAATTTTCCGGAAAATTGGTATAAAGTTTTAAATGAATTTTCATATTGATCTTTGGAAATGAGCTTGAAGCATATTGCATAAGAACTCAACTTAAGCCTTTTTGCCACCCGCTTTCCACAACAGAATGTGAATTTTCCGGAAAATTGGTATAAAGTTTTAAATGAATTTTCATATTGATCTTTGGAAATGGGCTTGAAGCATATCGCATAAGAACTCAACTTAAGCCTTTTTACCACCCGCTTTCCACCCAAGAATGTTAATTTTCCGGAAAATTGGTATGCAGTTTTAAATGAATTTTCATATTGATCTTTGGAAATGAGCTTGAAGCATATTGCATAAGAACTCAACTTAAGCCTTTTTGCCACCCGCTTTCCACAACAGAATGTGAATTTTCCGGAAAATTGGTATAAAGTTTTAAATGAATTTTCATATAGATCTTTGGAAATGAGTTTGAAGCATTTCGCATAAGAACTCAACTTTAGGTATGCAGTTTTTATTGAATTTTTATATTGATCGATGCAAATGAGTTTGAAGCAAATCGCATAACAACTCAACTTTCGCCTTATTTACCACCCACTTTCCATACAGGTGGGTGAATTTTCCGGAAAATTGGTATGCAGTTTTTAATGAATTTTTATATAGATCTTTGAAAATGAGTTTGAAGCAAATCGCATTAAAATTCAACTTTCGCCATACTTACCACCCACTTTCCACCCAGGTGCGTGAATTTTCCGGAAAATTGGTATGCAGTTTTTAATGAATTTTTATATTGATCTTTGAAAACGTGTTTGGAACAAATCGCATAAAAATTCAACTTTCGCCCTATTTACCACCCACTTTCCACCCGGAAATGTGCATTTTCCGGAAAATTGGTATGCAGTTTTAAATGAATTTTCATATAGATCTTTAAAAATGAGTTTGAAACAAATCGCATTAGAACTCAACATTAGCCTTTTTACCACCCACTTTCCACCCAGGTGGGTGTTTTTCGGGAAAATTGGTATGCAGTTTTTAATGAATTTTTATATAGATCTTTGGAAATGAGTTTGAAGCAAATCGCATAAACATTCAACTTTCCCATTTTTTTACCACCCACTTTCCACCCGAGAATGTGAGTTTTCAGGAAAATTGGAATGCAGTTTTTAATGCATTTTCATAAAGATCTTTGGAAATGAGTTTGAAGCATATCGCATAAGAACTCAACTTTCGCATTTTTTTACCACCCACTTTCCACCCGGGAATGTGAATTTTCCGAAAAGTTGGTATGCAGTTTTAAATGAATTTTCATATGGATCTTTGCAAATGAGTTTGGAAAAAATCGTATAAAATCTCAGCTTTGGCCATATTTACCACCCACTTTAAGCCCGGGAATGTGAATTGTCCGGAAAATTGGTATGCAGTTTTAAATGAATTTTCATATTGATCTTTGGAAATGAGTTTGAAGCATATCGCATTAGAACTAAACTTAAGCCTTTTTACCACCCGCTTTCCACCCAAGAATGTGAATTTTCCGAAAAGTTGGTATGCAGTTTTAAATGAATTTTCATATATATCTTTGAAAATAAGTTTGAAACAAATCGCATAAAAATTCAACTTTCGCATTTTTTTACCACCCACTTTCAACCCGGGAATGTGAGTTTTCAGGAAAATTGGAATGCAGTTTTTAATGAATTTTCATATTGATCTTTGGAAATGAGTTTAAAGCATATCGCATAAGAACACAACTTAAGCCTTTTTACCACCCGCTTACCACCCAAGAATGTGAATTTTCCAGAAAATTGGTTTGCAGTTTTAAATGAATTTTCATATTGATCTTTGGAAATGAGTTTGAAGCATATCGCATAAGAACTCAACTTAAGACTTTTTACCACCCGCTTTCCACCAAAGAATGTGAATTTTCGGAAAATTGGTATGCAGTTTTAAATGAATTTACATATTGATCTTTGGAAATGAGTTTGAAGCAAATCGCATAAGAACTCAACTTAAGCCTTTTTACCACCCGCTTTCCACCCAAGAATGTTAATTTTCCGGAAAATTGGTATAAAGTTTTAAATGAATTTTCAAATTGATCTTTGGAAATGAGCTTGAAGCATATCGCATAAGAACTCAACTTTCGCATTTTTTTACCACCCACTTTCCACCCGGGAATGTGAATTTTCCGAAAAGTTGGTATGCAGTTTTAAATGAATTTTCATATGGATCTTTGCAAATGAGTTTGGAAAAAATCGTATAAAATCTCAGCTTTGGCCATATTTACCACCCACTTTAAGCCCGGGAATGTGAATTGTCCGGAAAATTGGTATGCAGTTTTAAATGAATTTTCATATTGATCTTTGGAAATGAGTTTGAAGCATATCGCATTAGAACTAAACTTAAGCCTTTTTACCACCCGCTTTCCACCCAAGAATGTGAATTTTCCGAAAAGTTGGTATGCAGTTTTAAATGAATTTTCATATATATCTTTGAAAATAAGTTTGAAACAAATCGCATAAAAATTCAACTTTCGCATTTTTTTACCACCCACTTTCAACCCGGGAATGTGAGTTTTCAGGAAAATTGGAATGCAGTTTTTAATGAATTTTCATATTGATCTTTGGAAATGAGTTTAAAGCATATCGCATAAGAACACAACTTAAGCCTTTTTACCACCCGCTTACCACCCAAGAATGTGAATTTTCCAGAAAATTGGTTTGCAGTTTTAAATGAATTTTCATATTGATCTTTGGAAATGAGTTTGAAGCATATCGCATAAGAACTCAACTTAAGACTTTTTACCACCCGCTTTCCACCAAAGAATGTGAATTTTCGGAAAATTGGTATGCAGTTTTAAATGAATTTACATATTGATCTTTGGAAATGAGTTTGAAGCAAATCGCATAAGAACTCAACTTAAGCCTTTTTACCACCCGCTTTCCACCCAAGAATGTTAATTTTCCGGAAAATTGGTATAAAGTTTTAAATGAATTTTCAAATTGATCTTTGGAAATGAGCTTGAAGCATATCGCATAAGAACTCAACTTTCGCATTTTTTTACCACCCACTTTCCACCCGGGAATGTGAATTTTCCGAAAAGTTGGTATGCAGTTTTAAATGAATTTTCATATGGATCTTTGCAAATGAGTTTGGAAAAAATCGTATAAAATCTCAGCTTTGGCCATATTTACCACCCACTTTAAGCCCGGGAATGTGAATTGTCCGGAAAATTGGTATGCAGTTTTAAATGAATTTTCATATTGATCTTTGGAAATGAGTTTGAAGCATATCGCATTAGAACTAAACTTAAGCCTTTTTACCACCCGCTTTCCACCCAAGAATGTGAATTTTCCGAAAAGTTGGTATGCAGTTTTAAATGAATTTTCATATATATCTTTGAAAATAAGTTTGAAACAAATCGCATAAAAATTCAACTTTCGCATTTTTTTACCACCCACTTTCAACCCGGGAATGTGAGTTTTCAGGAAAATTGGAATGCAGTTTTTAATGAATTTTCATATTGATCTTTGGAAATGAGTTTAAAGCATATCGCATAAGAACACAACTTAAGCCTTTTTACCACCCGCTTACCACCCAAGAATGTGAATTTTCCAGAAAATTGGTTTGCAGTTTTAAATGAATTTTCATATTGATCTTTGGAAATGAGTTTGAAACATATCGCATAAGAACTCAACTTAAGACTTTTTACCACCCGCTTTCCACCAAAGAATGTGAATTTTCGGAAAATTGGTAGGCAGTTTTAAATGAATTTACATATTGATCTTTGGAAATGAGTTTGAAGCAAATCGCATAAGAACTCAACTTAAGCCTTTTTACCACCCGCTTTCCACCCAAGAATGTTAATTTTCCGGAAAATTGGTATAAAGTTTTAAATGAATTTTCATATTGATCTTTGGAAATGAGCTTGAAGCATATTGCATAAGAACTCAACTTAAGCCTTTTTGCCACCCGCTTTCCACCCGGGAATGTGAATTTACCGGAAAATTGGTATGCAGTTTTAAATGAATTTTCATATTGATCTTTGGAAATGAGCTTGAAGCATATCGCATAAGAACTCAACTTAAGCCTTTTTACCACCCGCTTTCCACCCAAGAATGTGAATTTTCCGAAAAGTTGGTATGCAGTTTTAAATGAATTTTCATATAGATCTTTGGAAATGAGCTTGAAGCATATCGCATAAGAACTCAACTTAAGCCTTTTTACCACCCGCTTTCCACCCAAGAATGTGAATTTTCGGAAAATTGGTATGCAGTTTTAAATGAATTTTCATATTGATCTTTGGAAATGAGTTTGAAGCATATCGCATAAGAACACAACTTTAGCCTTTTTACCACCCGCTTTCCACCCAAGAATGTTAATTTTCCGGAAAATTGGTATAAAGTTTTAAATGAATTTTCATATTGATCTTTGGAAATGAGCTTGAAGCATATTGCATAAGAACTCAACTTAAGCCTTTTTGCCACCCGCTTTCCACCCGGGAATGTGAATTTACCGGAAAATTGGTATGCAGTTTTAAATGAATTTTCATATTGATCTTTGGAAATGAGCTTGAAGCATATCGCATAAGAACTCAACTTAAGCCTTTTTACCACCCGCTTTCCACCCAAGAATGTGAATTTTCCGAAAAGTTGGTATGCAGTTTTAAATGAATTTTCATATTGATCTTTGGAAATGAGCTTCAAGCATATCGCATAAGAACTCAACTTAAGCCTTTTTACCACCCGCTTTCCACACAAGAATGTGAATTTTCGGAAAATTGGTATGCAGTTTTAAATGAATTTTCATATTGATCTTTGGAAATGAGCTTGAAGCATATCGCATAAGAACTCAACTTAAGCCTTTTTACCACCCGCTTTCCACCCAAGAATGTTAATTTTCCGGAAAATTGGTATAAAGTTTTAAATGAATTTTCATATTGATCTTTGGAAATGAGCTTGAAGCATATTGCATAAGAACTCAACTTAAGCCTTTTTGCCACCCGCTTTCCACAACAGAATGTGAATTTTCCGGAAAATTGGTATAAAGTTTTAAATGAATTTTCATATTGATCTTTGGAAATGGGCTTGAAGCATATCGCATAAGAACTCAACTTAAGCCTTTTTACCACCCGCTTTCCACCCAAGAATGTTAATTTTCCGGAAAATTGGTATAAAGTTTTTAATGAATTTTCATATTGATCTTTGGAAATGAGCTTGAAGCATATTGCATAAGAACTCAACTTAAGCCTTTTTGCCACCCGCTTTCCACAACAGAATGTGAATTTTCCGGAAAATTGGTATAAAGTTTTAAATGAATTTTCATATAGATCTTTGGAAATGAGTTTGAAGCATTTCGCATAAGAACTCAACTTTAGGTATGCAGTTTTTATTGAATTTTTATATTGATCGATGCAAATGAGTTTGAAGCAAATCGCATAACAACTCAACTTTCGCCTTATTTACCACCCACTTTCCATACAGGTGGGTGAATTTTCCGGAAAATTGGTATGCAGTTTTTAATGAATTTTTATATAGATCTTTGAAAATGAGTTTGAAGCAAATCGCATTAAAATTCAACTTTCGCCATACTTACCACCCACTTTCCACCCAGGTGCGTGAATTTTCCGGAAAATTGGTATGCAGTTTTTAATGAATTTTTATATTGATCTTTGAAAACGTGTTTGGAACAAATCGCATAAAAATTCAACTTTCGACCTATTTACCACCCACTTTCCACCCGGATATGTGCATTTTCCGGAAAATTGGTATGCAGTTTTAAATGAATTTTCATATAGATCTTTAAAAATAAGTTTGAAACAAATCGCATAAAAATTCAACTTTCGCATTTTTTTACCACCCACTTTCAACCCGGGAATGTGAATTTTCCGAAAAGTTGTTATGCAGTTTTAAATGAATTTTCATATTGATCTTTGGAAATGAGTTTAAAGCATATCGCATAAGAACACAACTTAAGCCTTTTTACCACCCGCTTACCACCCAAGAATGTGAATTTTCCAGAAAATTGGTATGCAGTTTTAAATGAATTTTCATATTGATCTTTGGAAATGAGTTTGAAACATATCGCATAAGAACTCAACTTAAGACTTTTTACCACCCGCTTTCCACCAAAGAATGTGAATTTTCGGAAAATTGGTATGCAGTTTTAAATGAATTTTCATATTGATCTTTGGAAATGAGTTTGAAGCAAATCGCATTAGAACTCAACTTAAGCCTTTTTACCACCCGCTTTCCACCCAAGAATGTTAATTTTCCGGAAAATTGGTATAAAGTTTTAAATGAATTTTCATATTGATCTTTGGAAATGAGCTTGAAGCATATTGCATAAGAACTCAACTTAAGCCTTTTTGCCACCCGCTTTCCACCCGGGAATGTGAATTTACCGGAAAATTGGTATGCAGTTTTAAATGAATTTTCATATTGATCTTTGGAAATGAGCTTGAAGCATATCGCATAAGAACTCAACTTAAGCCTTTTTACCACCCGCTTTCCACCCAAGAATGTGAATTTTCCGAAAAGTTGGTATGCAGTTTTAAATGAATTTTCATATAGATCTTTGGAAATGAGCTTGAAGCATATCGCATAAGAACTCAACTTAAGCCTTTTTACCACCCGCTTTCCACCCAAGAATGTGAATTTTCGGAAAATTGGTATGCAGTTTTAAATGAATTTTCATATTGATCTTTGGAAATGAGTTTGAAGCAAATCGCATAAGAACTCAACTTAAGCCTTTTTACCACCCACTTTCCACCCGGGAATGTTAATTTTCCGGAAAATTGGTATAAAGTTTTAAATGAATTTTCATATTGATCTTTGGAAATGAGCTTGAAGCATATTGCATAAGAACTCAACTTAAGCCTTTTTGCCACCCGCTTTCCACCCGGGAATGTGAATTTACCGGAAAATTGGTATGCAGTTTTAAATGAATTTTCATATTGATCTTTGGAAATGAGCTTGAAGCATATCGCATAAGAACTCAACTTAAGCCTTTTTACCACCCGCTTTCCACCCAAGAATGTGAATTTTCCGAAAAGTTGGTATGCAGTTTTAAATGAATTTTCATATAGATCTTTGGAAATGAGTTTGAAGCATTTCGCATAAGAACTCAACTTTAGGTATGCAGTTTTTATTGAATTTTTATATTGATCTTTGGAAATGAGTTTGAAGCAAATCGCATAACAACTCAACTTTCGCCTTATTTACCACCCACTTTCCATACAGGTGGGTGAATTTTCCGGAAAATTGGTATGCAGTTTTTAATGAATTTTTATATAGATCTTTGAAAATGAGTTTGAAGCAAATCGCATTAAAATTCAAATTTCGCCATACTTACCACCCACTTTCCACCCAGGTGCGTGAATTTTCCGGAAAATTGGTATGCAGTTTTTAATGAATTTTTATATTGATCTTTGAAAATGTGTTTGGAACAAATCGCATAAAAATTCAACTTTCGCCCTATTTACCACCCACTTTCCACCCGGAAATGTGCATTTTCCGGAAAATTGGTATGCAGTTTTGATTGAATTTTCATATTGATCTTTGGAAATGAGTTTGAAGCATATCGCATAAGAACTCAACTTAATCCTTTTTACCACCCGCTTTCCACCCAAGAATGTGAATTCTCCGGAAAATTGGTATGCAGTTTTAAATGAATTTTCATACAGATCTTTGGAAATGAGTTTGAAACAAATCGCATAAAAATTCAACTTTCGCATTTTTTTACCACCCACTTTCAACCCGGGAATGTGAATTTTCCGAAAAGTTGTTATGCAGTTTTAAATGAATTTTCATATTGATCTTTGGAAATGAGTTTGAAGCATATCGCATAAGAACACAACTTAAGCCTTTTTACCACCCGCTTTCCACCCAAGAATGTGAATTTTCCGGAAAATTGGTATGCAGTTTTAAATGAATTTTCATATTGATCTTTGGAAATGAGTTTGAAGCATATCGCATAAGAACTCAACTTAAGACTTTTTACCACCCGCTTTCTACCCAAGAATATGAATTTTCCGGAAAATTGGTATGCAGTTTTAAATGAATTTTCATATAGATCTTTAAAAATGAGTTTGAAGCAAATCGCATAAAAATTCAACTTTCGCCCTATTTACCACCCACTTTCGAACCGGAAATGTGAATTTTCCGGAAAATTGGTATGCAGTTTTAAATGAATTTTCATATTGATCTTTGGAAATGAGTTTGAAGCATATCGCATAAGAACTCAACTTTCGCCCTATTTACCACCCACTTTCCAACCGGCAATGTGAATTTTCCAGAAAAGTGGTATGCAGTTTTAAATGAATTTTCATATTGATCTTTGGAAATGAGTTTGAAGCATATCGCTTAAGAACTTAACTTGAGCCTTTTTACCAAACGCTTTCCACCCAAGAATGTGAATTTACCGGAAAATTGGTATGCAGTTTTAAATGAATTGTCACATAGATCTTTGAAAATAAGTTTGAAACAAATCGCATGAAAATTCAACTTTCGCATTTTTTTACCACCCACTTTCCACCCGGGAATGTGAATTTTCCGAAAAGTTGGTATGCAGTTTTAAATGAATTTTCATATTGATCTTTGAAAATGAGTTTGAAGCATATCGCATAAGAACTCAACTTAAGCCTTTTACCACCCGCTTTCCACCCAAGAATGTGAATTTTCCGGAAAATTGGTATGCAGTTTTAAATGAATTTTCATATTGATCTTTGGAAATGAGTTTAAAGCATATCGCATAAGAACTCAACTTAAGACTTTTTACCACCCGCTTTCCACACAAGAATGTGAATTTTCCGGAAAATTGGTATGCAGTTTTGAATGAATTTTCATATAGATCTTTAAAAATGAGTTTGAAGCAAATCGCATGAAAATTCAACTTTCACATTTTTTTACCACCCACTTTCCACCCGGGAATGTGAATTTTCCGAAAAGTTGGTATGCAGTTTTAAATGAATTTTCATATTGATTTTTGAAAATGAGTTTGAAGCATATCGCATAAGAACTCAACTTAAGCCTTTTTACCACCCGCTTTCCACCCAAGAATGTGAATTTTCCGAAAAGTTGGTATGCAGTTTTAAATGAATTTTCATATAGATCTTTGGAAATGAGTTTGAAGCATTTCGCATAAGAACTCAACTTTAGGTATGCAGTTTTTATTGAATTTTTATATTGATCTTTGCAAATGAGTTTGAAGCAAATCGCATAACAACTCAACTTTCGCCTTATTTACCACCAACTTTCCATACAGGTGGGTGAATTTTCCGGAAAATTGGTATGCAGTTTTTAATGAATTTTTATATAGATCTTTGAAAATGAGTTTGAAGCAAATCGCATTAAAATTCAACTTTCGCCATACTTACCACCCACTTTCCACCCAGGTGCGTGAATTTTCCGGAAAATTGGTATGCAGTTTTTAATGAATTTTTATATTGATCTTTGAGAATGAGCTTGATGCATATTGCATAAGAACTCAACTTAAGCCTTTTTGCCACCCGCTTTCCACCCCAGAATGTAAATTTTCGGAAAATTGGTATGCAGTTTTAAATGAATTTTCATATAGATCTTTGAAAATGAGTTTGAAGCAAATCGCATTAAAATTCAACTTTCGCCATACTTACCACCCATTTTCCACCCAGGTGCGTGAATTTTCCGGAAAATTGGTATGCAGTTTTTATTGAATTTTTATATTGATCTTTGCAAATGAGTTTGAAGCAAATCGCATAACAACTCAACTTTCGCCTTATTTACCACCCACTTTCCATACAGGTGGGTGACTTTTCCGGAAAATTGGTATGCAGTTTTTAATGAATTTTTATATAGATCTTTGAAAATGAGTTTGAAGCAAATCGCATTAAAATTCAACTTTCGCCATACTTACCACCCACTTTCCACCCAGGTGCGTGAATTTTCCGGAAAATTGGTATGCAGTTTTTAATGAATTTTTATATTGATCTTTGAAAATGTGCTTGGAACAAATCGCATAAAAATTCAACTTTCGCCCTATTTACCACCCACTTTCCACCCGGAAATGTGCATTTTCCGGAAAATTGGTATGCAGTTTTAAATGAATTTTCATATAGATCTTTAAAAATGAGTTTGAAACAAATCGCATAAAAACTCAACTTTCGCATATTTTTACCACCCACTTTCCACCCGGGAATGTGAATTTTCCGGAAAATTGGCATGCAGTTTTAAATGAATTTTCACATTGATCTTTGAGAATGAGCTTGATGCATATTGCATAAGAACTCAACTTAAGCCTTTTTGCCACCCGCTTTCCACCCCAGAATGTAAATTTTCGGAAAATTGGTATGCAGTTTTAAATGAATTTTCATATTGATCTTTGGAAATGAGTTTGAAGCAAATCGCATAAGAACTCAACTTAAGCCTTTTTACCACCCTTTCCACCCGGGAATGTGAATTTTCCGAAAAGTTGGTATGCAGTTTTAAATGAATTTTCATATTGATCTTTGAGAATGAGCTTGAAGCATATCGCATAAGAACTCAACTTAAGCCTTTTTACTACCCGCTTTCCACCCAAGAATGTGAATTTTCCGGAAAATTGATATGCAGTTTTAAATGAATTTTCATATTGATCTTTGGAAATGAGCTTGAAGCATATCGCATAAGAACTCAACTTAAGCCTTTTTACCACCCGCTTTCCACCCAAGAATGTGAATTTTCGGAAAATTGGTATGCAGTTTTAAATGAATTTTCATATTGATCTTTGGAAATGAGCTTGAAGCATATCGCATAAGAACTCAACTTAAGCCTTTTTACCACCCGCTTTCCACCCAAGAATGTTAATTTTCCGGAAAATTGGTATAAAGTTTTAAATGAATTTTCATATTGATCTTTGGAAATGAGCTTGAAGCATATTGCATAAGAACTCAACTTAAGCCTTTTTGCCACCCGCTTTCCACAACAGAATGTGAATTTTCCGGAAAATTGGTATAAAGTTTTAAATGAATTTTCATATTGATCTTTGGAAATTGGCTTGAAGCATATCGCATAAGAACTCAACTTAAGCCTTTTTACCACCCGCTTTCCACCCAAGAATGTTAATTTTCCGGAAAATTGGTATAAAGTTTTAAATGAATTTTCATATTGATCTTTGGAAATGAGCTTGAAGCATATCGCATAAGAACTCAACTTAAGCCTTTTTACTACCCGCTTTCCACCCAAGAATGTGAATTTTCCGGAAAATTGATATGCAGTTTTAAATGAATTTTCATATTGATCTTTGGAAATGAGCTTGAAGCATATCGCATAAGAACTCAACTTAAGCCTTTTTACCACCCGCTTTCCACCCAAGAATGTTAATTTTCCGGAAAATTGGTATAAAGTTTTAAATGAATTTTCATATTGATCTTTGGAAATGAGCTTGAAGCATATTGCATAAGAACTCAACTTAAGCCTTTTTGCCACCCGCTTTCCACAACAGAATGTGAATTTTCCGGAAAATTGGTATAAAGTTTTAAATGAATTTTCATATTGATCTTTGGAAATGGGCTTGAAGCATATCGCATAAGAACTCAACTTAAGCCTTTTTACCACCCGCTTTCCACCCAAGAATGTTAATTTTCCGGAAAATTGGTATGCAGTTTTAAATGAATTTTCATATTGATCTTTGGAAATGAGCTTGAAGCATATTGCATAAGAACTCAACTTAAGCCTTTTTGCCACCCGCTTTCCACAACAGAATGTGAATTTTCCGGAAAATTGGTATAAAGTTTTAAATGAATTTTCATATAGATCTTTGGAAATGAGTTTGAAGCATTTCGCATAAGAACTCAACTTTAGGTATGCAGTTTTTATTGAATTTTTATATTGATCGATGCAAATGAGTTTGAAGCAAATCGCATAACAACTCAACTTTCGCCTTATTTACCACCCACTTTCCATACAGGTGGGTGAATTTTCCGGAAAATTGGTATGCAGTTTTTAATGAATTTTTATATAGATCTTTGAAAATGAGTTTGAAGCAAATCGCATTAAAATTCAACTTTCGCCATACTTACCACCCACTTTCCACCCAGGTGCGTGAATTTTCCGGAAAATTGGTATGCAGTTTTTAATGAATTTTTATATTGATCTTTGAAAACGTGTTTGGAACAAATCGCATAAAAATTCAACTTTCGCCCTATTTACCACCCACTTTCCACCCGGAAATGTGCATTTTCCGGAAAATTGGTATGCAGTTTTAAATGAATTTTCATATAGATCTTTAAAAATGAGTTTGAAACAAATCGCATTAGAACTCAACATTAGCCTTTTTACCACCCACTTTCCACCCAGGTGGGTGTTTTTCGGGAAAATTGGTATGCAGTTTTTAATGAATTTTTATATAGATCTTTGGAAATGAGTTTGAAGCAAATCGCATAAACATTCAACTTTCCCATTTTTTTACCACCCACTTTCCACCCGAGAATGTGAGTTTTCAGGAAAATTGGAATGCAGTTTTTAATGCATTTTCATAAAGATCTTTGGAAATGAGTTTGAAGCATATCGCATAAGAACTCAACTTTCGCATTTTTTTACCACCCACTTTCCACCCGGGAATGTGAATTTTCCGAAAAGTTGGTATGCAGTTTTAAATGAATTTTCATATGGATCTTTGCAAATGAGTTTGGAAAAAATCGTATAAAATCTCAGCTTTGGCCATATTTACCACCCACTTTAAGCCCGGGAATGTGAATTGTCCGGAAAATTGGTATGCAGTTTTAAATGAATTTTCATATTGATCTTTGGAAATGAGTTTGAAGCATATCGCATTAGAACTAAACTTAAGCCTTTTTACCACCCGCTTTCCACCCAAGAATGTGAATTTTCCGAAAAGTTGGTATGCAGTTTTAAATGAATTTTCATATATATCTTTGAAAATAAGTTTGAAACAAATCGCATAAAAATTCAACTTTCGCATTTTTTTACCACCCACTTTCAACCCGGGAATGTGAGTTTTCAGGAAAATTGGAATGCAGTTTTTAATGAATTTTCATATTGATCTTTGGAAATGAGTTTAAAGCATATCGCATAAGAACACAACTTAAGCCTTTTTACCACCCGCTTACCACCCAAGAATGTGAATTTTCCAGAAAATTGGTTTGCAGTTTTAAATGAATTTTCATATTGATCTTTGGAAATGAGTTTGAAGCATATCGCATAAGAACTCAACTTAAGACTTTTTACCACCCGCTTTCCACCAAAGAATGTGAATTTTCGGAAAATTGGTATGCAGTTTTAAATGAATTTACATATTGATCTTTGGAAATGAGTTTGAAGCAAATCGCATAAGAACTCAACTTAAGCCTTTTTACCACCCGCTTTCCACCCAAGAATGTTAATTTTCCGGAAAATTGGTATAAAGTTTTAAATGAATTTTCAAATTGATCTTTGGAAATGAGCTTGAAGCATATCGCATAAGAACTCAACTTTCGCATTTTTTTACCACCCACTTTCCACCCGGGAATGTGAATTTTCCGAAAAGTTGGTATGCAGTTTTAAATGAATTTTCATATGGATCTTTGCAAATGAGTTTGGAAAAAATCGTATAAAATCTCAGCTTTGGCCATATTTACCACCCACTTTAAGCCCGGGAATGTGAATTGTCCGGAAAATTGGTATGCAGTTTTAAATGAATTTTCATATTGATCTTTGGAAATGAGTTTGAAGCATATCGCATTAGAACTAAACTTAAGCCTTTTTACCACCCGCTTTCCACCCAAGAATGTGAATTTTCCGAAAAGTTGGTATGCAGTTTTAAATGAATTTTCATATATATCTTTGAAAATAAGTTTGAAACAAATCGCATAAAAATTCAACTTTCGCATTTTTTTACCACCCACTTTCAACCCGGGAATGTGAGTTTTCAGGAAAATTGGAATGCAGTTTTTAATGAATTTTCATATTGATCTTTGGAAATGAGTTTAAAGCATATCGCATAAGAACACAACTTAAGCCTTTTTACCACCCGCTTACCACCCAAGAATGTGAATTTTCCAGAAAATTGGTTTGCAGTTTTAAATGAATTTTCATATTGATCTTTGGAAATGAGTTTGAAACATATCGCATAAGAACTCAACTTAAGACTTTTTACCACCCGCTTTCCACCAAAGAATGTGAATTTTCGGAAAATTGGTATGCAGTTTTAAATGAATTTACATATTGATCTTTGGAAATGAGTTTGAAGCAAATCGCATAAGAACTCAACTTAAGCCTTTTTACCACCCGCTTTCCACCCAAGAATGTTAATTTTCCGGAAAATTGGTATAAAGTTTTAAATGAATTTTCATATTGATCTTTGGAAATGAGCTTGAAGCATATTGCATAAGAACTCAACTTAAGCCTTTTTGCCACCCGCTTTCCACCCGGGAATGTGAATTTACCGGAAAATTGGTATGCAGTTTTAAATGAATTTTCATATTGATCTTTGGAAATGAGCTTGAAGCATATCGCATAAGAACTCAACTTAAGCCTTTTTACCACCCGCTTTCCACCCAAGAATGTGAATTTTCCGAAAAGTTGGTATGCAGTTTTAAATGAATTTTCATATAGATCTTTGGAAATGAGCTTGAAGCATATCGCATAAGAACTCAACTTAAGCCTTTTTACCACCCGCTTTCCACCCAAGAATGTGAATTTTCGGAAAATTGGTATGCAGTTTTAAATGAATTTTCATATTGATCTTTGGAAATGAGTTTGAAGCATATCGCATAAGAACACAACTTTAGCCTTTTTACCACCCGCTTTCCACCCAAGAATGTTAATTTTCCGGAAAATTGGTATAAAGTTTTAAATGAATTTTCATATTGATCTTTGGAAATGAGCTTGAAGCATATTGCATAAGAACTCAACTTAAGCCTTTTTGCCACCCGCTTTCCACCCGGGAATGTGAATTTACCGGAAAATTGGTATGCAGTTTTAAATGAATTTTCATATTGATCTTTGGAAATGAGCTTGAAGCATATCGCATAAGAACTCAACTTAAGCCTTTTTACCACCCGCTTTCCACCCAAGAATGTGAATTTTCCGAAAAGTTGGTATGCAGTTTTAAATGAATTTTCATATAGATCTTTGGAAATGAGCTTGAAGCATATCGCATAAGAACTCAACTTAAGCCTTTTTACCACCCGCTTTCCACCCAAGAATGTGAATTTTCGGAAAATTGGTATGCAGTTTTAAATGAATTTTCATATTGATCTTTGGAAATGAGTTTGAAGCAAATCGCATAAGAACTCAACTTAAGCCTTTTTACCACCCGCTTTCCACCCAAGAATGTTAATTTTCCGGAAAATTGGTATAAAGTTTTAAATGAATTTTCATATTGATCTTTGGAAATGAGCTTGAAGCATATTGCATAAGAACTCAACTTAAGCCTTTTTGCCACCCGCTTTCCACAACAGAATGTGAATTTTCCGGAAAATTGGTATGCAGTTTTAAATGAATTTTCATATTGATCTTTGGAAATGAGCTTGAAGCATATCGCATAAGAACTCAACTTAAGCCTTTTTACCACCCGCTTTCCACCCAAGAATGTGAATTTTCCGAAAAGTTGGTATGCAGTTTTAAATGAATTTTCATATTGATCTTTGGAAATGAGCTTCAAGCATATCGCATAAGAACTCAACTTAAGCCTTTTTACCACCCGCTTTCCACACAAGAATGTGAATTTTCGGAAAATTGGTATGCAGTTTTAAATGAATTTTCATATTGATCTTTGGAAATGAGCTTGAAGCATATCGCATAAGAACTCAACTTAAGCCTTTTTACCACCCGCTTTCCACCCAAGAATGTTAATTTTCCGGAAAATTGGTATAAAGTTTTAAATGAATTTTCATATTGATCTTTGGAAATGAGCTTGAAGCATATTGCATAAGAACTCAACTTAAGCCTTTTTGCCACCCGCTTTCCACAACAGAATGTGAATTTTCCGGAAAATTGGTATAAAGTTTTAAATGAATTTTCATATTGATCTTTGGAAATGGGCTTGAAGCATATCGCATAAGAACTCAACTTAAGCCTTTTTACCACCCGCTTTCCACCCAAGAATGTTAATTTTCCGGAAAATTGGTATAAAGTTTTTAATGAATTTTCATATTGATCTTTGGAAATGAGCTTGAAGCATATTGCATAAGAACTCAACTTAAGCCTTTTTGCCACCCGCTTTCCACAACAGAATGTGAATTTTCCGGAAAATTGGTATAAAGTTTTAAATGAATTTTCATATAGATCTTTGGAAATGAGTTTGAAGCATTTCGCATAAGAACTCAACTTTAGGTATGCAGTTTTTATTGAATTTTTATATTGATCGATGCAAATGAGTTTGAAGCAAATCGCATAACAACTCAACTTTCGCCTTATTTACCACCCACTTTCCATACAGGTGGGTGAATTTTCCGGAAAATTGGTATGCAGTTTTTAATGAATTTTTATATAGATCTTTGAAAATGAGTTTGAAGCAAATCGCATTAAAATTCAACTTTCGCCATACTTACCACCCACTTTCCACCCAGGTGCGTGAATTTTCCGGAAAATTGGTATGCAGTTTTTAATGAATTTTTATATTGATCTTTGAAAACGTGTTTGGAACAAATCGCATAAAAATTCAACTTTCGACCTATTTACCACCCACTTTCCACCCGGATATGTGCATTTTCCGGAAAATTGGTATGCAGTTTTAAATGAATTTTCATATAGATCTTTAAAAATAAGTTTGAAACAAATCGCATAAAAATTCAACTTTCGCATTTTTTTACCACCCACTTTCAACCCGGGAATGTGAATTTTCCGAAAAGTTGTTATGCAGTTTTAAATGAATTTTCATATTGATCTTTGGAAATGAGTTTAAAGCATATCGCATAAGAACACAACTTAAGCCTTTTTACCACCCGCTTACCACCCAAGAATGTGAATTTTCCAGAAAATTGGTATGCAGTTTTAAATGAATTTTCATATTGATCTTTGGAAATGAGTTTGAAACATATCGCATAAGAACTCAACTTAAGACTTTTTACCACCCGCTTTCCACCAAAGAATGTGAATTTTCGGAAAATTGGTATGCAGTTTTAAATGAATTTTCATATTGATCTTTGGAAATGAGTTTGAAGCAAATCGCATTAGAACTCAACTTAAGCCTTTTTACCACCCGCTTTCCACCCAAGAATGTTAATTTTCCGGAAAATTGGTATAAAGTTTTAAATGAATTTTCATATTGATCTTTGGAAATGAGCTTGAAGCATATTGCATAAGAACTCAACTTAAGCCTTTTTGCCACCCGCTTTCCACCCGGGAATGTGAATTTACCGGAAAATTGGTATGCAGTTTTAAATGAATTTTCATATTGATCTTTGGAAATGAGCTTGAAGCATATCGCATAAGAACTCAACTTAAGCCTTTTTACCACCCGCTTTCCACCCAAGAATGTGAATTTTCCGAAAAGTTGGTATGCAGTTTTAAATGAATTTTCATATAGATCTTTGGAAATGAGCTTGAAGCATATCGCATAAGAACTCAACTTAAGCCTTTTTACCACCCGCTTTCCACCCAAGAATGTGAATTTTCGGAAAATTGGTATGCAGTTTTAAATGAATTTTCATATTGATCTTTGGAAATGAGTTTGAAGCAAATCGCATAAGAACTCAACTTAAGCCTTTTTACCACCCACTTTCCACCCGGGAATGTTAATTTTCCGGAAAATTGGTATAAAGTTTTAAATGAATTTTCATATTGATCTTTGGAAATGAGCTTGAAGCATATTGCATAAGAACTCAACTTAAGCCTTTTTGCCACCCGCTTTCCACCCGGGAATGTGAATTTACCGGAAAATTGGTATGCAGTTTTAAATGAATTTTCATATTGATCTTTGGAAATGAGCTTGAAGCATATCGCATAAGAACTCAACTTAAGCCTTTTTACCACCCGCTTTCCACCCAAGAATGTGAATTTTCCGAAAAGTTGGTATGCAGTTTTAAATGAATTTTCATATAGATCTTTGGAAATGAGTTTGAAGCATTTCGCATAAGAACTCAACTTTAGGTATGCAGTTTTTATTGAATTTTTATATTGATCTTTGGAAATGAGTTTGAAGCAAATCGCATAACAACTCAACTTTCGCCTTATTTACCACCCACTTTCCATACAGGTGGGTGAATTTTCCGGAAAATTGGTATGCAGTTTTTAATGAATTTTTATATAGATCTTTGAAAATGAGTTTGAAGCAAATCGCATTAAAATTCAAATTTCGCCATACTTACCACCCACTTTCCACCCAGGTGCGTGAATTTTCCGGAAAATTGGTATGCAGTTTTAAATGAATTTTTATATTGATCTTTGAAAATGTGTTTGGAACAAATCGCATAAAAATTCAACTTTCGCCCTATTTACCACCCACTTTCCACCCGGAAATGTGCATTTTCCGGAAAATTGGTATGCAGTTTTGATTGAATTTTCATATTGATCTTTGGAAATGAGTTTGAAGCATATCGCATAAGAACTCAACTTAATCCTTTTTACCACCCGCTTTCCACCCAAGAATGTGAATTCTCCGGAAAATTGGTATGCAGTTTTAAATGAATTTTCATACAGATCTTTGGAAATGAGTTTGAAACAAATCGCATAAAAATTCAACTTTCGCATTTTTTTACCACCCACTTTCAACCCGGGAATGTGAATTTTCCGAAAAGTTGTTATGCAGTTTTAAATGAATTTTCATATTGATCTTTGGAAATGAGTTTGAAGCATATCGCATAAGAACACAACTTAAGCCTTTTTACCACCCGCTTTCCACCCAAGAATGTGAATTTTCCGGAAAATTGGTATGCAGTTTTAAATGAATTTTCATATTGATCTTTGGAAATGAGTTTGAAGCATATCGCATAAGAACTCAACTTAAGACTTTTTACCACCCGCTTTCTACCCAAGAATATGAATTTTCCGGAAAATTGGTATGCAGTTTTAAATGAATTTTCATATAGATCTTTAAAAATGAGTTTGAAGCAAATCGCATAAAAATTCAACTTTCGCCCTATTTACCACCCACTTTCGAACCGGAAATGTGAATTTTCCGGAAAATTGGTATGCAGTTTTAAATGAATTTTCATATTGATCTTTGGAAATGAGTTTGAAGCATATCGCATAAGAACTCAACTTTCGCCCTATTTACCACCCACTTTCCAACCGGCAATGTGAATTTTCCAGAAAAGTGGTATGCAGTTTTAAATGAATTTTCATATTGATCTTTGGAAATGAGTTTGAAGCATATCGCTTAAGAACTTAACTTGAGCCTTTTTACCAAACGCTTTCCACCCAAGAATGTGAATTTACCGGAAAATTGGTATGCAGTTTTAAATGAATTGTCACATAGATCTTTGAAAATAAGTTTGAAACAAATCGCATGAAAATTCAACTTTCGCATTTTTTTACCACCCACTTTCCACCCGGGAATGTGAATTTTCCGAAAAGTTGGTATGCAGTTTTAAATGAATTTTCATATTGATCTTTGAAAATGAGTTTGAAGCATATCGCATAAGAACTCAACTTAAGCCTTTTACCACCCGCTTTCCACCCAAGAATGTGAATTTTCCGGAAAATTGGTATGCAGTTTTAAATGAATTTTCATATTGATCTTTGGAAATGAGTTTAAAGCATATCGCATAAGAACTCAACTTAAGACTTTTTACCACCCGCTTTCCACACAAGAATGTGAATTTTCCGGAAAATTGGTATGCAGTTTTGAATGAATTTTCATATAGATCTTTAAAAATGAGTTTGAAGCAAATCGCATGAAAATTCAACTTTCACATTTTTTTACCACCCACTTTCCACCCGGGAATGTGAATTTTCCGAAAAGTTGGTATGCAGTTTTAAATGAATTTTCATATTGATTTTTGAAAATGAGTTTGAAGCATATCGCATAAGAACTCAACTTAAGCCTTTTTACCACCCGCTTTCCACCCAAGAATGTGAATTTTCCGAAAAGTTGGTATGCAGTTTTAAATGAATTTTCATATAGATCTTTGGAAATGAGTTTGAAGCATTTCGCATAAGAACTCAACTTTAGGTATGCAGTTTTTATTGAATTTTTATATTGATCTTTGCAAATGAGTTTGAAGCAAATCGCATAACAACTCAACTTTCGCCTTATTTACCACCAACTTTCCATACAGGTGGGTGAATTTTCCGGAAAATTGGTATGCAGTTTTTAATGAATTTTTATATAGATCTTTGAAAATGAGTTTGAAGCAAATCGCATTAAAATTCAACTTTCGCCATACTTACCACCCACTTTCCACCCAGGTGCGTGAATTTTCCGGAAAATTGGTATGCAGTTTTTAATGAATTTTTATATTGATCTTTGAAAATGTGTTTGGAACAAATCGCATAAAAATTCAACTTTCGCCCTATTTACCACCCACTTTCCACCCGGAAATGTGCATTTTCCGGAAAATTGGTATGCAGTTTTGATTGAATTTTCATATTGATCTTTGGAAATGAGTTTGAAGCATATCGCATAAGAACTCAACTTAATCCTTTTTACCACCCGCTTTCCACCCAAGAATGTGAATTCTCCGGAAAATTGGTATGCAGTTTTAAATGAATTTTCATACAGATCTTTGGAAATGAGTTTGAAACAAATCGCATAAAAATTCAACTTTCGCATTTTTTTACCACCCACTTTCAACCCGGGAATGTGAATTTTCCGAAAAGTTGTTATGCAGTTTTAAATGAATTTTCATATTGATCTTTGGAAATGAGTTTGAAGCATATCGCATAAGAACACAACTTAAGCCTTTTTACCACCCGCTTTCCACCCAAGAATGTGAATTTTCCGGAAAATTGGTATGCAGTTTTAAATGAATTTTCATATTGATCTTTGGAAATGAGTTTGAAGCATATCGCATAAGAACTCAACTTAAGACTTTTTACCACCCGCTTTCTACCCAAGAATATGAATTTTCCGGAAAATTGGTATGCAGTTTTAAATGAATTTTCATATAGATCTTTAAAAATGAGTTTGAAGCAAATCGCATAAAAATTCAACTTTCGCCCTATTTACCACCCACTTTCGAACCGGAAATGTGAATTTTCCGGAAAATTGGTATGCAGTTTTAAATGAATTTTCATATTGATCTTTGGAAATGAGTTTGAAGCATATCGCATAAGAACTCAACTTTCGCCCTATTTACCACCCACTTTCCAACCGACAATGTGAATTTTTCAGAAAAGTGGTATGCAGTTTTAAATGAATTTTCATATTGATCTTTGGAAATGAGTTTGAAGCATATCGCTTAAGAACTTAACTTGAGCCTTTTTACCACCCGCTTTCCACCCAAGAATGTGAATTTACCGGAAAATTGGTATGCAGTTTTAAATGAATTGTCACATAGATCTTTGAAAATAAGTTTGAAACAAATCGCATGAAAATTCAACTTTCGCATTTTTTTACCACCCACTTTCCACCCGGGAATGTGAATTTTCCGAAAAGTTGGTATGCAGTTTTAAATGAATTTTCATATTGATCTTTGGAAATGAGTTTGAAGCATATCGCATAAGAACTCAACTTAAGCCTTTTTACCACCCGCTTTCCACCCAAGAATGTGAATTTTCCGGAAAATTGGTATGCAGTTTTAAATGAATTTTCATATTGATCTTTGGAAATGAGTTTAAAGCATATCGCATAAGAACTCAACTTAAGACTTTTTACCACCCGCTTTCCACACAACAATGTGAATTTTCCGGAAAATTGGTATGCAGTTTTAAATGAATTTTCATATTGATCTTTGAGAATGAGCTTGAAGCATATCGCATAAGAACTCAACTTAAGACTTTTTACCACCCACTTTCCACCCGGGAATGTGAATTTTCCGGAAAAATGGTATGCAGTTTTAAATGAATTTTCACATAGATCTTTGAAAATAAGTTTGAAACAAATCGCATAAAAATTCAACTTTCGCATTTTTTTACCACCAACTTTCCACCAGGGAAAGTGAATTTTCCGAAAAGTTGGTATGCAGTTTTAAATGAATTTTCATACAGATCTTTGGAAATGAGTTTGAAGCATATCGCATTAGAACTCAACATTAGCCTTTTACCACCCACTTTCCACCCGGGAATGTGAATTTTCCGGAAAATTGGAATGCAGTTTTAAATGAATTTTCATATAGATCTTTGAAAATAAGTTTGAAACAAATCGCATAAAAATTCAACTTTCGCATTTTTTTACCACCCACTTTCCACCCGGGAATGTGAATTTTCCGAAAAGTTGGTATGCAGTTTTAAATGAATTTTCATATTGATCTTTGGAAATCAGTTTTAAGCATATCGCATTAGAACTCAACTTAAGCCTTTTTACCACCCGCTTTCCACCCAAGAATGTGAATTTTCCGGAAAATTGGTTTGCAGTTTTAAATGAATTTTCATATTGATCTTTGGAAATGAGTTTGAAGCATATCGCATAAGAACTCAACTTAAGCCTTTTTACCACCCGCTTTCCACCCAAGAATGTGAATTTTCCGAAAAGTTGGTATGCAGTTTTAAATGAATTTTCACATTGATCTTTGAAAATGAGTTTGAAGCAAATCGCATAAACATTCAACTTTCGCATTTTTTTACCACCCACTTTCCACCCGGGAATGTGAATTTTCCGAAAAGTTGGTATGCAGTTTTAAATGAATTTTCATATAGATCTTTGGAAATGAGTTTGAAGCATATCGCATTAGAACTCAACATTAGCCTTTTACCACCCACTTTCCACCCGGGAATGTGAATTTTCCGGAAAATTGGTATGCAGTTTTAAATGAATTTTCACATAGATCTTTGAAAATGAGTTTGAAGCAAATCGCATAAAAATTCAACTTTCGCATTTTTTTACCACCCACTTTCCACCCGGGAATGTGAATTTTCCGAAAAGTTGGTATGCAGTTTTAAATGAATTTTCATATTGATCTTTGGAAATGAGTTTGAAGCATATCGCATAAGAACTCAACTTAAGCCTTTTTACCACCCGCTTTCCACCCAAGAATGTGAATTTTCCGGAAAATTGGTATGCAGTTTTAAATGAATTTTCATATAGATCTTTGGAAATGAGCTTGAAGCATATCGCATAAGAACTCAACTTAAGCCTTTTTACCACCCGCTTTCCACCCAAGAATGAAAATTTTCCGAAAGTTGGTGTGCAGTTTTAAATGAATTTTCATATAGATCTTTGAATGTGAGTTTGAAGCAAATCGCATAAAAACTCAAATTTCGGCTTATTTACCACCCACTTTCCACCCGGGAATGTGAATTTTCCGAAAAGTTGGTATGCAGTTTGAAATGAATTTTCATATTGATCTTTGAGAATGAGCTTGAAGCATATCGCATTAGAACTCAACATTAGCCTTTTACCACCCACTTTCCACCCGGGAATGTGAATTTTCCGGAAAATTGGAATGCAGTTTTAAATGAATTTTCATATAGATCTTTGAAAATAAGTTTGAAACAAATCGCATAAAAATTCAACTTTCGCATTTTTTTACCACCCACTTTCCACCCGGGAATGTGAATTTTCCAAAAAGTTGGTATGCAGTTTTAAATGAATTTTCATATTGATCTTTGGAAATCAGTTTGAAGCATATCGCATTAGAACTCAACTTAAGCCTTTTTACCACCCGCTTTCCACCCAAGAATGTGAATTTTCCGGAAAATTGGTTTGCAGTTTTAAATGAATTTTCATATTGATCTTTGGAAATGAGTTTGAAGCATATCGCATTAGAACTAAACTTTAGCCTTTTTACCACCCGCTTTCCACCCAAGAATGTGAATTTTCCGAAAAGTTGGTATGCAGTTTAAAATGAATTTTCACATTGATCTTTTAAAATGAGTTTGAAGCAAATCGCATAAAAATTCAACTTTCGCATTTTTTTACCACCCACTTTCCACCCGGGAATGTGAATTTTCCGAAAAGTTGGTATGCAGTTTTAAATGAATTTTCATATAGATCTTTGGAAATGAGTTTGAAGCATATCGCATTAGAACTCAACATTAGCCTTTTACCACCCACTTTCCACCCGGGAATGTGAATTTTCCGGAAAATTGGTATGCAGTTTTAAATGAATTTTCACATAGATCTTTGAAAATGAGTTTGAAGCAAATCGCATAAAAATTCAACTTTCGCATTTTTTTACCACCCACTTTCCACCCGGGAATGTGAATTTTCCGAAAAGGTGGTATGCAGTTTTAAATGAATTTTCATATTGATCTTTGGAAATGAGTTTGAAGCATATCGCATAAGAACTCAACTTAAGCCTTTTTACCACCCGCTTTCCACCCAAGAATGTGAATTTTCCGGAAAATTGGTATGCAGTTTTAAATGAATTTTCATATAGATCTTTGGAAATGAGCTTGAAGCATATCGCATAAGAACTCAACTTAAGCCTTTTTACCACCCGCTTTCCACCCAAGAATGAAAATTTTCCGAAAGTTGGTGTGCAGTTTTAAATGAATTTTCATATAGATCTTTGAATGTGAGTTTGAAGCAAATCGCATAAAAACTCAAATTTCGGCTTATTTACCACCCACTTTCCACCCGGGAATGTGAATTTTCCGAAAAGTTGGTATGCAGTTTTAAATGAATTTTCATATTGATCTTTGAGAATGAGCTTGAAGCATATCGCATTAGAACTCAACTTAAGCCTTTTTACCACCCGCTTTCCACCCAAGAATGTGAATTTTCCGGAAAATTGATATGCAGTTTTAAATGAATTTTCATATTGATCTTTGGAAATGAGCTTGAAGCATATCGCATAAGAACTCAACTTAAGCCTTTTTACCACCCGCTTTCCCCCCAAGAATGTGAATTTTCGGAAAATTGGTATGCAGTTTTAAATGAATTTTCATATTGATCTTTGGAAATGAGTTTGAAGCATATAGCATAAGAACTCAACTTAAGCCTTTTTACCACCCGCTTTCCACCCAAGAATGTAAATTTTCCGAAAGTTGGTGTGCAGTTTTAAATGAATTTTCATATAGATCTTTGAATGTGAGTTTGAAGCAAATCGCATAAGAACTCAACTTTAGGTATGCAGTTTTTATTGAATTTTTATATTGATCTTTGCAAATGAGTTTGAAGCAAATCGCATAACAACTCAACTTTCGCCTTATTGACCACCCACTTTCCATACAGGTGGGTGAATTTTCCGGAAAATTGGTATGCAGTTTTTAATGAATTTTTATATAGATCTTTGAATGTGAGTTTGAAGCAAATCGCATAAAAACTCAACTTTCGGCTTATTTACCACCCACTTTCCACCCGGGAATGTGAATTTTCCGAAAAGTTGGTATGCAGTTTTAAATGAATTTTCATATTGATCTTTGAGAATGAGCTTGAAGCATATCGCATAAGAACTCAACTTAAGCCTTTTTACCACCCGCTTTCCATCCAAGAATGTGAATTTTCCGGAAAATTGATATGCAGTTTTAAATGAATTTTCATATTGATCTTTGGAAATGAGCTTGAAGCATATCGCATAAGAACTCAACTTAAGCCTTTTTACCACCCGCTTTCCACCCAAGAATGTGAATTTTCGGAAAATTGGTATGCAGTTTTAAATTAATTTTCATATTGATCTTTGGAAATGAGTTTGAAGCAAATCGCATAAGAACTCAACTTAAGCCTTTTTACCACCCGCTTTCCACCCAAGAATGTTAATTTTCCGGAAAATTGGTATGCAGTTTTAAATGAATTTTCATACAGATCTTTGGAAATGAGTTTGAAGCATATCGCATTAGAACTCAACATTAGCCTTTTTACCACCCACTTTCCACCCGGGAATGTGAATTTTCGGAAAATTGGCATGCAGTTTTAAATGAATTTTCGCATAGATCTTTGAAAATCAGTTTGAAGCAAATCGCATAAAAATTCAACTTTTGCATTTTTTTACCACCCACTTTCCACCAGGGAATGTGAATTTTCCGATAAGTTGGTATGCAGTTTTAAATGAATTTTCATATTGATCATTGGAAATGAGCTTGAAGCATATCGCATAAGAACTCAACTTAAGCCTTTTTACCACCCGCTTTCCACCCAAGAATGTGAATTTTCGGAAAATTGGTATGCAGTTTTAAATGAATTTTCATATTGATCTTTGGAAATGAGTTTGAAGCATATAGCATTAGAACTCAACTTAAGCCTTTTTACCACCCGCTTTCCACCCAAGAATGTAAATTTTCCGAAAGTTGGTGTGCAGTTTTAAATGAATTTTCATATAGATCTTTGAATGTGAGTTTGAAGCAAATCGCATAAGAACTCAACTTTAGGTATGCAGTTTTTATTGAATTTTTATATTGATCTTTGCAAATGAGTTTGAAGCAAATCGCATAACAACTCAACTTTCGCCTTATTGACCACCCACTTTCCATACAGGTGGGTGAATTTTCCGGAAAATTGGTATGCAGTTTTTAATGAATTTTTTATATAGATCTTTGAAAATGAGTTTGAAGCAAATCGCATTAAAATTCAACTTTCGCCATACTTACCACCCATTTTCCACCCAGGTGCGTGAATTTTCCGGAAAATTGGTATGCAGTTTTTAATGAATTTTTATATTGATCTTTGAAAATGTGTTTGGAACAAATCGCATAAAAATTCAACTTTCGCCCTATTTACCACCCACCTTCCACCCGGAAATGTGCATTTTCCGGAAAATTGGTATGCAGTTTTAAATGAATTTTCATATAGATCTTTAAAAATGAGTTTGAAACAAATCGCATAAAAACTCAACTTTCGCATTTTTTTACCACCCACTTTCCACCCGGGAATGTGAATTTTACGGAAAATTGGTATGCAGTTTTAAATGAATTTTCACATAGATCTTTGAAAATGAGTTTGAAGCAAATCGCATAAAAATTCAACTCTCGCATTTTTTTACCAACCACTTTCCACCCGGGAATGTGAATTTTCCGAAAAGTTGGTATGCAGTTTTTAATGAATTTTCATATTGATTTTTGAAAATGAGTTTGAAGCAAATCGCATAAAAACTCAACTTTTGCATTTTTTTACCACCCTTTTTCCACCCGGGAATGTGAATTTTCCGGAAAATTGGTATGCAGGCATTTTCATATAGATCTTTGGAAATGAGTTTGAGCCATATCGCATAAGAACTCAACATAAGCTTTTAACCACCCACTTTCCACCCCGGAATGTGAATTTTCCGGAAAATTGGTATAAAGTTTTAAATGAATTTTCATATAGATCTTTGGAAATGAGTTTGAAGCATATCGCATAAGAACTCAACTTAAGCCTTTTTACCACCCGCTTTCCACCCAAGAATGTGAATTTTCTGAAAATTGGTATGCAGTTTTAAATGAATTTTCATATTGATCTTTGGAAATGAGTTTGAAGCAAATCGCATAAGAACTCAACTTAAAACTTTTTACCACCCGCTTTCCACCCAAGAATGTTAATTTTCTGGAAAATTGGTATAAAGTTTTAAATGAATTTTCATATTGATCTTTGGAAATGAGCTTGAAGCATATCGCATAAGAACTCAACTTAAGCCTTTTTGCCACCCGCTTTCCACAACAGAATGTGAATTTTCCGGAAAATTGGTATGCAGTTTTAAATGAATTTTCATATTGATCTTTGGAAATGATCTTGAAGCATATCGCATAAGAACTCAACTTAAGCCTTTTTACCACCCGCTTTCCACCCAAGAATGTGAATTTTCTGGAAAATTGGTATGCAGTTTAAAATGAATTTTCATATAGATCTTTGAAAATGAGTTTGAAGCAAATCGCATAAAAATTCAACTTTCGCATTTTCTTACCACCCACTTTCCACCCGGGAATGTGAATTTTCCGAAGAGTTGGTATGCAGTTTTAAATGAATTTCCATATAAATCTTTGAAAATGAGTTTGAAGCAAATCGCATAAAAACTCAACTTTCGCCTTACTTACCACCCACTTTCCACCCAGGAAGGTGAATTTTCCGGATTAAATGAATTTTTATATTGATCTTTGAAAATGTGTTTGGAACAAATCGCATAAGAACTCAACTTTCGCCCTATTTACCACCCACTTTCCACCCGGGAATGTGAATTTTCCGAAAAGTTGGTATGCAGTTTTAAATGAATTTTCATAGTGATCTTTGGAAATGAGCTTGAAGCATATCGCATAAGAACTCAACTGAAGCCTTTTTACCACCCACTTTCCACCCGGGAATGTGAATTTTCCGGAAAATTGGTATGCAGTTTTAAATGAATTTTCACATAGATATTTGAAAATGAGTATGAAGCAAATCGCATAAAAATTCAACTTTTGCATTTTTTTACCACCCACTTTCCACCCGGGAATGTGAATTTTCCGAAAAGTTGGTATGCAGTTTTTAATGAATTTTTATATTGATCTTTGAAAATGAGATTGGAACTAATCGCATAAAAACTTAACTTTCGCCCTATTTACCACCCACTTTCCACCCGGAAATGTGAATTTTCTGGTAAATTGGTATGCAGTTTTAAATGAATTTTCATATAGATCTTTGAAAATGAGTTTGAAGCAAATCGCATAAGAATTCAACTTTCGCATTTTCTTACCACCCACTTTCCACCCGGGAATGTGAATTTTCCGAAGAGTTGGTATGCAGTTTTAAATGAATTTCCATATAAATCTTTGAAAATGAGTTTGAAGCAAATCGCATAAAAACTCAACTTTCGCCTTACTTACCACCCACTTTCCACCCAGGAAGGTGAATTTTCCGGATTAAATGAATTTTTATATTGATCTTTGAAAATGTGTTTGGAACAAATCGCATAAGAACTCAACTTTCGCCCTATTTACCACCCACTTTCCACCCGGAAATGTGCATTTTCCGGAAAATTGGTACGCAGGCATTTTCATATAGATCTTTGGAAATGAGTTTGAGCCATATCGCATTAGAACTCAACTGAAGCCTTTTTACCACCCACTTTCCACCCGGGAATGTGAATTTTCCGGAAAATTGGTATGCAGTTTTAAATGAATTTTCACATAGATCTTTGAAAATGAGTTTGAAACAAATCGCATAAAAATTCAACTTTCTCATTTTTTTACCACCCACTTTCCACCCGGGAATGTGAATTTTCCGAAAAGTTGGTATGCAGTTTTAAATGAATTTTCATAGTGATCTTTGGAAATGAGCTTGAAGCATATCGCATAAGAACTCAACTGAAGCCTTTTTACCACCCACTTTCCACCCGGGAATGTGAATTTTCGGAAAATTGGTATGCAGTTTTTAATGAATTTTCACATAGATCTTTGAAAATGAGTTTGAAACAAATCGCATAAAAATTCAACTTTCTCATTTTTTTACCACCCACTTTCCACCCGGGAATAACAATTTTCCGCAGTTTTAAATGAATTTTCATATTGATCATTGGAAATGAGCTTGAAGCATATCGCATAAGAACTCAACTAAAGCCTTTTTACCACCCGCTTTCCACCCCGGAATGTGAATTTTCCGGAAAATTGGTATGCAGTTTTAAATGAATTTTCATATTGATCATTGGAAATGAGCTTGAAGCAAATCGCATAAGAGCTCAACTTAAGCCTTTTTACCACCCGCTTTCCAAGAATGTGAATTTTCCGGAAAATTAGTATGCAGTTTTAAATGAATTTTCATATAGATCTTTAAAAATGAGTTTGAAGAAAATCGCATAAAAACTCAACTTTCGCGTGTGGGTGAATTTGGTATGCAGTTTTTAATGAAGTTTTATATTGATCTTTGAAAATGAGTTTGAAGCATATCGCATAAGAACTCAACTTAAGCTTTTTTACCACCCGCTTTCCACCCAAGAATGTGAATTTTCCGAAAGTTGGTATGCAGTTTGAAATGAATTTTCATATAGATCTTTGAAAATGAGTTTGAAGCAAATCGCATAAGAACTCAACTTTCGCATTTTTTTACCACCCACTTTCCACCCGGGAATGTGAATTTTCCGGAAAATTGGTATGCAGGTATTTTCATATAGATCTTTGGAAATGAGTTTGAAGCATATCGCATAAGAACTCAACTTTCGTCCTATTTACCACCCACTTTCCACCCGGAAATGTGAATTTACCGGAAAATTGGTATGCAGGTATTTTCATAAAGATCTTTGGAAATGAGTTTGAAGCATATCGCATACGAACTCAACTTTGGCCATTTTACCACCCACTTTCCACCCGGGAATGTGAATTTTCAGAAAATTGGTATGCAGTTTTAAATGCAATTTCACATTGATCGTTGAAAATGAGCTTGAAGCACATCGCATAAGAACTCAACTTTGGCCATTTTACCACCCACTTTCCACCCGGGAATGTGAATTTTCAGAAAATTGGTATGCAGTTTTAAATGCAATTTCACATTGATCGTTGAAAATGAGCTTGAAGCAAATCGCATATGAACTCAACTTTCGCCTTTTTACCACCCACTTTCCACCCTGGGATGTGAATTTTCCGAAAAGTTGGTATGCAGTTTTAAATGAATTTTCATAGTGATCTTTGGAAATGAGCTTGAAGCATATCGCATAAAAATTCAACTTTCGTATTTTCTTACCACCCACTTTCCACCCGGGAATGTGAATTTTCCGAAGAGTTGGTATGCAGTTTTAAATGAATTTCCATTTAAATCTTTGAAAATGAGTTTGAAGCAAATCGCATAAGAACTCAACTTTCGCATTTTTTTACGACCCTTTTTCCACCCGGAAATGTGAATTTTCCGGAAAATTGGTATGCAGGCATTTTCATATAGATCTTTGGAAATGAAATTGAACCATATCGCATTAGAACTCAACATAAGCCTTTTAACCACCCACTTTCTACCCCGGAATGTGAATTTTCCGGAAAATTGGTATGCAGTTTTAAATTAATTTTCACATAGATCTTTGAAAATGAGTTTGAAGCAAATCGCATAAAAATTCAACTTTCGCATTTTCTTACCACCAACTTTCCACCCGGGAATGTGAATTTTCCGAAGAGTTGGTATGCAGTTTTAAATGAATTTCCATATAAATCTTTGAAAATGAGTTTGAAGCAAATCGCATAAAAACTCAACTTTCGCCTTACTTACCACCCACTTTCCACCCAGGTGGGTAAATTTTCCGGATAAAATGAATTTTTATATTGATCTTTGAAAATGTGTTTGGAACAAATCGCATAAGAACTCAACTTTCGCCCTATTTACCACCCTTTTTCCACCCGGAAATGTGCATTTTCCGGAAAATTGGTATGCAGCTTTAAATGAATTTTCATATGGATCTTTGAAAATGAGTTTGAGGCAAATCGCATAAAAACTCAACTTTCGCATTTTTTTACCACCCTTTTTTCACCCGGGAATGTGAATTTTCCGGAAAATTGGTATGCAGGCATTTTCATATAGATCTTTGGAAATGAGTTTGAGCCATATCGCATTAGAACTCAACATAAGCCTTTTTACCACCCACTTTCCACCCCGGAATGTGAATTTTCCGGAAAATTGGTATGCAGTTTTAAATGAATTTTCACATAGATCTTTGAAAATGAGTTTGAAGCAAATCGCATAAAAATTCAACTTTTGCATTTTTTTACCACCCACTTTCCACCCGGGAATGTGAATTTTCCGAAAAGTTGGTATGCAGTTTTAAATGAATTTTTATATTGATCTTTGAAAATGAGTTTGGAACTAATCGCATAAAAACTTAACTTTCGCCCTATTTACCACCCTTTTTCCACCCGGAAATGTGCATTTTCCGGAAAATTTTTAAATGAATTTTCACATAGATCTTTGAAAATGAGTTTGAAGGAAATCGCATAAAAATTCAACTTTCTCATTTTTTTACCACCCACTTTCCACCCGGGAATGTGAATTTTCCGAAAAGTTGGTATGCAGTTTTAAATGAATTTTCATAGTGATCTTTGGAAATGAGCTTGAAGAAAATCGCATAAAAACTCAACTTTCGCATGTGGGTGAATTTTCCGGAAAATTGGTATGCAGTTTTTAATGAATTTTTATATAGATCTTTGAAAATGAGTTTGAAGCAAATCGCATTAAAATGAATGTGAATTTCCCGAAAAGTTGGTATGCAGTTTTAAATGAATTTCATATAGATCTTTGAAAATGAGTTTGAAGCAAATCGCATAAAAACTTAACTTTCGCTTTTTTTTTGTAACCACTTGCCACCCGGGAATGTGAATTTTCCAGAAAATTGGAATGCAGTTCTTAATGAATTTTCATACAGATCTTTGGAAATGAGTTTGAAGCATATCGCATTAGAACTCAACATTAGCCTTTTTACCACCCACTTTCCACCCGGGAATGTGAATTTTCGGAAAATTGGCATGCAGTTTTAAATGAATTTTCACATAGATCTTTGAAAATCAGTTTGAAGCAAATCGCATAAAAATTCAACTTTTGCATTTTTTTACCACCCACTTTCCACCAGGGAATGTGAATTTTCCGATAAGTTGGTATGCAGTTTTAAATGAATTTTCATATTGATCATTGGAAATGAGCTTGAAGCATATCGCATAAGAACTCAACTTAAGCCTTTTTACCACCCGCTTTCCACCCAAGAATGTGAATTTTCCGGAAAATTGGTATGCAGTTTTAAATGAATTTTCATATTGATCTTTGGAAATGAGCTTGAAGCATATCGCATAAGAACTCAACTTAAGCCTTTTTACCACCCGCTTTCCACCCAAGAATGTGAATTTTCCGAAAAATTGGTATGCAGTTTTAAATGAATTTTCATATTGATCTTTAAAAATGAGTTTGAAGAAAATCGCATAAAAACTCAACTTTCGCATGTGGGTGAATTTTCCGGAAAATTGGTATGCAGTTTTTAATGAAATTTTATATAGATCTTTGAAAATGAGTTTGAAGCAAATCGCGTTAAAATGAATGTGAATTTTCCGAAAAGTTGGTATGCAGCTTCAAATGAATTTTCATATAGATCTTTGAAAATGAGTTTGAAGCAAATCGTTAAAAACTCAACTTTCGCCTAACTTACCACCCACTTTCCACCCAGGTGGGTGAATTTTCCGGAAAATTGGTATGCAGTTTTTAATGAATTTTTATATTGAGCTTTGAAAATGAGTTTATAACAAATCGCATAAGAACTCAACTTTCGCCCTATTTACCACCCACTTTCCACCCGGATATGTGCATTTTCCGGAAAATTGGCATGCAGTTTGAAATGAATTTTCATATAGATCTTTGAAAATGAGTTTGAAGCAAATCGCATAAAAACTCAACTTTCGCATTTTTTTTACCACCCACTTTCCACCCGGGAATGTGAATTTTCCGGTAAATTGGTATGCAGGTATTTTCATATAGATCTTTGGAAATGAGTTTGAAGCATATCGCATAAGAACTCAACTTTCGTCCTATTTACCACCCACTTTCCACCCGGAAATGTGCATTTTCCGGAAAATTGGTATGCAGTTTTCAATGAATTTTTATATTGATCTTTGGAAATGAGTTTGAAGCATATCGCATAAGAACTCAACTTTCGCGTGTGGGTGAATTTTCCGGAAAATTGCTATGCAGTTTTTAATGAAGTTTTATATTGATCTTTGAAAATGAGTTTGAAGCATATCGCATAAGAACTCAACTTAAGCCTTTTTACCACCCGCTTTCCACCCAAGAATGTGAATTTTCCGAAAGTTGGTATGCAGTTTGAAATGAATTTTCATATAGATCTTTGAAAATGAGTTTGAAGCAAATCGCATAAGAACTCAACTTTCGCATTTTTTTACCACCCACTTTCCACCCGGGAATGTGAATTTTCCGGAAAATTGGTATGCAGGTATTTTAATAAAGATCTTTGGAAATGAGTTTGAAGCATATCGCATAAGAACTCAACTTTCGTCCTATTTACCACCCACTTTCCACCCGGAAATGTGAATTTTCCGGAAAATTGGTATGCAGTTTTAAATGAATTTTCATTTTGATCTTTGGAAATGAGTTTGAAGCATATCGCATAAGAACTGAACTTTGGCCATTTTACCACCCACTTTCCACCCGGGAATGTGAATTTTCAGAAAATTGGCATGCAGTTTAAAATGCAATTTCACATTGATCGTTGAAAATGAGCTTGAAGCAAATCGCATATGAACTCAACTTTCGCCTTTTTACCACCCGCTTTCCACCCTGGGATGTGAATTTTTCGGAAATATAGTAAGCAGTTTTAAATGAATTTTCACATAGATCTTTGAAAATGAGTTTGAAGCAAATCGCATAAAAATTCAACTTTCGCATTTTCTTACCACCCACTTTCCCTCCGGGAATGTGAATTTTCCGAAGAGTTGGTATGCAGTTTTAAATGAATTTTCATATTAATCTTTGAAAATTTGTTTAGAGCAAGCCGAACAAAAACTCAACTTTCGCATTTTTTGCCACCCACTTTGCACCCGGAAATGTGAACTTTCCGGAAAATTGGTATCAGTTTTAAATGAATTTTCACATAGATCTTTGAAAATGAGTTTGAAGGAAATCGCATAAAAATTCAACTTTCGAATTTTTTTACCACCCACTCTCCACCCGGGAATGTGAATTTTCCGAAAAGTTGGTATGCAGTTTTAAATGAATTTTCATAGTGATCTTTGGAAATGAGCTGGAAGCATATCGCATAAGAACTCAACTGAAGCCTTTTTACCACCCGCTTTCCACCCAAGAATGAAAATTTTCCGAAAAGTTGGTATGCAGTTTTAAATGAATTTTCATATAGATCTTTGAAAATGAGTTTGAAGCAAATCGCATAAAAACTCAACTTTCGCTTTTTTTTGTACCCACTTGCCACCCGGGAATGTGAATTTTCCAGAAAATTGGAATGCAGTTTTTAATGAATTTTCATACAGATCTTTGGGAATGAGTTTGAAGCATATCGCATTAGAACTCAACATTAGCCTTTTTACCACCCACTTTCCACCTGGGAATGTGAATTTTCGGAAAATTGGTATGCAGTTTTAAATGAATTTTCACATAGATCTTTGAAAATGAGTTTGAAGCAAATCGCATAAAATTTCAACTTTTGCATTTTTTTACCACCCACTTTCCACCCGGGAATGTGAATTTTCCGAAAAGTTGGTATGCAGTTTTAAATGAATTTTCATATTGATCAATGGAAATGAGCTTGAAGCATATCGCATAAGAACTCAACTTAAGCCTTTTTACCACCCGCTTTCCACCCAAGAATGTGAATTTTCCGGAAAATTGGTATGCAGCTTTAAATGAATTTTCATATAGATCTTTAAAAATGAGTTTGAAGAAAATCGCATAAAAACTCAACTTTCGCATGTGGGTGAATTTTCCGGAAAATTGGTATGCAGTTTTTAATGAATTTTTATATTGATCTTTGAAAATGAGTTTGAAGCATATCGCATAAGAACTCAACTTAAGCCTTTTTACCACCCGCTTTCCACCCAAGAATGTGAATTTTCCGAAAGTTGGTATGCAGTTTTAAATGAATTTTCATATTGATCTTTGAAAATGTGTTTGAAGCAAATCGCATAACAACTCAAATTAAGCCTTTTTACGACCCACTTTCCACTCGGGAATGTGAATTTTCCGGAAAATTGGTATGCAGTTTTTAATGAATTTTCATATAGATCTTTGAAAATGAATTTGAAGAAAATTGCATAAGAACTCAACTTTCGCACAAGTACTCAACTTTGGCCTTTTTACCAACCACTTTCCACCCCAGAATGTGAATTTTCCGGAAAATTGGTATGCAGTTTTAAATGAATTTTCACATAGATCTTTGAAAATGAGTTTGAAGGAAATCGCATAAAAATTCAACTTTCGCATTTTTTTACCACCCACTTTCCACCCGGGAATGTGAATTTTCCGAAAAGTTGGTATGCAGTTTTAAATGAATTTTCATAGTGATCTTTGGAAATGAGCTTGAAGCATATCGCATAAGAACTCAACTGAAGCCTTTTTACCACCCGCTTTCCACCCAAGAATGTGAATTTTCCGAAAAGTTGGTATGCAGTTTTAAATGAATTTTCATATAGATCTTTGGAAATGAGTTTGAAGCAAATCGCATAAAAACTCAACTTTCGCTTTTTTTTGTACCCACTTGCCACCCGGGAATGTGAATTTTCCAGAAAATTGGAATGCAGTTTTTATTGAATTTTCATACAGATCTTTGGGAATGAGTTTGAAGCATATCGCATTAGAACTCAACATTAGCCTTTTTACCACCCACTTTCCACCTGGGAATGTGAATTTTCGGAAAATTGGTATGCAGTTTTAAATGAATTTTCACATAGATCTTTGAAAATGAGTTTGAAGCAAATCGCATAAAATTTCAACTTTTGCATTTTTTTACCACCCACTTTCCACCCGGGAATGTGAATTTTCCGAAAAGTTGGTATGCAGTTTTAAATGAATTTTCATATTGATCAATGGAAATGAGCTTGAAGCATATCGCATAAGAACTCAACTTAAGCCTTTTTACCACCCGCTTTCCACCCAAGAATGTGAATTTTCCGGAAAATTGGTATGCAGCTTTAAATGAATTTTCATATAGATCTTTAAAAATGAGTTTGAAGAAAATCGCATAAAAACTCAACTTTCGCATGTGGGTGAATTTTCCGGAAAATTGGTATGCAGTTTTTAATGAATTTTTATATTGATCTTTGAAAATGAGTTTGAAGCATATCGCATAAGAACTCAACTTAAGCCTTTTTACCACCCGCTTTCCACCCAAGAATGTGAATTTTCCGAAAGTTGGTATGCAGTTTTAAATGAATTTTCATATTGATCTTTGAAAATGTGTTTGAAGCAAATCGCATAACAACTCAACTTAAGCCTTTTTACCACCCACTTTCCTCTCGGAAATGTGAATTTTCCGGAAAATATGAATGCAGTTTTTAATGAATTTTCATATAGATCTTTGAAAATGAATTTGAAGAAAATTGCATAAAAACTCAACTTTCGCACAAGTACTCAACTTTGGCCTTTTTACCAACCACTTTCCACCCCAGAATGTGAATTTTCCGGAAAATTGGTATGCAGTTTTAAATGAATTTTCACATAGATCTTTGAAAATGAGTTTGAAGCATATCGCATAAGAACTCAACTTAAGCCTTTTTACCACCCACTTTCCACCCCAGAATGTGAATTTTCCGGAAAATTGGTATGCAGTTTTAAATGAATTTTCACATAGATCTTTGAAAATGAGTTTGAAGGAAATCGCATAAAAATTCAACTTTCTCATTTTTTTACCACCCACTTTCCACCCGGGAATGTGAATTTTCCGAAAAGTTGGTGTGCAGTTTTAAATGAATTTTCACATAGATCTTTGAAAATGAGTTTGAAGCAAATCGCATAAAAATTCAACTTTCGCATTTTCTTACCACCCACTTTCCACCCGGGAATGTGAATTTTCCGAAGAGTTGGTATGCAGTTTTAAATGAATTTCCATATAAATCTTTGAAAATGAGTTTGAAGCAAATCGCATAAAAACTCAACTTTCGCCTTACTTACCACCCACTTTCCACCCAGGTGGGTAAATTTTCCGGATTAAATGAATTTTTATATTGATCTTTGAAAATGTGTTTGGAACAAATCGCATAAGAACTCAACTTTCGCCCTATTTACCACCCTTTTTCCACCCGGAAATGTGCATTTTCCGGAAAATTGGTATGCAGCTTTAAATGAATTTTCATATGGATCTTTGAAAATGAGTTTGAGGCAAATCGCATAAAAACTCAACTTTCGCATTTTTTTACCACCCTTTTTTCACCCGGGAATGTGAATTTTCCGGAAAATTGGTATGCAGGCATTTTCATATAGATCTTTGGAAATGAGTTTGAGCCATATCGCATTAGAACTCAACATAAGCCTTTTTACCACCCACTTTCCACCCCGGAATGTGAATTTTCCGGAAAATTGGTATGCAGTTTTAAATAAATTTTCACATAGATCTTTGAAAATGAGTTTGAAGCAAATCGCATAAAAATTCAACTTTTGCATTTTTTTACCACCCACTTTCCACCCGGGAATGTGAATTTTCCGAAGAGTTGGTATGCAGTTTTAAATGAATTTCCATATAAATCTTTGAAAATGAGTTTGAAGCAAATCGCATAAAAACTCAACTTTCGCCTTACTTACCACCCACTTTCCACCCAGGTGGGTGAATTTTCCGGATTAAATGAATTTTTATATTGATCTTTGAAAATGTGTTTGGAACAAATCGCATAAGAACTCAACTTTCGCCCTATTTACCACCCTTTTTCCACCCGGAAATGTGCATTTTCCGGAAAATTGGTATGCAGCTTTAAATGAATTTTCAGATGGATCTTTGAAAATGAGTTTGAGGCAAATCGCATAAAAACTCAACTTTCGCATTTTTTTACCACCCTTTTTCCACCCGGGAATGTGAATTTTCCGGAAAATTGGTATGCAGGCATTTTCATATAGATCTTTGGAAATGAGTTTGAGCCATATCGCACTAGAACTCAACATAAGCCTTTTTACCACCCACTTTCCACCCCGGAATGTGAATTTTCCGGAAAATTGGTATGCAGTTTTAAATGAATTTTCACATAGATCTTTGAAAATGAGTTTGAAGGAAATCGCATAAAAATTCAACTTTCTCATTTTTTTACCACCCACTTTCCACCCGGGAATGTGAATTTTCCGAAAAGTTGGTATGCAGTTTTAAATGAATTTTCATAGTGATCTTTGGAAATGAGCTTGAAGAAAATCGCATAAAAACTCAACTTTCGCATGTGGGTGAATTTTCCGGAAAATTGGTATGCAGTTTTTAATGAATTTTTATATAGATCTTTGAAAATGAGTTTGAAGCAAATCGCATTAAAATGAATGTGAATTTCCCGAAAAGTTGGTATGCAGTTTTAAATGAATTTCATATAGATCTTTGAAAATGAGTTTGAAGCAAATCGCATAAAAACTTAACTTTCGCTTTTTTTTTGTAACCACTTGCCACCCGGGAATGTGAATTTTCCAGAAAATTGGAATGCAGTTCTTAATGAATTTTCATACAGATCTTTGGAAATGAGTTTGAAGCATATCGCATTAGAACTCAACATTAGCCTTTTTACCACCCACTTTCCACCCGGGAATGTGAATTTTCGGAAAATTGGCATGCAGTTTGAAATGAATTTTCATATAGATCTTTGAAAATGAGTTTGAAGCAAATCGCATAAAAACTCAACTTTCGCATTTTTTTTACCACCCACTTTCCACCCGGGAATGTGAATTTTCCGGAAAATTGGTATGCAGGTATTTTCATATAGATTTTTGGAAATGAGTTTGAAGCATATCGCATAAGAACTCAACTTTCGTCCTATTTACCACCCACTTTCCACCCGGAAATGTGCATTTTCCGGAAAATTGGTATGCAGTTTTCAATGAATTTTTATATTGATCTTTGGAAATGAGTTTGAAGCATATCGCATAAGAACTCAACTTTCGCGTGTGGGTGAATTTTCCGGAAAATTGCTATGCAGTTTTTAATGAAGTTTTATATTGATCTTTGAAAATGAGTTTGAAGCATATCGCATAAGAACTCAACTTAAGCCTTTTTACCACCCGCTTTCCACCCAAGAATGTGAATTTTCCGAAAGTTGGTATGCAGTTTGAAATGAATTTTCATATAGATCTTTGAAAATGAGTTTGAAGCAAATCGCATAAGAACTCAACTTTCGCATTTTTTTACCACCCACTTTCCACCCGGGAATGTGAATTTTCCGGAAAATTGGTATGCAGGTATTTTAATAAAGATCTTTGGAAATGAGTTTGAAGCATATCGCATAAGAACTCAACTTTCGTCCTATTTACCACCCACTTTCCACCCGGAAATGTGAATTTTCCGGAAAATTGGTATGCAGTTTTAAATGAATTTTCATTTTGATCTTTGGAAATGAGTTTGAAGCATATCGCATAAGAACTCAACTTTCGTCCTATTTACCACCCACTTTCCACCCGGAAATGTGAATTTTCCGGAAAATTGGTATGCAGTTTTAAATTAATTTTCATATTGATCTTTGGAAATGAGCTTGAAGCATATCGCATAAGAACTGAACTTTGGCCATTTTACCACCCACTTTCCACCCGGGAATGTGAATTTTCAGAAAATTGGCATGCAGTTTAAAATGCAATTTCACATTGATCGTTGAAAATGAGCTTGAAGCAAATCGCATATGAACTCAACTTTCGCCTTTTTACCACCCGCTTTCCACCCTGGGATGTGAATTTTTCGGAAATATAGTAAGCAGTTTTAAATGAATTTTCACATAGATCTTTGAAAATGAGTTTGAAGCAAATCGCATAAAAATTCAACTTTCGCATTTTCTTACCACCCACTTTCCCTCCGGGAATGTGAATTTTCCGAAGAGTTGGTATGCAGTTTTAAATGAATTTTCATATTAATCTTTGAAAATTTGTTTAGAGCAAGCCGAACAAAAACTCAACTTTAGCATTTTTTGCCACCCACTTTGCACCCGGAAATGTGAACTTTCCGGAAAATTGGTATCAGTTTTAAATGAATTTTCACATAGATCTTTGAAAATGAGTTTGAAGGAAATCGCATAAAAATTCAACTTTCGAATTTTTTTAACACCCACTCTCCACCCGGGAATGTGAATTTTCCGAAAAGTTGGTATGCAGTTTTAAATGAATTTTCATAGTGATCTTTGGAAATGAGCTGGAAGCATATCGCATAAGAACTCAACTGAAGCCTTTTTACCACCCGCTTTCCACCCAAGAATGAAAATTTTCCAAAAAGTTGGTATGCAGTTTTAAATGAATTTTCATATAGATCTTTGAAAATGAGTTTGAAGCAAATCGCATAAAAACTCAACTTTCGCTTTTTTTTGTACCCACTTGCCACCCGGGAATGTGAATTTTCCAGAAAATTGGAATGCAGTTTTTAATGAATTTTCATACAGATCTTTGGGAATGAGTTTGAAGCATATCGCATTAGAACTCAACATTAGCCTTTTTACCACCCACTTTCCACCTGGGAATGTGAATTTTCGAAAAATTGGTATGCAGTTTTAAATGAATTTTCACATAGATCTTTGAAAATGAGTTTGAAGGAAATCGCATAAAAATTCAACTTTCTCATTTTTTTACCACCCACTTTCCACCCGGGAATGTGAATTTTCCGAAAAGTTGGTGTGCAGTTTTAAATGAATTTTCATATTGATCAATGGAAATGAGCTTGAAGCATATCGCATAAGAACTCAACTTAAGCCTTTTTACCACCCGCTTTCCACCCAAGAATGTGAATTTTCCGGAAAATTGGTATGCAGCTTTAAATGAATTTTCATATAGATCTTTAAAAATGAGTTTGAAGAAAATCGCATAAAAACTCAACTTTCGCATGTGGGTGAATTTTCCGGAAAATTGGTATGCAGTTTTTAATGAATTTTTATATTGATCTTTGAAAATGAGTTTGAAGCATATCGCATAAGAACTCAACTTTGGCCTTTTTACCAACCACTTTCCACCCCAGAATGTGAATTTTCCGGAAAATTGGTATGCAGTTTTAAATGAATTTTCACATAGATCTTTGAAAATGAGTTTGAAGGAAATCGCATAAAAATTCAACTTTCGCATTTTTTTACCACCCACTTTCCACCCGGGAATGTGAATTTTCCGAAAAGTTGGTATGCAGTTTTAAATGAATTTTCATAGTGATCTTTGGAAATGAGCTTGAAGCATATCGCATAAGAACTCAACTGAAGCCTTTTTACCACCCGCTTTCCACCCAAGAATGTGAATTTTCCGAAAAGTTGGTATGCAGTTTTAAATGAATTTTCATATAGATCTTTGAAAATGAGTTTGAAGCAAATCGCATAAAAACTCAACTTTCGCTTTTTTTTGTACCCACTTGCCACCCGGGAATGTGAATTTTCCAGAAAATTGGAATGCAGTTTTTAATGAATTTTCATACAGATCTTTGGGAATGAGTTTGAAGCATATCGCATTAGAACTCAACATTAGCCTTTTTACCACCCACTTTCCACCTGGGAATGTGAATTTTCGGAAAATTGGTATGCAGTTTTAAATGAATTTTCACATAGATCTTTGAAAATGAGTTTGAAGCAAATCGCATAAAATTTCAACTTTTGCATTTTTTTACCACCCACTTTCCACCCGGGAATGTGAATTTTCCGAAAAGTTGGTATGCAGTTTTAAATGAATTTTCACATAGATCTTTGAAAATGAGTTTGAAGCATATCGCATAAGAACTCAACTTAAGCCTTTTTACCACCCACTTTCCACCCCAGAATGTGAATTTTCCGGAAAATTGGTATGCAGTTTTAAATGAATTTTCACATAGATCTTTGAAAATGAGTTTGAAGGAAATCGCATAAAAATTCAACTTTCTCATTTTTTTACCACCCACTTTCCACCCGGGAATGTGAATTTTCCGAAAAGTTGGTGTGCAGTTTTAAATGAATTTTCATAGTGATCTTTGAAAATGAGCTTGAAGCATATCGCATAAGAACTCAACTGAAGCCTTTTTACCACCCGCTTTCCACCCAAGAATGTGAATTTTCCGAAAAGTTGGTATGCAGTTTTAAATGAATTTTCATATAGATCTTTGAAAATGAGTTTGAAGCAAATCGCATAAAATCTCAACTTTCGCTTTTTTTTTTGTACCCTCTTGCCACCCGGGATTGTGAATTTTCCAGAAAATTGGAATGCAGTTTTTAATGAATTTTCATACAGATCTTTGGAAATGAGTTTGAAGCATATCGCATTAGAACTCAATATTAGCCTTTTTACCACCCACTTTCCACCCGGGAATGTGAATTTTCGGAGAATTTGTATGCAGTTTTAAATGAATTTTCACATAGATCTTTGAAAATGAGTTTGAAGCAAATCGCATAAAATTTCAACTTTTGCATTTTTTTACCACCCACTTTCCACCCGGGAACGTGAATTTTCCGAAAAGTTGGTATGCAGTTTTAAATGAAGTTTCATATTGATCATTGGAAATGAGCTTGAAGCATATCGCATAAGAACTCAACTTAAGCCTTTTTACCACCCGCTTTCCACCCAAGAATGTGAATTTTCCGGAAAATTGGTATGCAGTTTTAAATGAATTTGCATATTGATCTTTGGAAATGAGCTTGAAGCATATCGCATAAGAACTCAACTTAAGCCTTTTTACCACCCACTTTCCAACCAAGAATGTGAACTTTCCGGAAAATTGGTATGCAGTTTTAAATGAATTTTCATATAGATCTTTAAAAATGAGTTTGAAGAAAATTGCATAGCAACTCAACTTTCGCATGTGGGTGAATTTTCCGGAAAATTGGTATGCAGTTTTTAATGAATTTTTATATTGATCTTTGAAAATGAGTTTGAAGCATATCGCATAAGAACTCAACTTAAGCCTTTTAACCACCCACTTTCCACCCGGGAATGTGAATTTTCCGGAAAATTGGTATGCAGGTATTTTCATATAGATCTTTGGAAATGAGTTTGAAGCATATCGCATAAGAACTCAACTTTCGTCCTATTTACCACCCACTTTCCACCCGGAAATGTGAATTTTCCGGAAAATTGGTATGCAGTTTTAAATGAATTTTCATTTTGATCTTTGGAAATGAGTTTGAAGCATATCGCATAAGAACTCAACTTTGGCCATTTTACCACCCACTTTCTACCCGGGAATGTGAATTTTCAGAAAATTGGTATGCAGTTTTTAATGAATTTTCATATTAATCTTTGAAAATTTGTTTATAGCAAGCCGAACAAAATCTCAACTTTAGCATTTTTTGCCACCCACTTTGCACCCGGAAATGTGAATTTTCCGGAAAATTGGTATGCAGTTTTAAATGAATTTTCATATAGATCTTTGAAAATGAGTTTGAAACAAATCGCATAAAAACTCATTTTTCGCCTTATTTACCACCAACTTTACACTCAGGTGGGTGAATTTTTCGGAAAATTGGTATGCAGTTTTAAATGAATTTTCATATTGATCTTTGAAACTGAGTTTGAAGCAAATCGATTTTTGGAAACGAGTTTGAAGCATATCGCATAAGAACTCAACTTTAGAATTTTTGCCACCCACTTTCCACCCCGAAATGTTCATTTTCCGGAAAATTGGTATGCAGTTTTAAATTAATTTTCATATTGATCTTTGGAAATGAGCTTGAAGCATATCGCATAAGAACTGAACTTTGGCCATTTTACCACCCACTTTCCACCCGGGAATGTGAATTTTCAGAAAATTGGTATGCAGTTTTAAATGCAATTTCACATTGATCGTTGAAAATGAGCTTGAAGCAAATCGCATATGAACTCAACTTTCGCCTTTTTACCACCCGCTTTCCACCCTGGGATGTGAATTTTTCGGAAAAATGGTAAGCAGTTTTAAATGAATTTTCACATAGATCTTTGAAAATGAGTTTGAAGCAAATCGCATAAAAATTCAACTTTCGCATTTTCTTACCACCCACTTTCCCTCCGGGAATGTGAATTTTCCGAAGAGTTGGTATGCAGTTTTAAATGAATTTTCATATTAATCTTTGAAAATTTGTTATGAGCAAGCCGAACAAAAACTCAACTTAAGCATTTTTTGCCATCCACTTTGCACCCGGAAATGTGAATTTTCCGGAAAATTGGTATGCAGTTTTAAATGAATTTTCACATAGATCTTTGAAAATGAGTTTGAAGGAAATCGCATAAAAATTCAACTTTCGCATTTTTTTACCACCCACTTTCCACCCGGGAATGTGAATTTTCCGAAAAGTTGGTATGCAGTTTTAAATGAATTTTCATAGTGATCTTTGGAAATGAGCTTGAAGCATATCGCATAAGAACTCAACTGAAGCCTTTTTACCACCCGCTTTCCACCCAAGAATGTGAATTTTCCGAAAAGTTGGTATGCAGTTTTAAATGAATTTTCATATAGATCTTTGAAAATGAGTTTGAAGCAAATCGCATAAAAACTCAACTTTCGCTTTTTTTTTGTACCCACTTGCCACCCGGGAATGTGAATTTTCCAGAAAATTGGAATGCAGTTTTTAATGAATTTTCATACAGATCTTTGGAAATGAGTTTGAAGCATATCGCATTAGAACTCAACATTAGCCTTATTACCACCCACTTTCCACCTGGGAATGTGAATTTTCGGAAAATTGGTATGCAGTTTTAAATGAATTTTCACATAGATCTTTGAAAATGAGTTTGAAGCAAATCGCATAAAATTTCAACTTTTGCATTTTTTTACCACCCACTTTCCACCCGGGAATGTGAATTTTCCGAAAAGTTGGTATGCAGTTTTAAATGAATTTTCATATTGATCAATGGAAATGAGCTTGAAGTATATCGCATAAGAACTCAACTTAAGCCTTTTTACCACCCGCTTTCCACCCAAGAATGTGAATTTTCCGGAAAATTGGTATGCAGCTTTAAATGAATTTTCATATAGATCTTTAAAAATGAGTTTGAAGAAAATCGCATAAAAACTCAACTTTCGCATGTGGGTGAATTTTCCGGAAAATTGGTATGCAGTTTTTAATGAATTTTTATATTGATCTTTGAAAATGAGTTTGAAGCATATCGCATAAGAACTCAACTTAAGCCTTTTTACCACCCGCTTTCCACCCAAGAATGTGAATTTTCCGAAAGTTGGTATGCAGTTTTAAATGAATTTTCATATTGATCTTTGAAAATGTGTTTGAAGCAAATCGCATAACAACTCAACTTAAGCCTTTTTACCACCCACTTTCCACTCGGAAATGTGAATTTTCAGGAAAATATGAATGCAGTTTTTAATGAATTTTCATATATATCTTTGAAAATGAATTTGAAGAAAATTGCATAAAAACTCAACTTTCGCACAAGTACTCAACTTTGGCCTTTTTAACAACCACTTTCCACCCCAGAATGTGAATTTTCCGGAAAATTGGTATGCAGTTTTAAATGAATTTTCACATAGATCTTTGAAAATGAGTTTGAAGGAAATCGCATAAAAATTCAACTTTCGCATTTTTTTACCACCCACTTTCCATCCGGGAATGTGAATTTTCCAGAAAATTGGAATGCAGTTTTTAATGAATTTTCATACAGATCTTTGGAAATGAGTTTGAAGCATATCGCATTAGAACTCAACATTAGCCTTTTTACCACCCACTTTCCACCCGGGAATGTGAATTTTCCGGAAAATTGGTATGCAGGTATTTTCATATAGATCTTTGGAAATGAGTTTGAAGCATATCGCATAAGAACTCAACTTTCGCATGTGGGTGAATTTTCCGGAAAATTGGTATGCAGTTTTTAATGAATTTTTATATTGATCTTCGAAAATGAGTTTGAAGCATATCGCATAAGAACTCAACTTAAGCCTTTTTACCACCCGCTTTCCACCCAAGAATGTGAATTTTCCGAAAGTTGGTATGCAGTTTTAAATAAATTTTCATATTGATCTTTGAAAATGTGTTTGAAGCAAATCGCATAACAACTCAACTTAAGCCTTTTTACCACCCACTTTCCACTCGGAAATGTGAATTTTCCGGAAAATATGAATGCAGTTTTTAATGAATTTTCATATAGATCTTTGAAAATGAATTTGAAGAAAATTGCATAAAAACTCAACTTTCGCACAAGTACTCAACTTTGGCCTTTTTACCAACCACTTTCCACCCCAGAATGTGAATTTTCCGGAAAATTGGTATGCAGTTTTTAATGAATTTTCATATAGATCTTTGAAAATGAGTTTGAAGGAAATCGCATAAACATTCAACTTTCGCATTTTTTTACCACCCACTTTCCACCCGGGAATGTGAATTTTCCGAAAAGTTGGTATGCAGTTTTAAATGAATTTTCATATTGATCAATGGAAATGAGCTTGAAGTATATCGCATAAGAACTCAACTTAAGCCTTTTTACCACCCGCTTTCCACCCAAGAATGTGAATTTTCCGGAAAATTGGTATGCAGCTTTAAATGAATTTTCATATAGATCTTTAAAAATGAGTTTGAAGAAAATCGCATAAAAACTCAACTTTCGCATGTGGGTGAATTTTCCGGAAAATTGGTATGCAGTTTTTAATGAATTTTTATATTGATCTTTGAAAATGAGTTTGAAGCATATCGCATAAGAACTCAACTTAAGCCTTTTTACCACCCGCTTTCCACCCAAGAATGTGAATTTTCCGAAAGTTGGTATGCAGTTTTAAATGAATTTTCATATTGATCTTTGAAAATGTGTTTGAAGCAAATCGCATAACAACTCAACTTAAGCCTTTTTACCACCCACTTTCCACTCGGAAATGTGAATTTTCAGGAAAATATGAATGCAGTTTTTAATGAATTTTCATATATATCTTTGAAAATGAATTTGAAGAAAATTGCATAAAAACTCAACTTTCGCACAAGTACTCAACTTTGGCCTTTTTAACAACCACTTTCCACCCCAGAATGTGAATTTTCCGGAAAATTGGTATGCAGTTTTAAATGAATTTTCACATAGATCTTTGAAAATGAGTTTGAAGGAAATCGCATAAAAATTCAACTTTCGCATTTTTTTACCACCCACTTTCCATCCGGGAATGTGAATTTTCCAGAAAATTGGAATGCAGTTTTTAATGAATTTTCATACAGATCTTTGGAAATGAGTTTGAAGCATATCGCATTAGAACTCAACATTAGCCTTTTTACCACCCACTTTCCACCCGGGAATGTGAATTTTCCGGAAAATTGGTATGCAGGTATTTTCATATAGATCTTTGGAAATGAGTTTGAAGCATATCGCATAAGAACTCAACTTTCGCATGTGGGTGAATTTTCCGGAAAATTGGTATGCAGTTTTTAATGAATTTTTATATTGATCTTCGAAAATGAGTTTGAAGCATATCGCATAAGAACTCAACTTAAGCCTTTTTACCACCCGCTTTCCACCCAAGAATGTGAATTTTCCGAAAGTTGGTATGCAGTTTTAAATAAATTTTCATATTGATCTTTGAAAATGTGTTTGAAGCAAATCGCATAACAACTCAACTTAAGCCTTTTTACCACCCACTTTCCACTCGGAAATGTGAATTTTCCGGAAAATATGAATGCAGTTTTTAATGAATTTTCATATAGATCTTTGAAAATGAATTTGAAGAAAATTGCATAAAAACTCAACTTTCGCACAAGTACTCAACTTTGGCCTTTTTACCAACCACTTTCCACCCCAGAATGTGAATTTTCCGGAAAATTGGTATGCAGTTTTAAATGAATTTTCACATAGATCTTTGAAAATGAGTTTGAAGCAAATCGCATAAAATCTCAACTTTCGCTTTTTTTTTGTACCCACTTGCCACCCGGGAATGTGAATTTTCCAGAAAATTGGAATGCAGTTTTTAATGAATTTTCATACAGATCTTTGGAAATGAGTTTGAAGCATATCGCATTAGAACTCAACATTAGCCTTTTTACCACTCACTTTCCACCCGGGAATGTGAATTTTCCGGAAAATTGGTATGCAGGTATTTTCATATAGATCTTTGGAAATGAGTTTGAAGCATATCGCATAAGAACTCAACTTTCGTCCTATTTACCACCCACTTTCCACCCGGAAATGTTCATTTTTCAGAAAATTGGTATGCAGTTTTAAATGCAATTTCACATTGATCTTTGAAAATGAGCTTGAAGCAAATCGCATATGAACTCAACTTTCGCCTTTTTACCACCCACTTTCCACCCTGGAATGTGAATTTTTCGGAAAATTGGTATGCAGTTTTAAATGAATTTTCATATTGATCTTTGGAAATGAGTTTGAAGCATATCGCATAAGAACTCAACTTTAGCCTTTTTACCACCCACTTTCCACCCCAGAATGTGAATTTTCCGGAAAATTGGTATGCAGTTTTAAATGAATTTTCACATAGATCTTTGAAAATGAGTTTGAAGGAAATCGCATATGAATTCAACTTTCGCATTTTTTTACCACCCACTTTCCACCCGGGAATGTGAATTTTCCGAAAAGTTGGTATGCAGTTTTAAATGAATTTTCATATAGATCTTTGAAAATGAGTTTGAAGCAAATCGCATAAAATCTCAACTTTCGCTTTTTTTTTTGTACCCTCTTGCCACCCGGGATTGTGAATTTTCCAGAAAATTGGAATGCAGTTTTTAATGAATTTTCATACAGATCTTTGGAAATGAGTTTGAAGCATATCGCATTAGAACTCAACATTAGCCTTTTTACCACCCACTTTCCACCCGGGAATGTGAATTTTCGGAGAATTGGTATGCAGTTTTAAATGAATTTTCACATAGATCTTTGAAAATGAGTTTGAAGCAAATCGCATAAAATTTCAACTTTTGCATTTTTTTACCACCCACTTTCCACCCGGGAATGTGAATTTTCCGAAAAGTTGGTATGCAGTTTTAAATGAAGTTTCATATTGATCATTGGAAATGAGCTTGAAGCATATCGCATAAGAACTCAACTTAAGCCTTTTTACCACCCGCTTTCCACCCAAGAATGTGAATTTTCCGAAAAGTTGGTATGCAGTTTTAAATGAATTTTCATATAGATCTTTGAAAATGAGTTTGAAGCAAATCGCATAAAATCTCAACTTTCGCTTTTTTTTTGTACCCACTTGCCACCCGGGAATGTGAATTTTCCAGAAAATTGGAATGCAGTTTTTAATGAATTTTCATACAGATCTTTGGAAATGAGTTTGAAGCATATCGCATTAGAACTCAACATTAGCCTTTTTACCACCCACTTTCCACCCGGGAATGTGAATTTTCCGGAAAATTGGTATACAGGTATTTTCATATAGATCTTTGGAAATGAGTTTGAAGCATATCGCATAAGAACTCAACTTTCGTCCTATTTACCACCCACTTTCCACCCGGAAATGTGCATTTTTCAGAAAATTGGTATGCAGTTTTAAATGCAATTTCACATTGATCTTTGAAAATGAGCTTGAAGCAAATCGCATATGAACTCAACTTTCGCCTTTTTACCACCCACTTTCCACCCTGGAATGTGAATTTTTCGGAAAATTGGTATGCAGTTTTAAATGAATTTTCATATTGATCTTTGGAAATGAGTTTGAAGCATAGCGCATAAGAACTCAACTTAAGCCTTTTTACCACCCACTTTCCACCCCAGACTGTGAATTTTCCGGAAAATTGGTATGCAGTTTTAAATGAATTTTCACATAGATCTTTGAAAATGAGTTTGAAGGAAATCGCATAAACATTCAACTTTCGCATTTTTTTACCACCCACTTTCCACCCGGGAATGTGAATTTTCCGAAAAGTTGGTATGCAGTTTTAAATGAATTTTCATAGTGATCTTTGGAAATGAGCTTGACGCATATCGCATAAGAACTCAACTGAAGCCTTTTTACCACCCGCTTTCCACCCAAGAATGTGAATTTTCCGAAAAGTTGGTATGCAGTTTTAAATGAATTTTCATATAGATCTTTGAAAATGAGTTTGAAGCAAATCGCATAAAAACTCAACTTTCGCTTTTTTTTTGTACCCTCTTGCCACCCGGGATTGTGAATTTTCCAGAAAATTGGAATGCAGTTTTTAATGAATTTTCATACAGATCTTTGGAAATAAGTTTGAAGCATATAGCATTAGAACTCAACATTAGCCTTTTTACCACCCACTTTCCACCCGGGAATGTGAATTTTCGGAGAATTGGTATGCAATTTTAAATGAATTTTCACATAGATCTTTGAAAATGAGTTTGAAGCAAATCGCATAAAATTTCAACTTAAGCCTTTTTACCACCCACTTTCCACCCAAGAATGTGAATTTTCCGGAAAATTGGTATGCAGTTTTAAATGAATTTTCATATAGATCTTTAAAAATGAGTTTGAAGAAAATCGCATAGCAACTCAACTTTCGCATGTGGGTGAATTTTCCGGAAAATTGGTATGCAGTTTTAAATGAATTTTTATATTGATCTTTGAAAATGAGTTTGAAGCATATCGCATAAGAACTCAACTTAAGCCTTTTACCACCCGCTTTCCACCCGGAAATGTGAATTTTCCGGAAAATTGGTATGCAGGTATTTTCATATAGATCTTTGGAAATGAGTTTGAAGCATATCGCATAAGAACTCAACTTTCGTCCTATTTACCACCCACTTTCCACCCGGAAATGTGCATTTTTCAGAAAATTGGTAAGCAGTTTTATATGCAATTTCACATTGATCTTTGAAAATGAGTTTGAAGCAAATCGCATATGAACTCATCTTTCGCCTTTTTACCACCCACTTTCCACCCAAGAATGTGAATTTTCCGGAAAATTGGTATGCAGTTTTAAATGAATTTGCATATTGATCTTTGGAAATGAGCTTGAAGCATATCGCATAAGAACTCAACTTAAGCCTTTTTACCACCCACTTTCCACCCAAGAATGTGAATTTTCCGGAAAATTGGTATGCAGTTTTAAATGAATTTTCATATAGATCTTTAAAAATGAGTTTGAAGAAAATCGCATAGCAACTCAACTTTCGCATGTGGGTGAATTTTCCGGAAAATTGGTATGCAGTTTTAAATGAATTTTTATATTGATCTTTGAAAATGAGTTTGAAGCATATCGCATAAGAACTCAACTTAAGCCTTTTACCACCCGCTTTCCACCCGGGAATGTGAATTTTCCGGAAAATTGGTATGCAGGTATTTTCATATAGATCTTTGGAAATGAGTTTGAAGCATATCGCATAAGAACTCAACTTTCGTCCTATTTACCACCCACTTTCCACCCGGAAATGTGCATTTTTCAGAAAATTGGTATGCAGTTTTATATGCAATTTCACATTGATCTTTGAAAATGAGTTTGAAGCAAATCGCATATGAACTCAACTTTCGCCTTTTTACCACCCACTTTCCACCCTGGAATGTGAATTTTTCGGAAAATTGGTATGCAGTTTTAAATGAATTTTCATATTGATCTTTGGAAATGAGTTTGAAGCATATCGCATAAGAACTCAACTTTAGCCTTTTTACCACCCACTTTCCACCCCAGAATGTGAATTTTCCGGAAAATTGGTATGCAGTTTTAAATGAATTTTCACATAGATCTTTGAAAATGAGTTTGAAGGAAATCGCATAAAAATTCAACTTTCGCATTTTTTTACCACCCACTTTCCACCCGGGAATGGTAAATTTTCCGAAAAGTTGGTATGCAGTTTTAAATGAATTTTCATAGTGATCTTTGGAAATGAGCTTGAAGCATATCGCATAAGAACTCAACTGAAGCCTTTTTACCACCCGCTTTCCACCCAAGAATGTGAATTTTCCGAAAAGTTGGTATGCAGTTTTAAATGAATTTTCATATAGATCTTTGAAAATGAGTTTGAAGCAAATCGCATAAAATCTCAACTTTCGCTTTTTTTTTGTACCCACTTGCCACCCGGGAATGTGAATTTTCCGGAAAATTGGTATGCAGTTTTAAATGAATTTTCACATAGATCTTTGAAAATGAGTTTGAAGGAAATCGCATAAAAATTCAACTTTCGCATTTTTTTACCACCCACTTTCCACCCGGGAATGGTAAATTTTCCGAAAAGTTGGTATGCAGTTTTAAATGAATTTTCATAGTGATCTTTGGAAATGAGCTTGAAGCATATCGCATAAGAACTCAACTGAAGCCTTTTTACCACCCGCTTTCCACCCAAGAATGTGAATTTTCCGAAAAGTTGGTATGCAGTTTTAAATGAATTTTCATATAGATCTTTGAAAATGAGTTTGAAGCATATCGCATTAGAACTCAACATTAGCCTTTTTACCACCCACTTTCCACCCGGGAATGTGAATTTTCCGGAAAATTGGTATACAGGTATTTTCATATAGATCTTTGGAAATGAGTTTGAAGCATATCGCATAAGAACTCAACTTTCGTCCTATTTACCACCCACTTTCCACCCGGAAATGTGCATTTTTCAGAAAATTGGTATGCAGTTTTAAATGCAATTTCACATTGATCTTTGAAAATGAGCTTGAAGCAAATCGCATATGAACTCAACTTTCGCCTTTTTACCACCCACTTTCCACCCTGGAATGTGAATTTTTCGGAAAATTGGTATGCAGTTTTAAATGAATTTTCATATTGATCTTTGGAAATGAGTTTGAAGCATAGCGCATAAGAACTCAACTTAAGCCTTTTTACCACCCACTTTCCACCCCAGACTGTGAATTTTCCGGAAAATTGGTATGCAGTTTTAAATGAATTTTCACATAGATCTTTGAAAATGAGTTTGAAGGAAATCGCATAAACATTCAACTTTCGCATTTTTTTACCACCCACTTTCCACCCGGGAATGTGAATTTTCCGAAAAGTTGGTATGCAGTTTTAAATGAATTTTCATAGTGATCTTTGGAAATGAGCTTGACGCATATCGCATAAGAACTCAACTGAAGCCTTTTTACCACCCGCTTTCCACCCAAGAATGTGAATTTTCCGAAAAGTTGGTATGCAGTTTTAAATGAATTTTCATATAGATCTTTGAAAATGAGTTTGAAGCAAATCGCATAAAATTTCAACTTTCGCTTTTTTTTTGTACCCTCTTGCCACCCGGGAATGTGAATTTTCCAGAAAATTGGAATGCAGTTTTTAATGAATTTTCATCCAGATCTTTGGAAATAAGTTTGAAGCATATCGCATTAGAACTCAACATTAGCCTTTTTACCACCCACTTTCCACCCGGGAATGTGAATTTTCGGAGAATTGGTATGCAGTTTTAAATGAATTTTCACATAGATCTTTGAAAATGAGTTTGAAGCAAATCGCATAAAATTTCAACTTTTGCATTTTTTTACCACCCACTTTCCACCCGGGAATGTGAATTTTCGGAGAATTGGTATGCAGTTTTAAATGAATTTTCACATAGATCTTTGAAAATGAGTTTGAAGCAAATCGCATAAAATTTCAACTTTTGCATTTTTTTACCACCCACTTTCCACCCAAGAATGTGAATTTTCCGGAAAATTTGTAAGCAGTTTTAAATGAATTTTCATATAGATCTTTAAAAATGAGTTTGAAGAAAATCGCATAAAAACTCAACTTTCGCATGTGGGTGAATTTTCCGGAAAATTGGTATGCAGTTTTAAATGAATTTTTATATTGATCTTTGAAAATGAGTTTGAAGCATATCGCATAAGAACTCAACTTAAGCATTTTTACCACCCGCTTTCCACCCGGGAATGTGAATTTTCCGGAAAATTGGTATGCAGGTATTTTCATATAGATCTTTGGAAATGAGTTTGAAGAATATCGCACAAGTACTCAACTTTGGCCTTTTTACCACCCACTTTCCACCCGGAAATGTGCATTTTTCAGAAAATTGGTATGCAGTTTTAAATGCAATTTCACATTGATCTTTGAAAATGAGCTTGAAGCAAATCGCATATGAACTCAACTTTCGCCTTTTTACCACCCACTTTCCACCCTGGAATGTGAATTTTTCGGAAAATTGGTATGCAGTTTTAAATGAATTTTCATATATAATTTTTGAAAATGAGTTTGAAGCAAATCGCATAAAAACTCAACTTTCGCTTTTTTTTTTGTACCCACTTGCCACCCGGGAATGTGAATTTTCCAGAAAATTGGAATGCAGTTTTTAATGAATTTTCATACAGATCTTTGGAAATGAGTTTGAAGCATATCGCATTAGAACTCAACATTAGCCTTTTTACCACCCACTTTCCACCCGGGAATGTGAATTTTCGGAAAATTGGTATGCAGTTTTTAATGAATTTTCACATAGATCTTTGAAAATGAGTTTGAAGCAAATCGCATAAAAATTCAACTTTTGCATTTTTTTACCACCCACTTTCCACCCGGGAATGTGAATTTCCGAAAATTTGGTATGCAGCTTTAAATGAATTTTCATATAGATCTTTAAAAATGAGTTTGAAGAAAATCGCATAAAAACTCAACTTTCGCATGTGGGTGAATTTTCCGGAAAATTGGTATGCAGTTTTTAATGAATTTTTATATTGATCTTTGAAAATGAGTTTGAAGCATATCGCATAAGAACTCAACTTAAGCCTTTTTACCACCCGCTTTCCACCCAAGAATGTGAATTTTCCGAAAGTTGGTATGCAGTTTTAAAGGAATTTTCATATTGATCTTTGAAAATGTGTTTGGAGCAAATCGCATAACAACTCAACTTAAGCCTTTTTACCACCCACTTTCCACCCGGGAATGTGAATTTTCCGAAAATTTGGTATGCAGTTTTAAATGAATTTTCATATTGATCATTGGAAATAAGCTTGAAGCATATCACATAAGAACTCAACTTAAGCCTTTTTACCACCCGCTTTCCACCCAAGAATGTGAACTTTCCGGAAAATTGGTATGCAGTCTTAAATGAATTTTTATATTGATCTTTGGAAATGAGCTTGAAGCATATCGCATAAGAACTCAACTTAAGCCTTTTTACCACCCGCTTTCCACCCAAGAATGTGAATTTTCCGGAAAATTGGTATGCAGCTTTAAATGAATTTTCATATAGATCTTTAAAAATGAGTTTGAAGAAAATCGCATAAAAACTCAACTTTCGCATGTGGGTGAATTTTCCGGAAAATTGGTATGCAGTTTTTAATGAATTTTTATATTGATCTTTGAAAATGAGTTTGAAGCATATCGCATAAGAACTCAACTTAAGCCTTTTTACCACCCGCTTTCCACCCAAGAATGTGAATTTTCCGGAAAATTGGTATGCAGCTTTAAATGAATTTTCATATAGATCTTTAAAAATGAGTTTGAAGCAAATCGCATAAAAACTCAACTTTCGCATGTGGGTGAATTTTCCGGAAAATTGGTATGCAGTTTTTAATGAATTTTTATATTGATCTTTGAAAATGAGTTTGAAGCATATCGCATAAGAACTCAACTTAAGCCTTTTTACCACCCGCTTTCCACCCAAGAATGTGAATTTTCCGAAAGTTGGTATGCAGTTTTAAATGAATTTTCATATTGATCTTTGAAAATGTGTTTGAAGCAAATCGCATAACAACTCAACTTTCGCATGTGCGTGAATTTTCCAGAAAATTGGAATGCAGTTTTTAATGAATTTTCATACAGATCTTTGGAAATGAGTTTGAAGCATATCGCATTAGAGCTCAACATTGGCCTTTTTACCACCCACTTTCCACCTGGGAATGTGAATTTTCGGAAAATTGGTATGCAGTTTTAAATGAATTTTCACATAGATCTTTGAAAATGAGTTTGAAGCAAATCGCATAAAAATTCAACTTTTGCATTTTTTTACCACCCGCTTTCCACCCAAGAATGTGAATTTTCCGGAAAATTGGTATGCAGTTTTAAATGAATTTTCATATAGATCTTTAAAAATGAGTTTGAGAAAATCGCATAAAAACTCAACTTTCGCATGTGGGTGAATTTTCCGGAAAATTGGTATGCAGTTTTTAATGAATTTTTATATTGATCTTTGAAAATGAGTTTGAAGCATATCGCATAAGAACTCAACTTTCGCATTTTTTTACCACCCACTTTCCACCCGGGAATGTGAATTTTCCGAAAAGTTGGTATGCAGTTTTAAATGAATTTTCATAGTGATCTTTGGAAATGAGCTTGAAGCATATCGCATAAGAACTCAACTGAAGCCTTTTTACCACCCGCTTTCCACCCAAGAATGTGAATTTTCCGAAAAGTTGGTATGCAGTTTTAAATGAATTTTCATATAGATCTTTGAAAATGAGTTTGAAGCAAATCGCATAAAAACTCAAGTTTCGCTTCTTTTTGTACCCACTTGCCACCCGGGAATGTGAATTTTCCAGAAAATTGGAATGCAGTTTTTAATAAATTTTCATACAGATCTTTGGAAATGAGTTTGAAGCATATCGCATTAGAGCTCAACATTGGCCTTTTTACCACCCACTTTCCACCTGGGAATGTGAATTTTCGGAAAATTGGTATGCAGTTTTAAATGAATTTTCACATAGATCTTTGAAAATGAGTTTGAAGCAAATCGCATAAAAATTCAACTTTTGCATTTTTTTACCACCCGCTTTCCACCCAAGAATGTGAATTTACCGGAAAATTGGTATGCAGTTTTAAATGAATTTTCATATTGATCTTTGGAAATGAGCTTGAAGCATATCGCATAAGAACTCAACTTAAGCCTTTTTACCACCCGCTTTCCACCCAAGAATGTGAATTTTCCGGAAAATTGGTATGCAGTTTTAAATGAATTTTCATATAGATCTTTAAAAATGAGTTTGAGAAAATCGCATAAAAACTCAACTTTCGCATGTGGGTGAATTTTCCGGAAAATTGGTATGCAGTTTTTAATGAATTTTTATATTGATCTTTGAAAATGAGTTTGAAGCATATCGCATAAGAACTCAACTTAAGCCTTTTTACCACCCGCTTTCCACCCAAGAATGTGAATTTTCCGAAAGTTGGTATGCAGTTTTAAATGAATTTTCATATTGATCTTTGAAAATGTGTTTGAAGCAAATCGCATAACAACTCAACTTAAGCCTTTTTACCACCCACTTTCCACTCGGAAATGTGAATTTTCCGGAAAATATGTATGCAGTTTTTAATGAATTTTCATATAGATCTTTGAAAATGAGTTTGAAGCAATTCGCATAAAAACTCAACTTTCGCATGTGGGTGAATTTTCCGGAAAATTGGTATGCATTTTTTAATGAATTTTTATATTGATCTTTGAAAATGAGTTTGAAGTATATCGCATAAGAACTCAACTTTAGCCTTTTTACCACCCGCTTTCCACCCAAGAATGTGAATTTTCCGAAAGTTGGTATGCAGTTTTAAATGAATTTTCAAATTGATCTTTGAAAATGTGTTTGGAGCAAATCGCATAACAACTCAACTTAAGCCTTTTTACCACCCTTTTTCCACCCGGAAATGTGAATTTTCTGGAAAATTGGTATGCTGTTTTAAATGAATTTTCATATAGATCTTTGAAAATGAGTTTGAAGCAAATCGCATTAAAATGAATGTGAATTTTCCGAAAAGTTGGTATGCAGCTTCAAATGAATTTTCATATAGATCTTTGAAAATGAGTTTGAAGCAAATCGATTAAGAACTCAACTTTGGCTTTTTTACCACCCACTTTCCACCCAGAGGAGTGAATTTTCCGGAAAATTGGTGTTCAGTTTTAAATGAATTTTCAAATTGATGCTTCACCCACTTTCCACTCGGAAATGTGAATTTTCCGGAAAATATGTATGCAGTTTTTAATGAATTTTCATATAGATCTTTGAAAATGAATTTGAAGAAAATTGCATAAAAACTCAACTTTCGCACAAGTACTCAACTTTGGCCTTTTTACCAACCACTTTCCGCCCGGGAATGTGAATTTGCCGGAAAATTGGTATGCAGTTTTAAATGAATTTTCATATAGATCTTTGAAAATGAGTTTGAAGCAACACGCAAAAGAACTCAACTTTGGCCTTTTTACCACCCACTTTTCACCCGGGAATGTGAATTTTCCGGAAAATTGGTATGCAATTCTAAATGAATTTTCATATTGACCTTTGAAAATGAGTTTGAAGCAAATCGCATATGAATTCAACTTTGGCCTTTTTACCACCCACTTTCCACCCAAGAATGTAAATTTGCCGGAAAATTGGTATGCAGTTTTAAATGAATTTTCACCTAGATCTTGGAAAATGAGTTTGAAGCAAATCGCATAAAAATTCAACTTTTGCATTTTTTTACCACCCACTTTCCACCCGGGAATGTGAATTTTCCGAAAAGTTGGTATGCAGTTTTAAATGAATTTTCATAGTGATCATTGGAAATGAGCTTGAAGCATATCGCATAAGAACTCAACTTAAGCCTTTTAACCACCCACTTTCCACCCAAGAATGTGAATTTTCCGGAAAATTGGTATGCAGTTTTAAATGAATTTTCATATTGATCTTTGGAAATGAGCTTGAAGCATATCGCATAAGAACTCAACTTAAGCCTTTTTACCACCCGCTTTCCACCCAAGAATGCGAATTTTCCGGAAAATGGATCATATAGATCTTTGAAAATGAGTTTGAAGCAAATCGCATAAAAACTCAACTTTCGCATGTGGGTGAATTTTCCGGAAAATTGGTATGCGGTTTTTAATGAATTTTTATATTGATCTTTGAAAATGAGTTTGAAGCATATCGCATAAGAACTCAACTTTAGCCTTTTTACCACCCGCTTTCCACCCAAGAATGTGAATTTTCCGAAAGTTGGTATGCAGTTTTAAATGAATTTTCATATTGATCTTTGAAAATGTGTTTGGAGCAAATCGCATAACAACTCAACTTAAGCCTTTTTACCTTCCACTTTCCACCCGAAAATGTGAATTTTCTGGAAAATTGGTATGCAGTTTTAAATGAATTTTCATATAGATCTTTGAAAATGAGTTTGAAGCAAATCGCATTAAAATGAATGTGAATTTTCCGAAAAGTTGGTATGCAGCTTCAAATGAATTTTCATATAGATCTTTGAAAATGAGTTTGAAGCAAATCGATTAAGAACTCATTTTTGGCCTTTTTACCACCCACTTCCTACCCAGAGGAGTGAATTTTGCGGAAAATTGGTGTTCAGTTTTAAATGAATTTTCAAATTGATGCTTAACCCACTTTCCACTCGGAAATGTGAATTTTCCGGAAAATAAGTATGCAGTTTTTAATGAATTTTCATATAGATCTTTGAAAATGATTTTGAAGAAAATTGCATAAAAACTCAACTTTCGCATAAGTACTCAACTTTTGCCTTTTTACCACCCACTTCCCACCCGGAAATGTTAAATTTCCGGAAAATAGGTATACAGCTTTTAATGAATTTTCATATTGATCTTTGGAAATGAGTTTGAAGCAAATCGCACAAAAACTGAACTTAAGCATTTTTTACCACCCACTTTCCACCCAAGAATGTGAATTTTCCGAAAGTTGGTATGCAGTTTTAAATGAATTTTCATATTGATCTTTGAAAATGTGTTTGGAGCAAATCGCATAACAACTCAACTTAAGCCTTTTTACCTTCCAGTTTCCACCCGAAAATGTGAATTTTCTGGAAAATTGGTATGCAGTTTTAAATGAATTTTCATATAGATCTTTGAAAATGAGTTTGAAGCAAATCGCATTAAAATGAATGTGAATTTTCCGAAAAGTTGGTATGCAGCTTCAAATGAATTTTCATATAGATCTTTGAAAATGAGTTTGAAGCATATCGCATAAGAACTCAACTTTAGCCTTTTTACCACCCGCTTTCCACCCAAGAATGTGAATTTTCCGAAAGTTGGTATGCAGTTTTAAATGAATTTTCATATTGATCTTTGAAAATGTGTTTGGAGCAAATCGCATAACAACTCAACTTAAGCCTTTTTACTTTCCACTTTCCACCCGAAAATGTGAATTTTCTGGAAAATTGGTATGCAGTTTTAAATGAATTTTCATATAGATCTTTGAAAATGAGTTTGAAGCAAATCGCATTAAAATGAATGTGAATTTTCCGAAAAGTTGGTATGCAGCTTCAAATGAATTTTCATATAGATCTTTGAAAATGAGTTTGAAGCATATCGCATAAGAACTCAACTTTAGCCTTTTTACCACCCGCTTTCCACCCAAGAATGTGAATTTTCCGAAAGTTGGTATGCAGTTTTAAATGCATTTTCATATTGATCTTTGAAAATGTGTTTGGAGCAAATCGCATAACAACTCAACTTAAGCCTTTTTACCTTCCACTTTCCACCCGGAAATGTGAATTTTCTGGAAAATTGGTATACAGTTTTAAATGAATTTTTAGATTGATCTTTGAAAATGAGTTTTTAACAAATCGCATGAGAACTCAACTTTCGCCCCATTTACCACCCACTTTCCACCCGGATATGTGCATTTTCCGGAAAATTGGTATGCAGTTTGAAATTAATTTTCATATAGATCTTTGAAAATGAGTTTGAAGCAAATCGCATAAAAACTCAACTTTCGCATTTTTTACCACCCACTTTCCACCCGGGAATGTGAATTTTCCGGAAAATTGGTTTGCAGGTATTTTCATATAGATCTTTGGAAATGAGTTTGAAGCATATCGCATAAGAACTCAACTTTCGTCCTATTTACCACCCACTTTCCACCCGGAAATGTGCATTTTGAATTTTCATATTAATCTTTGAAAATTTGTTTAGAGCAAGCCGAACAAAAACTCAACTTCAGCATTTTTTGCCACCCACTTTGCACCCGGAAATGTGAATTTTCCGGAAAATTGGTATGCAGTTTTAACTGAATTTTCACATAGATCTTTGAAAATGAGTTTGAAGGAAATCGCATAAAAATTCAACTTTCGCATTTTTTTACCACCCACTTTCCACCCGGGAATGTGAATTTTCCGAAAAGTTGGTATGCAGTTTTAAATGAATTTTCATAGTGATCTTTGGAAATGAGCTTGAAGCATATCGCATTAGAATTCAACTGAAGCCTTTTTACCACCCGCTTTCCACCCAAGAATGTGAATTTTCCGAAAATTGGAATGCAGTTTTTAATGAATTTTCATACAGATCTTTGGAAATGAGTTTGAAGCATATCGCATTAGAACTCAACATTGGCCTTTTTACCACCCACTTTCCACCTGGGAATGTGAATTTTCGGAAAATTGGTATGCAGTTCTAAATGAATTTTCATATTGACCTTTGAAAATGAGTTTGAAGCAAATCGCATATGAATTCAACTTTGGCCTTTTTACCACCCACTTTCCAACCAAGAATGTAAATTTGCCGGAAAATTGGTATGCAGTTTGAAATGAATTTTCATATAGATCTTTGAAAATGAGTTTGAAGCAAATCGCATTAAAACTCAACTTTCGCATTTTTTACCACCCACTTTCCACCCGGGAATGTGAATTTTCCGGAAAATTGGTATGCAGGTATTTTCATATAGATCTTTGGAAATGAGTTTGAAGCATATCACATAAGAACTCAACTTTCGTCCTATTTACCACCCACTTTCCACCCGGAAATGTGCATTTTGAATTTTCATATTAATCTTTGAAAATTTGTTTAGAGCAAGCCGAACAAAAACTCAACTTCAGCATTTTTTGCCACCCACTTTGCACCCGGAAATGTGAATTTTCCGGAAAATTGGTATGCAGTTTTAACTGAATTTTCACATAGATCTTTGAAAATGAGTTTGAAGGAAATCGCATAAAAATTCAACTTTCGCATTTTTTTACCACCCACTTTCCACCCGGGAATGTGAATTTTCCGAAAAGTTGGTATGCAGTTTTAAATGAATTTTCATAGTGATCTTTGGAAATGAGCTTGAAGCATATCGCATTAGAATTCAACTGAAGCCTTTTTACCACCCGCTTTCCACCCAAGAATGTGAATTTTCCGAAAATTGGAATGCAGTTTTTAATGAATTTTCATACAGATCTTTGGAAATGAGTTTGAAGCATATCGCATTAGAACTCAACATTGGCCTTTTTACCACCCACTTTCCACCTGGGAATGTGAATTTTCGGAAAATTGGTATGCAGTTTTTAATGAATTTTCATATAGATCTTTGAAAATGAGTTTGAAGCAACACGCAAAAGAACTGAACTTTGGCCTTTTTACCACCCACTTTTCACCCGGGAATGTGAATTTTCCGGAAAATTGGTATGCAGTTCTAAATGAATTTTCATATTGACCTTTGAAAATGAGTTTGAAGCAAATCGCATATGAATTCAACTTTGGCCTTTTTACCACCCACTTTCCAACCAAGAATGTAAATTTGACGGAAAATTGGTATGCAGTTTGAAATGAACTTTCATATAGATCTTTGAAAATGAGTTTGAAGCAAATCGCATTAAAACTCAACTTTCGCATTTTTTACCACCCACTTTCCACCCGGGAATGTGAATTTTCCGGAAAATTGGTATGCAGGTATTTTCATATAGATCTTTGGAAATGAGTTTGAAGCATATCGCATAAGAACTCAACTTTCGTCCTATTTACCACCCACTTTCCACCCGGAAATGTGCATTTTCCGGAAAATTGGTATGCAGTTTTAAATGAATTTTCATATTGATCTTTGGAAATGAGTTTGAAGCATATCGCATCAGAACTCAACTTTGGCCATTTTACCACCCACTTTCCACCCGGGAATGTGAATTTTCAGAAAATTGGTATGCAGTTTTAATGAATTTTCATATTAATCTTTGAAAATTTGTTTAGAGCAAGCCGAACAAAAACTCAACTTCAGCATTTTTTGCCACCCACTTTGCACCCGGAAATGTGAATTTTCCGGAAAATTGGTATGCAGTTTTAAATGAATTTTCACATAGATCTTTGAAAATGAGTTTGAAGGAAATCGCATAAAAATTCAACTTTCGCATTTTTTTACCACCCACTTTCCACCCGGGAATGTGAATTTTCCGAAAAGTTGGTATGCAGTTTTAAATGAATTTTCATAGTGATCTTTGGAAATGAGCTTGAAGCATATCGCATAAGAATTCAACTGAAGCCTTTTTACCACCCGCTTTCCACCCAAGAATGTGAATTTTCCGAAAAGTTGGTATGCAGTTTTAAATGAATTTTCATATAGATCTTTGAAAATGAGTTTGAAGCAAATCGCATAAAAACTCAACTTTCGCTTTTTTTTTGTACCCACTTGCCACCCGGGAATGTGAATTTTCCAGAAAATTGGAATGCAGTTTTTAATGAATTTTCATACAGATCTTTGGAAATGAGTTTGAAGCATATCGCATTAGAACTCAACATTGGCCTTTTTACCACCCACTTTCCACCTGGGAATGTGAATTTTCGGAAAATTGGTATGCAGTTTTAAATGAATTTTCACATAGATCTTTGAAAATGAGTTTGAAGCAAATCGCATAAAAATTCAACTTTTGCATTTTTTTACCACCCGCTTTCCACCCAAGAATGTGAATTTTCCGGAAAATTGGTATGCAGTTTTAAATGAATTTTCATATTGATCTTTGGAAATGAGTTTGAAGCATATCGCATAAGAACTCAACTGAAGCCTTTTTACCACCCGCTTTCCACCCAAGAATGTGAATTTTGCGGAAAATTGGTATGCAGATTTAAATGAATTTTCATATAGATCTTTAAAAATGAGTTTGAAGAAAATCGCACAAAAACTCAATTTTCGCATGTGGGTGAATTTTCAGGAAAATTGGTATGCAGTTTTTAATGAATTTTTATATTGATCTTTGAAAATGAGTTTGAAGCATATCGCATAAGAACTCAACTTAAGCCTTTTTACCACCCGCTTTCCACCCAAGAATGTGAATTTTCCGAAAGTTGGTATGCAGTTTTAAATGAATTTTCATATTGATCTTTGAAAATGTGTTTGAAGCAAATCGCATAACAACTCAACTTAAGCCTTTTTACCACCCACTTTCCACTCGGAAATGTGAATTTTCCGGAAAATATGTATGCAGTTTTTAATGAATTTTCATATAGATCTTTGAAAATGAATTTGAAGAAAATTGCATAAAAACTCAACTTTCGCACAAGTACTCAACATTGGCCTTTTTACCAACCACTTTCCGCCCGGGAATGTGAATTTGCCGGAAAATTGGTATGCAGTTTTAAATGAATTTTCATATAGATCTTTAAAAATGAGTTTGAAGCAACACGCAAAAGAACTCAACTTTGGCCTTTTTACCACCCACTTTTCACCCGGGAATGTGAATTTTCCGGAAAATTGGTATGCAGTTCTAAATGAATTTTCATATTGACCTTTGAAAATGAGTTTGAAGCAAATCGCATATGAATTCAACTTTGGCCTTTTTACCACCCACTTTCCAACCAAGAATGTAAATTTGCCGGAAAATTGGTATGCAGTTTTAAATGAATTTTCATATAGATCTTTGAAAATGAGTTTGAAGCAAATCGCATAAAAACTCAACTTTCGCATTTTTTACCACCCACTTTCCACCCGGGAATGTGAATTTTCCGGAAAATTGGTATGCAGGTATTTTTATATAGATCTTTGGAAATGAGTTTGAAGCATATCGCATAAGAACTCAACTTTCGTCCTATTTACCACCCACTTTCCACCCGGAAATGTTCATTTTCCGGAAAATTGGTATGCAGTTTTAAATGAATTTTCATATTGATCTTTGGAAATGAGTTTGAAGCATATCGCATCAGAACTCAACTTTGGCCATTTTACCACCCACTTTCCACCCGGGAAAGTGAATTTTCAGAAAATTGGTATGCAGTTTTTAATGAATTTTCATATTAACCTTTGAAAATTTGTTTAGAGCAAGCCGAACAAAAACTCAACTTCAGCATTTTTTGCCACCCACTTTGCACCCGGAAATGTGAATTTTCCGGAAAATTGGTATGCAGTTTTAAATGAATTTTCACATAGATCTTTGAAAATGAGTTTGAAGGAAATCGCATAAAAATTCAACTTTCGCATTTTTTTACCACCCACTTTCCACCCGGGAATGTGAATTTTCCGAAAAGTTGGTATGCAGTTTTAAATGAATTTTCATAGTGATCTTTGGAAATGAGCTTGAAGCATATCGCATAAAAATTCAACTTTCGCATTTTTTTACCACCCACTTTCCACCCGGGAATGTGAATTTTCCGAAAAGTTGGTATGCAGTTTTAAATGAATTTTCATATAGATCTTTGAAAATGAGTTTGAAGCAAATCGCATAAAAACTCAACTTTCGCTTTTTTTTTGTACCCACTTGCCACCCGGGAATGTGAATTTTCCAGAAAATTGGAATGCAGTTTTTAATGAATTTTCATACAGATCTTTGGAAATGAGTTTGAAGCATATCGCATTAGAACTCAACATTGGCCTTTTTACCACCCACTTTCCACCTGGGAATGTGAATTTTCGGAAAATTGGTATGCAGTTTTAAATGAATTTTCACATAGATCTTTGAAAATGAGTTTGAAGCAAATCGCATAAAAATTCAACTTTTGCATTTTTTTACCACCCGCTTTCCACCCAAGAATGTGAATTTTCCGGAAAATTGGTATGCAGTTTTAAATGAATTTTCATATTGATCTTTGGAAATGAGCTTGAAGCATATCGCATAAGAACTCAACTTAAGCCTTTTTACCACCCGCTTTCCACCCAAGAATGTGAATTTTCCGGAAAATTGGTATGCAGTTTTAAATGAATTTTCATATAGATCTTTAAAAATGAGTTTGAGAAAATCGCACAAAAACTCAACTTTCGCATGTGGGTGAATTTTCCGGAAAATTGGTATGCAGTTTTTAATGAATTTTTATATTGATCTTTGAAAATGAGTTTGAAGCATATCGCATAAGAACTCAACTTAAGCCTTTTTACCACCCGCTTTCCACCCAAGAATGTGAATTTTCCGAAAGTTGGTATGCAGTTTTAAATGAATTTTCATATTGATCTTTGAAAATGTGTTTGAAGCAAATCGCATAACAACTCAACTTAAGCCTTTTTACCACCCACTTTCCACTCGGAAATGTGAATTTTCCGGAAAATATGTATGCAGTTTTTAATGAATTTTCATATAGATCTTTGAAAATGAGTTTGAAGCAAATCGCATTAAAATGAATGTGAATTTTCCGAAAAGTTGGTATGCAGCTTCAAATGAATTTTCATATAGATCTTTGAAAATGAGTTTGAAGCAAATCGATTAAGAACTCAACTTTGGCCTTTTTACCACCCACTTTCCACCCAGAGGAGTGAATTTTCCGGAAAATTGGTGTTCAGTTTTAAATGAATTTTCAAATTGATGCTTCACCCACTTTCCACTCGGAAATGTGAATTTTCCGGAAAATATGTATGCAGTTTTTAATGAATTTTCATATAGATCTTTGAAAATGAATTTGAAGAAAATTGCATAAAAACTCAACTTTCGCACAAGTACTCAACTTTGGCCTTTTTACCAACCACTTTCCGCCCGGGAATGTGAATTTGCCGGAAAATTGGTATGCAGTTTTAAATGAATTTTCATATAGATCTTTGAAAATGAGTTTGAAGCAACACGCAAAAGAACTCAACTTTGGCCTTTTTACCACCCACTTTTCACCCGGGAATGTGAATTTTCCGGAAAATTGGTATGCAATTCTAAATGAATTTTCATATTGACCTTTGAAAATGAGTTTGAAGCAAATCGCATATGAATTCAACTTTGGCCTTTTTACCACCCACTTTCCACCCAAGAATGTAAATTTGCCGGAAAATTGGTATGCAGTTTTAAATGAATTTTCACATAGATCTTTCCACCCGGGAATGTGAATTTTCCGAAAAGTTGGTATGCAGTTTTAAATTAATTTTCATATTGATCATTGGAAATGAGCTTGAAGCATATCGCATAAGAACTCAACTTAAGCCTTTTTACCACCCACTTTCCACCCAAGAATGTGAATTTTCCGGAAAATTGGTATGCAGTTTTAAATGAATTTTCATATTGATCTTTGGAAATGAGCTTGAAGCATATCGCATAAGAACTCAACTTAAGCCTTTTAACCACCCGCTTTCCACCCAAGAATGCGAATTTTCCGGAAAATGGATCATATAGATCTTTGAAAATGAGTTTGAAGCAAATCGCATAAAAACTCAACTTTCGCATGTGGGTGAATTTTCCGGAAAATTGGTATGCGGTTTTTAATGAATTTTTATATTGATCTTTGAAAATGAGTTTGAAGCATATCGCATAAGAACTCAACTTTAGCCTTTTTACCACCCGCTTTCCACCCAAGAATGTGAATTTTCCGAAACTTAGTATGCAGTTTTAAATGAATTTTCATATTGATCTTTGAAAATGTGTTTGGAGCGATTAAGAACTCATTTTTGGCCTTTTTACCACCCACTTTCCACCCAGAGGAGTGAATTTTGCGGAAAATTGGTGTTCAGTTTTAAATGAATTTTCAAATTGATGCTTAACCCACTTTCCACTCGGAAATGTGAATTTTCCGGAAAATAAGTATGCAGTTTTTAATGAATTTTCATATAGATCTTTGAAAATGATTTTGAAGAAAATTGCATAAAAACTCAACTTTCGCATAAGTACTCAACTTTTGCCTTTTTACCACCCACTTCCCACCCGGAAATGTTAAATTTCCGGAAAATTGGTATACAGCTTTTAATGAATTTTCATATTGATCTTTGGAAATGAGTTTGAAGCAAATCGCACAAAAACTGAACTTAAGCATTTTTTACCACCCACTTTCCACCCAAGAATGTGAATTTTCCGAAAGTTGGTATGCAGTTTTAAATGAATTTTCATATTGATCTTTGAAAATGTGTTTGGAGCAAATCGCATAACAACTCAACTTAAGCCTTTTTACCTTCCACTTTCCACCCGAAAATGTGAATTTTCTGGAAAATTGGTATTCAGTTTTAAATGAATTTTCATATAGATCTTTGAAAATGAGTTTGAAGCAAATCGCATTAAAATGAATGTGAATTTTCCGAAAAGTTGGTATGCAGCTTCAAATGAATTTTCATATAGATATTTGAAAATGAGTTTGAAGCATATCGCATAAGAACTCAACTGAAGCCTTTTTACCACCCGCTTTCCACCCAAGAATGTGAATTTTCCGAAAGTTGGTATGCAGTTTTAAATGAATTTTCATATTGATCTTTGAAAATGTGTTTGGAGCAAATCGCATAACAACTCAACTTAAGCCTTTTTACTTTCCACTTTCCACCCGAAAATGTGAATTTTCTGGAAAATTGGTATGCAGTTTTAAATGAATTTTCATATAGATCTTTGAAAATGAGTTTGAAGCAAATCGCATTAAAATGAATGTGAATTTTCCGAAAAGTTGGTATGCAGCTTCAAATGAATTTTCATATAGATCTTTGAAAATGAGTTTGGAGCATATCGCATAAGAACTCAACTTTAGCCTTTTTACCACCCGCTTTCCACCCAAGAATGTGAATTTTCCGAAAGTTGGTATGCAGTTTTAAATGAATTTTCATATCGATCTTTGAAAATGAGTTTGGAATAAATCGCATAAGAACTCAACTTTCGTCCTATTTACCACCCACTTTCCACCCGGAAATGTGCATTTTCCGAAAAATTGGTATGCAGTTTTAAATGAATTTTCATATTGATCTTTGGAAATGATTTTTAAGCATATCGCATAAGAACTCAACTTTAGCCTTTTTACCACCCGCTTTCCACCCAAGAATGTGAATTTTCCGAAAGTTGGTATGCAGTTTTAAATGAATTTTCATATCGATCTTTGAAAATGAGTTTGAAGCAAATCGCATAAAAACCCAACTTTGGCATTTTTTTACCACCCACTTTCCACCCGGTAATGTGAATTTTCCGGAAAATTGGTATGCAGTTTGAAATGAATTTTCATATAGATCTTTGAAAATGAGTTTGAAGCAAATCGCATAAAAACTCAACTTTCGCATTTTTTTACCACCCACTTTCCTTCCGGGAATGTGAATTTTCGGGAAAATTGGTATGCAGTTTTAAATGAATTTTCATATTGATCTTTGAAAATGAGTTTGAAGCAAATCGCATAAAAACTCAACTTTCGCATTTTTTTACCACCCACTTTCCTTCCGGGAATGTGAATTTTCTGGAAAATTGGTATGCAGTTTTAAATGAATTTTCATATCGATCTTTGAAAATGAGTTTGAAGCAAATCGCATAAAAACTCAACTTTCGCTCTATTTACCACCCACTTTCCACCCGGAAATGTGCATTTTCCGGAAAATTGGTATGCAGTTTCAATTGAATTTTCATATAGATATTTGAAAATGAGTTTGAAACAAATCGCATGAGAGTTCAACTTTCGCCCTATTTACCACCCACTTTGCACCCGGAAATGTGAATTTTCCGGAAAATTGGTATGCAGTTTTAAATGAATTTTCATATTGATCTTTGAAAATGAGTTTGAAGCAAATCGCATAAAAACTGAACTTTCGCATTTTTTTACCACCCACTTTCCACCCGGCAATGTGAATTTTCCGGAAAATTGGTATGCAGTTTTAAATGAATTTTCATATTGATCTTTGGAAATGAGTTTGAAGCATATCGCATATGAACTCAACTTAAGCCTTTTTACCACCCGCTTTCCACCCAAGAATGTGAATTTTTCGAATGTTGGTATGCAGTTTTTAATGAATTTTCATATAGATCTTTGAAAATGAGTTTGGAACAAATCGCATAAGAACTCAACTTTCGTCCTATTTACCACCCACTTTCCACCCGGGAGTGGTGTGCAGTTTTAAATGAATTTTCATATTGATCTTTGGAAATGAGTTTGAAGCATTTCGCATAAGATTTCAACTTTAGCCTTTTTACCACCCGCTTTCCACCCAAGAATGTGAATTTTCCGAAAAGTTGGTATGCAGTTTTAAATGAATTTTCATATAGATCTTTGAAAATGAGTTTGAAACAAATCGCATAAAAACTCAACTTTCGCCCTACTTACCACCCACTTTCCACCCGGAAATGTGCATTTTCCGGAAAATTGGTATGCAGTTTAAAATGAAATTTCATATAGATCTTTGAAAATGAGTTTGAAACAAATCGCATAAGAACTCAACTTTCGCCCTTTTTACCACCCACTTTCCACCCGGAAATGTGAATTTTCCGGAAAATTGGTATGCAGTTTTAAATGAATTTTCATATAGATCTTTGAAAATGAGTTTGAAGCAAATCGCATAAAAACTCAACTTTGGCATTTTTTTACCACCCACTTTCCACCCGGTAATGTGAATTTTCCGGAAAATTGGTATGCAGTTTTAAATGAATTTTCATATCGATCTTTGAAAATGAGTTTGAAACAAATCGCATAAGAACTCAACTTTCGTCCTATTTACCACCCACTTTCCACCCGGAAATGTGAATTTTCCGGAAAATTGGTATGCAGTTTTAAATGAATTTTCATATAGATCTTTGAAAATGAGTTTGAAGCAAATCGCATAAAAACTCAACTTTCGCCCTATTTACCACCCACTTTCCATCCAGGGGGGTTTTTCAATGAATTTTCATATTGATCTTTGAAAATGAGTTTGAAGCAAATCGCATAAAAACTCGTTTTTCGCCTTATTTACCACCCACTTTCCACTCAGGTGGGTGAATTTTCCGGAAAATTGGTATGCAGTTTTAAATGAATTTTCATATTGATCTTTGGAAATGAGTTTGAAGCATATCGCATATGAACTCAACTTTAGCCTTTTTACCACCCGCTTTCCACCCAAGAATGTAAATTTTTCGAATGTTGGTATGCAGTTTTTAAAGAATTTTCATATAGATCGTTGAAAATGAGTTTGAAGCAAATCGCATAAAAACTCAACTTTCGCCCTACTTACCACCCACTTTCCACCCGGGAAAGTGAATTTTCCGAAAAATTGGTATGCAGTTTTAAATGAATTTTCATATTGATCTTTGGAAATGATTTTTAAGCATATCGCATAAGAACTCAACTTTAGCCTTTTTACCACCCGCTTTCCACCCAAGAATGTGAATTTTTCGAATGTTGGTATGCAGTTTTTAATGAATTTTCATATTGATCTTTGAAAATGAGTTTGAAGCAAATCGCATTAGAACTCAACTTTCGCATTTTTTTACCACCCACTTTCCTTCCGGGAATGTGAAATTTCTGGAAAATAGGTATGCAGTTTTAAATGAATTTTCATATAGATCTTTGAAAATGAGTTTGAAGCAAATCGCATAAAAACTCAACTTTCGCCCTACTTACCACCCACTTTCCACCCGGGAATGTGAATTTTCCGAAAAATTGGTATGCAGTTTTAAATGAATTTTCATATTGATCTTTGGAAATGATTTTTAAGCATATCGCATAAGCACTCAACTTTAGCCTTTTTACCACCCGCTTTCCACCCAAGAATGTGAATTTTCCGAAAGTTGGTATGCAGTTTTAAATGAATTTTCATGTCGATCTTTGAAAATGAGTTTGGAACAAATCGCATAAGAACTCAACTTTCGTCCTATTTACCACCCACTTTCCACCCGGAAATGTGTATTTTCCGGAAAATTGGTATGCAGTTTCAATTGAATTTTCATATAGATATTTGAAAATGAGTTTGAAACAAATCGCATGAGAGCTCAACTTTCGCCCTATTTACCACCCACTTTGCACCCGGAAATGTGAATTTTCCGGAAAATTGGTATGCAGTTTTAAATGAATTTTCATATTGATCTTTGGAAATGAGTTTAAAGCATATCGCATATGAACTCAACTTTAGCCTTTTTACCACCCGCTTTCCACCCAAGAATGTGAATTTTTCGAATGTTGGTATGCAGTTTTTAATGAATTTTCATATAGATCTTTGAAAATGAGTTTGGAACAAATCGCATAAGAACTCAACTTTCGTCCTATTTACCACCCACTTTCCACCCGGGAATGGTGTGCAGTTTTAAATGAATTTTCATATTGATCTTTGGAAATGAGTTTGAAGCATTTCGCATATGAACTCAACTTTAGCCTTTTTGCCACCCGCTTTCCACCCAAGAATGTGAATTTTTCGAATGTTGGTATGCAGTTTTTAATGAATTTTCATATAGATCTTTGAAAATGAGTTTGGAACAAATCGCATAAGAACTCAACTTTCGTCCTATTTACCACCCACTTTCCACCCGGAAATGTGTATTTTCCGGAAAATTGGTATGCAGTTTCAATTGAATTTTCATATAGATATTTGAAAATGAGTTTGAAACAAATCGCATGAGAGCTCAACTTTCGCCCTATTTACCACCCACTTTGCACCCGGAAATGTGAATTTTCCGAAAAATTGGTATGCAGTTTTAAATGAATTTTCATATTGATCTTTGGAAATGATTTTTAAGCATATCGCATAAGAACTCAACTTTAGCCTTTTTACCACCCGCTTTCCACCCAAGAATGTGAATTTTTCGAATGTTGGTATGCAGTTTTTAATGAATTTTCATATTGATCTTTGAAAATGAGTTTGAAGCAAATCGCATAAAAACTCAACTTTCGCATTTTTTTACCACCCACTTTCCTTCCGGGAATGTGAAATTTCTGGAAAATTGGTATGCAGTTTTAAATGAATTTTCATATAGATCTTTGAAAATGAGTTTGAAGCAAATCGCATAAAAACTCAACTTTCGCCCTACTTACCACCCACTTTCCACCCGGGAATGTGAATTTTCCGAAAAATTGGTATGCAGTTTTAAATGAATTTTCATATTGATCTTTGGAAATGATTTTTAAGCATATCGCATAAGAACTCAACTTTAGCCTTTTTACCACCCGCTTTCCACCCAAGAATGTGAATTTTCCGAAAATTGGTATGCAGTTTCAATTGAATTTTCATATAGATATTTGAAAATGAGTTTGAAACAAATCGCATGAGAGCTCAACTTTCGCCCTATTTACCACCCACTTTGCACCCGGAAATGTGAATTTTCCGGAAAATTGGTATGCAGTTTTAAATGAATTTTCATATTGATCTTTGGAAATGAGTTTAAAGCATATCGCATATGAACTCATCTTTAGCCTTTTTACCACCCGCTTTCCACCCAAGAATGTGAATTTTTCGAATGTTGGTATGCAGTTTTTAATGAATTTTCATATCGATCTTTGAAAATGAGTTTGGAACAAATCGCATAAGAACTCAACTTTAGCCTTTTTACCACCCGCTTTCCACCCAAGAATGTGAATTTTCCGAAAGTTGGTATGCAGTTTTAAATGAATTTTCATATCGATCTTTGAAAATGAGTTTGAAACAAATCGCATGAGAGCTCAACTTTCGCCCTATTTACCACCCACTTTGCACCCGGAAATGTGAATTTTCCGGAAAATTGGTATGCAGTTTTAAATGAATTTTCATATTGATCTTTGGAAATGAGTTTAAAGCATATCGCATATGAACTCATCTTTAGCCTTTTTACCACCCGCTTTCCACCCAAGAATGTGAATTTTTCGAATGTTGGTATGCAGTTTTTAATGAATTTTCATATCGATCTTTGAAAATGAGTTTGGAACAAATCGCATAAGAACTCAACTTTAGCCTTTTTACCACCCGCTTTCCACCCAAGAATGTGAATTTTCCGAAAGTTGGTATGCAGTTTTAAATGAATTTTCATATCGATCTTTGAAAATGAGTTTGGAACAAATTGCATATGAACTCAACTTTAGCCTTTTTACCACCCGCTTTCCACCCAAGAATGTGAATTTTTCGAATGTTGGTATGCAGTTTTTAATGAATTTTCATATCGATATTTGAAAATGAGTTTGGAACAAATCGCATAAGAACTCAACTTTCGTCCTATTTACCACCCACTTTCCACCCGGGAATGGTGTGCAGTTTTAAATGAATTTTCATATTGATCTTTGGAAATGAGTTTGAAGCATTTCGCATAAGATTTCAACTTTAGCCTTTTTACCACCCGCTTTCCACCCAAGAATGTGAATTTTCCGAAAAGTTGGTATGCAGTTTTAAATGAATTTTCATATTGATCTTTGGAAATGAGTTTGAAGCATATCGCATATGAACTCAACTTTAGCCTTTTTACCACCCGCTTTCCACCCAAGAATGTGAATTTTTCGAATGTTGGTATGCAGTTTTTAATGAATTTTCATATAGATCTTTGAAAATGAGTTTGGAATAAATCGCATAAGAACTCAACTTTCGTCCTATTTACCACCCACTTTCCACCCGGAAATGTGCATTTTCCGAAAAATTGGTATGCAGTTTTAAATGAATTTTCATATTGATCTTTGGAAATGATTTTTAAGCATATCGCATAAGAACTCAACTTTAGCCTTTTTACCACCCGCTTTCCACCCAAGAATGTGAATTTTCCGAAAGTTGGTATGCAGTTTTAAATGAATTTTCATATCGATCTTTGAAAATGAGTTTGAAGCAAATCGCATAAAAACCCAACTTTGGCATTTTTTTACCACCCACTTTCCACCCGGTAATGTGAATTTTCCGGAAAATTGGTATGCAGTTTTAAATGAATTTTCATATAGATCTTTGAAAATGAGTTTGAAGCAAATCGCATAAAAACTCAACTTTCGCATTTTTTTACCACCCACTTTCCTTCCGGGAATGTGAATTTTCGGGAAAATTGGTATGCAGTTTTAAATGAATTTTCATATTGATCTTTGAAAATGAGTTTGAAGCAAATCGCATAAAAACTCAACTTTCGCATTTTTTTACCACCCACTTTCCTTCCGGGAATGTGAATTTTCTGGAAAATTGGTATGCAGTTTTAGATGAATTTTCATATCGATCTTTGAAAATGAGTTTGAAGCAAATCGCATAAAAACTCAACTTTCGCTCTATTTACCACCCACTTTCCACCCGGAAATGTGCATTTTCCGGAAAATTGGTATGCAGTTTCAATTGAATTTTCATATAGATATTTGAAAATGAGTTTGAAACAAATCGCATGAGAGCTCAACTTTCGCCCTATTTACCACCCACTTTGCACCCGGAAATGTGAATTTTCCGGAAAATTGGTATGCAGTTTTAAATGAATTTTCATATAGATCTTTGAAAATGAGTTTGAAGCAAATCGCATAAAAACTGAACTTTCGCATTTTTTTACCACCCACTTTCCACCCGGCAATGTGAATTTTCCGGAAAATTGGTATGCAGTTTTAAATGAATTTTCATATTGATCTTTGGAAATGAGTTTGAAGCATATCGCATATGAACTCAACTTAAGCCTTTTTACCACCCGCTTTCCACCCAAGAATGTGAATTTTTCGAATGTTGGTATGCATATTTTAATGAATTTTCATATAGATCTTTGAAAATGAGTTTGAAGCAAATCGCATAAAAACTCAACTTTCGCCCTACTTACCACCCACTTTCCACCCGGGAATGTGAATTTTCCGAAAAATTGGTATGCAGTTTTAAATGAATTTTCATATTGATCTTTGGAAATGATTTTTAAGCATATCGCATAAGAACTCAACTTTAGCCTTTTTACCACCCGCTTTCCACCCAAGAATGTGAATTTTCCGAAAGTTGGTATGCAGTTTTAAATGAATTTTCATATCGATCTTTGAAAATGAGTTTGGAATAAATCGCATAAGAACTCAACTTTCGTCCTATTTACCACCCACTTTCCACCCGGAAATGTGCATTTTCCGAAAAATTGGTATGCAGTTTTAAATGAATTTTCATATTGATCTTTGGAAATGATTTTTAAGCATATCGCATAAGAACTCAACTTTAGCCTTTTTACCACCCGCTTTCCACCCAAGAATGTGAATTTTCCGAAAGTTGGTATGCAGTTTTAAATGAATTTTCATATCGATCTTTGAAAATGAGTTTGAAGCAAATCGCATAAAAACCCAACTTTGGCATTTTTTTACCACCCACTTTCCACCCGGTAATGTGAATTTTCCGGAAAATTGGTATGCAGTTTTAAATGAATTTTCATATAGATCTTTGAAAATGAGTTTGAAGCAAATCGCATAAAAACTCAACTTTCGCATTTTTTTACCACCCACTTTCCTTCCGGGAATGTGAATTTTCGGGAAAATTGGTATGCAGTTTTAAATGAATTTTCATATTGATCTTTGAAAATGAGTTTGAAGCAAATCGCATAAAAACTCAACTTTCGCATTTTTTTACCACCCACTTTCCTTCCGGGAATGTGAATTTTCTGGAAAATTGGTATGCAGTTTTAAATGAATTTTCATATCGATCTTTGAAAATGAGTTTGAAGCAAATCGCATAAAAACTCAACTTTCGCTCTATTTACCACCCACTTTCCACCCGGAAATGTGCATTTTCCGGAAAATTGGTATGCAGTTTCAATTGAATTTTCATATAGATATTTGAAAATGAGTTTGAAACAAATCGCATGAGAGCTCAACTTTCGCCCTATTTACCACCCACTTTGCACCCGGAAATGTGAATTTTCCGGAAAATTGGTATGCAGTTTTAAATGAATTTTCATATTGATCTTTGAAAATGAGTTTGAAGCAAATCGCATAAAAACTGAACTTTCGCATTTTTTTACCACCCACTTTCCACCCGGCAATGTGAATTTTCCGGAAAATTGGTATGCAGTTTTAAATGAATTTTCATATTGATCTTTGGAAATGAGTTTGAAGCATATCGCATATGAACTCAACTTAAGCCTTTTTACCACCCGCTTTCCACCCAAGAATGTGAATTTTTCGAATGTTGGTATGCAGTTTTTAATGAATTTTCATATAGATCTTTGAAAATGAGTTTGGAACAAATCGCATAAGAACTCAACTTTCGTCCTATTTACCACCCACTTTCCACCCGGGAGTGGTGTGCAGTTTTAAATGAATTTTCATATTGATCTTAGGAAATGAGTTTGAAGCATTTCGCATAAGATTTCAACTTTAGCCTTTTTACCACCCGCTTTCCACCCAAGAATGTGAATTTTCCGAAAAGTTGGTATGCAGTTTTAAATGAATTTTCATATAGATCTTTGAAAATGAGTTTGAAACAAATCGCATAAAAACTCAACTTTCGCCCTACTTACCACCCACTTTCCACCCGGAAATGTGCATTTTCCGGAAAATTGGTATGCAGTTTAAAACGAAATTTCATATAGATCTTTGAAAATGAGTTTGAAACAAATCGCATAAGAACTCAACTTTCGCCCTTTTTACCACCCACTTTCCACCCGGAAATGTGAATTTTCCGGAAAATTGGTATGCAGTTTTAAATGAATTTTCATATAGATCTTTGAAAATGAGTTTGAAGCAAATCGCATAAAAACTCAACTTTGGCATTTTTTTACCACCCACTTTCCACCCGGTAATGTGAATTTTCCGGAAAATTGGTATGCAGTTTTAAATGAATTTTCATATCGATCTTTGAAAATGAGTTTGAAACAAATCGCATAAGAACTCAACTTTCGTCCTATTTACCACCCACTTTCCACCCGGAAATGTGAATTTTCCGGAAAATTGGTATGCAGTTTTAAATGAATTTTCATATAGATCTTTGAAAATGAGTTTGAAGCAAATCGCATAAAAACTCAACTTTCGCCCTATTTACCACCCACTTTCCATCCAGGGGGGTTTTTCAATGAATTTTCATATTGATCTTTGAAAATGAGTTTGAAGCAAATCGCATAAAAACTCGTTTTTCGCCTTATTTACCACCCACTTTCCACTCAGGTGGGTGAATTTTCCGGAAAATTGGTATGCAGTTTTAAATGAATTTTCATATTGATCTTTGGAAATGAGTTTGAAGCATATCGCATATGAACTCAACTTTAGCCTTTTTACCACCCGCTTTCCACCCAAGAATGTGAATTTTTCGAATGTTGGTATGCAGTTTTTAAAGAATTTTCATATAGATCGTTGAAAATGAGTTTGAAGCAAATCGCATAAAAACTCAACTTTCGCCCTACTTACCACCCACTTTCCACCCGGGAAAGTGAATTTTCCGAAAAATTGGTATGCAGTTTTAAATGAATTTTCATATTGATCTTTGGAAATGATTTTTAAGCATATCGCATAAGAACTCAACTTTAGCCTTTTTACCACCCGCTTTCCACCCAAGAATGTGAATTTTTCGAATGTTGGTATGCAGTTTTTAATGAATTTTCATATTGATCTTTGAAAATGAGTTTGAAGCAAATCGCATTAGAACTCAACTTTCGCATTTTTTTACCACCCACTTTCCTTCCGGGAATGTGAAATTTCTGGAAAATTGGTATGCAGTTTTAAATGAATTTTCATATAGATCTTTGAAAATGAGTTTGAAGCAAATCGCATAAAAACTCAACTTTCGCCCTACTTACCACCCACTTTCCACCCGGGAATGTGAATTTTCCGAAAAATTGGTATGCAGTTTTAAATGAATTTTCATATTGATCTTTGGAAATGATTTTTAAGCATATCGCATAAGAACTCAACTTTAGCCTTTTTACCACCCGCTTTCCACCCAAGAATGTGAATTTTCCGAAAGTTGGTATGCAGTTTTAAATGAATTTTCATGTCGATCTTTGAAAATGAGTTTGGAACAAATCGCATAAGAACTCAACTTTCGTCCTATTTACCACCCACTTTCCACCCGGAAATGTGTATTTTCCGGAAAATTGGTATGCAGTTTCAATTGAATTTTCATATAGATATTTGAAAATGAGTTTGAAACAAATCGCATGAGAGCTCAACTTTCGCCCTATTTACCACCCACTTTGCACCCGGAAATGTGAATTTTCCGGAAAATTGGTATGCAGTTTTAAATGAATTTTCATATTGATCTTTGGAAATGAGTTTAAAGCATATCGCATATGAACTCAACTTTAGCCTTTTTACCACCCGCTTTCCACCCAAGAATGTGAATTTTTCGAATGTTGGTATGCAGTTTTTAATGAATTTTCATATAGATCTTTGAAAATGAGCTTGGAACAAATCGCATAAGAACTCAACTTTCGTCCTATTTACCACCCACTTTCCACCCGGGAATGGTGTGCAGTTTTAAATGAATTTTCATATTGATCTTTGGAAATGAGTTTGAAGCATTTCGCATAAGATTTCAACTTTAGCCTTTTTACCACCCGCTTCCCACCCAAGAATGTGAATTTTCCGAAAAGTTGGTATGCAGTTTTAAATGAATTTTCATATAGATCTTTGAAAATGAGTTTGAAACAAATCGCATAAAAACTCAACTTTCGCCCTATTTACCACCCACTTTCCACCCGGAAATGTGCATTTTCCGGAAAATTGGTATGCAGTTTTAAATGAAATTTCATATAGATCTTTGAAAATGAGTTTGAAACAAATCGCATATGAACTCAACTTTCGCCCTATTTACCACCCACTTTCCACCCGGAAATGTGAATTTTCCGGAAAATTGGTATGCAGTTTTAAATGAATTTTCATATAGATCTTTGAAAATGAGTTTGAAGCAAATCGCATAAGAACTCAACTTTCGCATTTTTTTACCACCCACTTTCCTTTCGGGAATGTGAATTTTCAGGAAAATTGGTATGCAGTTTTAAATGAATTTTCATATTGATCTTTGAAAATGAGTTTGAAGCAAATCGCATTAGAACTCAACTTTCGCATTTTTTTACCACCCACTTTCCTTCCGGGAATGTGAAATTTCTGGAAAATTGGTATGCAGTTTTAAATGAATTTTCATATAGATCTTTGAAAATGAGTTTGAAGCAAATCGCATAAAAACTCAACTTTCGCCCTACTTACCACCCACTTTCCACCCGGGAATGTGAATTTTCCGAAAAATTGGTATGCAGTTTTAAATGAATTTTCATATTGATCTTTGGAAATGATTTTTAAGCATATCGCATAAGAACTCAACTTTAGCCTTTTTACCACCCGCTTTCCACCCAAGAATGTGAATTTTCCGAAAGTTGGTATGCAGTTTTAAATGAATTTTCATATCGATCTTTGAAAATGAGTTTGAAGCAAATCGCATAAAAACTCAACTTTGGCATTTTTTTTACCACCCACTTTCCACCCGGTAATGTGAATTTTCCGGAAAATTGGTATGCAGTTTTAAATGAATTTTCATATAGATCTTTGAAAATGAGTTTGAAGCAAATCGCATAAAAACTCAACTTTCGCATTTTTTTACCACCCACTTTCCTTCCGAGAATGTGAATTTTCAGGAAAATTGGTATGCAGTTTTAAATGAATTTTCATATTGATCTTTGAAAATGAGTTTGAAGCAAATCGCATAAAAACTCAACTTTCGCATTTTTTTACCACCCACTTTCCTTCCGGGAATGTGAATTTTCTGGAAAATTGGTATGCAGTTTTAAATGAATTTTCATATCGATCTTTGAAAATGAGTTTGAAGCAAATCGCATAAAAACTCAACTTTCGCTCTATTTACCACCCACTTTCCACCCGGAAATGTGCATTTTCCGGAAAATTGGTATGCAGTTTCAATTGAATTTTCATATAGATATTTGAAAATGAGTTTGAAACAAATCGCATGAGAGCTCAACTTTCGCCCTATTTACCACCCACTTTGCACCCGGAAATGTGAATTTTCCGGAAAATTGGTATGCAGTTTTAAATGAATTTTCATATTGATCTTTGAAAATGAGTTTGAAGCAAATCGGATAAAAACTGAACTTTCGCATTTTTTTACCACCCACTTTCCACCCGGAAATGTGAATTTTCCGGAAAATTGGTATGCAGTTTTAAATGAATTTTCATATTGATCTTTGGAAATGAGTTTAAAGCATATCGCATATGAACTCAACTTTAGCCTTTTTACCACCCGCTTTCCACCCAAGAATGTGAATTTTTCGAATGTTGGTATGCAGTTTTTAATGAATTTTCATATAGATCTTTGAAAATGAGCTTGGAACAAATCGCATAAGAACTCAACTTTCGTCCTATTTACCACCCACTTTCCACCCGGGAATGGTGTGCAGTTTTAAATGAATTTTCATATTGATCTTTGGAAATGAGTTTGAAGCATTTCGCATAAGATTTCAACTTTAGCCTTTTTACCACCCGCTTCCCACCCAAGAATGTGAATTTTCCGAAAAGTTGGTATGCAGTTTTAAATGAATTTTCATATAGATCTTTGAAAATGAGTTTGAAACAAATCGCATAAAAACTCAACTTTCGCCCTATTTACCACCCACTTTCCACCCGGAAATGTGCATTTTCCGGAAAATTGGTATGCAGTTTTAAATGAAATTTCATATAGATCTTTGAAAATGAGTTTGAAACAAATCGCATATGAACTCAACTTTCGCCCTATTTACCACCCACTTTCCACCCGGAAATGTGAATTTTCCGGAAAATTGGTATGCAGTTTTAAATGAATTTTCATATAGATCTTTGAAAATGAGTTTGAAGCAAATCGCATAAGAACTCAACTTTCGCATTTTTTTACCACCCACTTTCCTTTCGGGAATGTGAATTTTCAGGAAAATTGGTATGCAGTTTTAAATGAATTTTCATATTGATCTTTGAAAATGAGTTTGAAGCAAATCGCATTAGAACTCAACTTTCGCATTTTTTTACCACCCACTTTCCTTCCGGGAATGTGAAATTTCTGGAAAATTGGTATGCAGTTTTAAATGAATTTTCATATAGATCTTTGAAAATGAGTTTGAAGCAAATCGCATAAAAACTCAACTTTCGCCCTACTTACCACCCACTTTCCACCCGGGAATGTGAATTTTCCGAAAAATTGGTATGCAGTTTTAAATGAATTTTCATATTGATCTTTGGAAATGATTTTTAAGCATATCGCATTAGAACTCAACTTTAGCCTTTTTACCACCCGCTTTCCACCCAAGAATGTGAATTTTCCGAAAGTTGGTATGCAGTTTTAAATGAATTTTCATATCGATCTTTGAAAATGAGTTTGGAACAAATCGCATAAGAACTCAACTTTCGTCCTATTTACCACCCACTTTCCACCCGGAAATGTGCATTTTCCGGAAAATTGGTATGCAGTTTTAAATGAATTTTCATATTGATCTTTGGAAATGATTTTTAAGCATATCGCATAAGAACTCAACTTTAGCCTTTTTACCACCCGCTTTCCACCCAAGAATGTGAATTTTCCGAAAGTTGGTATGCAGTTTTAAATGAATTTTCATATCGATCTTTGAAAATGAGTTTGAAGCAAATCGCATAAAAACTCAACTTTGGCATTTTTTTTACCACCCACTTTCCACCCGGTAATGTGAATTTTCCGGAAAATTGGTATGCAGTTTTAAATGAATTTTCATATAGATCTTTGAAAATGAGTTTGAAGCAAATCGCATAAAAACTCAACTTTCGCATTTTTTTACCACCCACTTTCCTTCCGAGAATGTGAATTTTCAGGAAAATTGGTATGCAGTTTTAAATGAATTTTCATATTGATCTTTGAAAATGAGTTTGAAGCAAATCGCATAAAAACTCAACTTTCGCATTTTTTTACCACCCACTTTCCTTCCGGGAATGTGAATTTTCTGGAAAATTGGTATGCAGTTTTAAATGAATTTTCATATCGATCTTTGAAAATGAGTTTGAAGCAAATCGCATAAAAACTCAACTTTCGCTCTATTTACCACCCACTTTCCACCCGGAAATGTGCATTTTCCGGAAAATTGGTATGCAGTTTCAATTAAATTTTCATATAGATATTTGAAAATGAGTTTGAAACAAATCGCATGAGAGCTCAACTTTCGCCCTATTTACCACCCACTTTGCACCCGGAAATGTGAATTTTCCGGAAAATTGGTATGCAGTTTTAAATGAATTTTCATATTGATCTTTGAAAATGAGTTTGAAGCAAATCGGATAAAAACTGAACTTTCGCATTTTTTTACCACCCACTTTCCACCCGGAAATGTGAATTTTCCGGAAAATTGGTATGCAGTTTTAAATGAATTTTCATAGTGATCTTTGGAAATGAGTTTGAAGCATATCGCATATGAACTCAACTTAAGCCTTTTTACCACCCGCTTTCCACCCAAGAATGTTAATTTTTCGAATGTTGGTATGCAGTTTTTAATGAATTTTCATATAGATATTTGAAAATGAGTTTGGAACAAATCGCATAAGAACTCAACTTTCGTCCTATTTACCACCCACTTTCCGCCCGGGAGTGGTGTGCAGTTTTAAATGAATTTTCATATTGATCTTTGGAAATGAGTTTGAAGCATTTCGCATAAGATTTCAACTTGAGCCTTTTTACCACCCGCTTTCCACCCAAGAATGTGCTTTTTCCGAAAAAGTGGTTTGCAGTTTTAAATGAATTTTCATATAGATCTTTGAAAATGAGTTTGAAACAAATGGCATAAAAACTCAACTTTCGCCCAATTTACCACCCACTTTCCACCCGGAAATGTGCATTTTCGGAAAATTGGTATGCAGTTTTAAATGAAATTTCATATAGATCTTTGAAAATGAGTTTGAAACAAATCGCATAAGAACTCAACTTTCGCCCTTTTTACCACCCACTTTCCACCCGGAAATGTGAATTTTCCGGAAAATTGGTATGCAGTTTTAAATGAATTTTCATATAGATCTTTGAAAATGAGTTTGAAGCAAATCGCATAAAAACTCAACTTTGGCATTTTTTTACCACCCACTTTCCACCCGGTAATGTGAATTTTCCGGAAAATTGGTATGCAGTTTTAAATGAATTTTCATATAGATCTTTGAAAATGACTTTGAAACAAATCGCATAAGAACTCAACTTTCGTCCTATTTACCACCCACTTTCCACCCGGAAATGTGGATTTTCCGGAAAATTGGTATGCAGTTTTAAATGAATTTTCATATAGATCTTTGAAAATGAGTTTGAAGCAAATCGCATAAAAACTCAACTTTCGCCCTTTTTACCACCCACTTTCCATCCAGGGGGGTTTTTCAATGAATTTTCATATTGATCTTTGAAAATGAGTTTGAAGCAAATCGCATAAAAACTCGTTTTTCGCCTTATTTACCACCCACTTTCCACTCATGTGGGTGAATTTTCCGGAAAATTGGTATGCAGTTTTTAATGAATTTTCATATTGATCTTTGAAAATGAGTTTCAAGCAAATCGCACAAAAACTCAACTTTAACATTTTTTATAGATCTTTGTAAATGAGTTTGAAACAAATCGCATAAGAACTCAACTTTAGCCTTTTTACCACCCGCTTTCCACCCAAGAATGTGAATTTTCCGAAAGTAGGTATGCAGTTTTAATTGAATTTTCATATAGATCTTTGAAAATGAGTTTGAAACAAATCGCACAAAATCTCAACTTTCGCCCTATTTACCACCCACTTTCCACCCGGGAATGTGAATTTTCCGGAAAATTGGTATGCAGTTTTCAATGAATTTTCATATTGATCTTTGGAAATGAATTTGAAGCAAATCGCATAAGAACTCAACTTTAGCCTTTTTTCCACCCGCTTTCCACCCAAGAATGTGAATTTTCCGAAAGTTGCTATGCAGTTTTAAATGAATTTTCATATAGATCTTTGAAAATGAGTTTGAAGCAAATCGCACAAAAACTCAACTTTCGCCCTACTTACCACCCACTTTCCACCCGGAAATGTGAATTTTCCGGAAAATTGGTATGCAGTTTTAAATGAATTTTCATATAGATCTTTGAAAATGAGTTTGAAGCAAATCGCATAAAAACTCAACTTTCGCATTTTTTTACCACCCACTTTCCTTCCGGGAATGTGAATTTTCGGGAAAATTGGTATGCAGTTTTAAATGAATTTTCATATTGATCTTTGAAAATGAGTTTGAAGCAAATCGCATAAAAACTCAACTTTCGCATTTTTTTACCACCCACTTTCCTTCCGGGAATGTGAATTTTCTGGAAAATTGGTATGCAGTTTTAAATGAATTTTCATATCGATCTTTGAAAATGAGTTTGAAGCAAATCGCATAAAAACTCAACTTTCGCTCTATTTACCACCCACTTTCCACCCGGAAATGTGCATTTTCCGGAAAATTGGTATGCAGTTTCAATTGAATTTTCATATAGATATTTGAAAATGAGTTTGAAACAAATCGCATGAGAGCTCAACTTTCGCCCTATTTACCACCCACTTTGCACCCGGAAATGTGAATTTTCCGGAAAACTATTATGCAGTTTTAAATGAATTTTCATATTGATCTTTGAAAATGAGTTTGAAGCAAATCGCATAAAAACTGAACTTTGGCATTTTTTTACCACCCACTTTCCACCCGGCAATGTGAATTTTCCGGAAAATTGGTATGCAGTTTTAAATGAATTTTCATATTGATCTTTGGAAATGAGTTTGAAGCATATCGCATATGAACTCAACTTAAGCCTTTTTACCACCCGCTTTCCACCCAAGAATGTGAATTTTTCGAATGTTGGTATGAAGTTTTTAATGAATTTTCATATAGATCTTTGAAAATGAGTTTGGAACAAATCGCATAAGAACTCAACTTTCGTCCTATTGACCACCCACTTTCCACCCGGGAGTGGTGTGCAGTTTTAAATGAATTTTCATATTGATCTTTGGAAATGAGTTTGAAGCATTTCGCATAAGATTTCAACTTAAGCCTTTTTACCACCCGCTTTCCCTTCAAGAATGTGAATTTACCGAAAAGTTGGTATGCAGTTTTAAATGAATTTTCATATAGATCTTTGAAAATGAGTTTGAAACAAATCGCATAAAAACTCAACTTTCGCCCTATTTACCACCCACTTTCCACCCGGAAATGTGCATTTTCCGGGAAATGTGCATTTTCCGGAAAATTGGTATGCAGTTTAAAATGAAATTTCATATAGATCTTTGAAAATGAGTTTGAAACAAATCGCATAAGAACTCAACTTTCGCCCTTTTTACCACCCACTTTCCACCCGGAAATGTGAATTTTCCGGAAAATTGGTATGCAGTTTTAAATGAATTTTCATATAGATCTTTGAAAATGAGTTTGAAGCAAATCGCATAAAAACTCAACTTTGGCATTTTTTTACCACCCACTTTCCACCCGGTAATGTGAATTTTCCGGAAAATTGGTATGCAGTTTTAAATGAATTTTCATATAGATCTTTGAAAATGAGTTTGAAACAAATCGCATAAGAACTCAACTTTCGTCCTATTTACCACCCACTTTCCACCCGGAAATGTGAATTTTCCGGAAAATTGGTATGCAGTTTTAAATGAATTTTTATATAGATCTTTGAAAATGAGTTTGAAGCAAATCGCATAAAAACTCAACTTTCGCCCTATTTACCACCCACTTTCCATCCAGGGGGGTTTTTCAATGAATTTTCATATTGATCTTTGAAAATGAGTTAGAAGCAAATCGCATAAGAACTCGTTTTTCGCCTTATTTACCACCCACTTTCCACTCAGGTGGGTGAATTTTCCGGAAAATTGGTATGCAGTTTTAAACGAATTTTCATATTGATCTTTGGAAATGAGTTTGAAGCATATCGCATATGAACTCAACTTTAGCCTTTTTACCACCCGCTTTCCACCCAAGAATGTGAATTTTTCGAATGTTGGTATGCAGTTTTTAAAGAATTTTCATATAGATCGTTGAAAATGAGTTTGAAGCAAATCGCATAAAAACTCAACTTTCGCCCTACTTACCACCCACTTTCCACCCGGGAAAGTGAATTTTCCGAAAAATTGGTATGCAGTTTTAAATGAATTTTCATATTGATCTTTGGAAATGATTTTTAAGCATATCGCATAAGAACTCAACTTTAGCCTTTTTACCACCCGCTTTCCACCCAAGAATGTGAATTTTTCGAATGTTGGTATGCAGTTTTTAATGAATTTTCATATTGATCTTTGAAAATGAGTTTGAAGCAAATCGCATTAGAACTCAACTTTCGCATTTTTTTACCACCCACTTTCCTTCCGGGAATGTGAAATTTCTGGAAAATTGGTATGCAGTTTTAAATGAATTTTCATATAGATCTTTGAAAATGAGTTTGAAGCATATCGCATAAAAACTCAACTTTCGCCCTACTTACCACCCACTTTCCACCCGGGAATGTGAATTTTCCGAAAAATTGGTATGCAGTTTTAAATGAATTTTCATATTGATCTTTGGAAATGATTTTTAAGCATATCGCATAAGAACTCAACTTTAGCCTTTTTACCACCCGCTTTCCACCCAAGAATGTGAATTTTCCGAAAGTTGGTATGCAGTTTTAAATGAATTTTCATGTCGATCTTTGAAAATGAGTTTGGAACAAATCGCATAAGAACTCAACTTTCGTCCTATTTACCACCCACTTTCCACCCGGAAATGTGTATTTTCCGGAAAATTGGTATGCAGTTTCAATTGAATTTTCATATAGATATTTGAAAATGAGTTTGAAACAAATCGCATGAGAGCTCAACTTTCGCCCTATTTACCACCCACTTTGCACCCGGAAATGTGAATTTTCCGGAAAATTGGTATGCAGTTTTAAATGAATTTTCATATTGATCTTTGGAAATGAGTTTAAAGCATATCGCATATGAACTCAACTTTAGCCTTTTTACCACCCGCTTTCCACCCAAGAATGTTAATTTTTCGAATGTTGGTATGCAGTTTTTAATGAATTTTCATATAGATATTTGAAAATGAGTTTGGAACAAATCGCATAAGAACTCAACTTTCGTCCTATTTACCACCCACTTTCCGCCCGGGAGTGGTGTGCAGTTTTAAATGAATTTTCATATTGATCTTTGGAAATGAGTTTGAAGCATTTCGCATAAGATTTCAACTTGAGCCTTTTTACCACCCGCTTTCCACCCAAGAATGTGCTTTTTCCGAAAAAGTGGTTTGCAGTTTTAAATGAATTTTCATATAGATCTTTGAAAATGAGTTTGAAACAAATCGCATAAAAACTCAACTTTCGCCCAATTTACCACCCACTTTCCACCCGGAAATGTGCATTTTCCGGAAAATTGGTATGCAGTTTTAAATGAAATTTCATATAGATCTTTGAAAATGAGTTTGAAACAAATCGCATAAGAACTCAACTTTCGCCCTTTTTACCACCCACTTTCCACCCGGAAATGTGAATTTTCCGGAAAATTGGTATGCAGTTTTAAATGAATTTTCATATAGATCTTTGAAAATGAGTTTGAAGCAAATCGCATAAAAACTCAACTTTGGCATTTTTTTACCACCCACTTTCCACCCGGTAATGTGAATTTTCCGGAAAATTGGTATGCAGTTTTAAATGAATTTTCATATAGATCTTTGAAAATGACTTTGAAACAAATCGCATAAGAACTCAACTTTCGTCCTATTTACCACCCACTTTCCACCCGGAAATGTGGATTTTCCGGAAAATTGGTATGCAGTTTTAAATGAATTTTCATATAGATCTTTGAAAATGAGTTTGAAGCAAATCGCATAAAAACTCAACTTTCGCCCTTTTTACCACCCACTTTCCATCCAGGGGGGTTTTTCAATGAATTTTCATATTGATCTTTGAAAATGAGTTTGAAGCAAATCGCATAAAAACTCGTTTTTCGCCTTATTTACCACCCACTTTCCACTCAGGTGGGTGAATTTTCCGGAAAATTGGTATGCAGTTTTTAATGAATTTTCATATTGATCTTTGAAAATGAGTTTCAAGCAAATCGCACAAAAACTCAACTTTAACATTTTTTATAGATCTTTGTAAATAAGTTTGAAACAAATCGCATAAGAACTCAACTTTAGCCTTTTTACCACCCGCTTTCCACCCAAGAATGTGAATTTTCCGAAAGTAGGTATGCAGTTTTAATTGAATTTTCATATAGATCTTTGAAAATGAGTTTGAAACAAATCGCATTAAAACTCAACTTTCTCCCGATTTACCACCCACTTTCCGGAAATGTGCATTTTCCGGAAAATTGGTATGCAGTTTTAAATGAATTTTCATATAGATCTTTGAAAATGAGTTTGAAACAAATCGCATTAAAACTCAACTTTCGCCCTATTTACCACCCACTTTCCGGAAATGTGCATTTTCCGGAAAATTGGTATGCAGTTTTTAATGAATTTTCATATTGATCTTTGAAAATGATTTTTAAGCATATCGCATAAGAACTCAACTTTAGCCTTTTTACCACCCGCTTTCCACCCAAGAATGTGAATTTTCCGAAAGTTGGTATGCAGTTTTAAATGAATTTTCATGTCGATCTTTGAAAATGAGTTTGGAACAAATCGCATAAGAACTCAACTTTCGTCCTATTTACCACCCACTTTCCACCCGGAAATGTGTATTTTCCGGAAAATTGGTATGCAGTTTCAATTGAATTTTCATATAGATATTTGAAAATGAGTTTGAAGCATATCGCATAAAAACTCAACTTTCGCCCTACTTACCACCCACTTTCCACCCGGGAATGTGAATTTTCCGAAAAATTGGTATGCAGTTTTAAATGAATTTTCATATTGATCTTTGGAAATGATTTTTAAGCATATCGCATAAGAACTCAACTTTAGCCTTTTTACCACCCGCTTTCCACCCAAGAATGTGAATTTTCCGAAAGTTGGTATGCAGTTTTAAATGAATTTTCATGTCGATCTTTGAAAATGAGTTTGGAACAAATCGCATAAGAACTCAACTTTCGTCCTATTTACCACCCACTTTCCACCCGGAAATGTGTATTTTCCGGAAAATTGGTATGCAGTTTCAATTGAATTTTCATATAGATATTTGAAAATGAGTTTGAAACAAATCGCATGAGAGCTCAACTTTCGCCCTATTTACCACCCACTTTGCACCCGGAAATGTGAATTTTCCGGAAAATTGGTATGCAGTTTTAAATGAATTTTCATATTGATCTTTGGAAATGAGTTTAAAGCATATCGCATATGAACTCAACTTTAGCCTTTTTACCACCCGCTTTCCACCCAAGAATGTTAATTTTTCGAATGTTGGTATGCAGTTTTTAATGAATTTTCATATAGATATTTGAAAATGAGTTTGGAACAAATCGCATAAGAACTCAACTTTCGTCCTATTTACCACCCACTTTCCGCCCGGGAGTGGTGTGCAGTTTTAAATGAATTTTCATATTGATCTTTGGAAATGAGTTTGAAGCATTTCGCATAAGATTTCAACTTGAGCCTTTTTACCACCCGCTTTCCACCCAAGAATGTGCTTTTTCCGAAAAAGTGGTTTGCAGTTTTAAATGAATTTTCATATAGATCTTTGAAAATGAGTTTGAAACAAATCGCATAAAAACTCAACTTTCGCCCAATTTACCACCCACTTTCCACCCGGAAATGTGCATTTTCCGGAAAATTGGTATGCAGTTTTAAATGAAATTTCATATAGATCTTTGAAAATGAGTTTGAAACAAATCGCATAAGAACTCAACTTTCGCCCTTTTTACCACCCACTTTCCACCCGGAAATGTGAATTTTCCGGAAAATTGGTATGCAGTTTTAAATGAATTTTCATATAGATCTTTGAAAATGAGTTTGAAGCAAATCGCATAAAAACTCAACTTTGGCATTTTTTTACCACCCACTTTCCACCCGGTAATGTGAATTTTCCGGAAAATTGGTATGCAGTTTTAAATGAATTTTCATATAGATCTTTGAAAATGACTTTGAAACAAATCGCATAAGAACTCAACTTTCGTCCTATTTACCACCCACTTTCCACCCGGAAATGTGGATTTTCCGGAAAATTGGTATGCAGTTTTAAATGAATTTTCATATAGATCTTTGAAAATGAGCTTGAAGCAAATCGCATAAAAACTCAACTTTCGCCCTTTTTACCACCCACTTTCCATCCAGGGGGGTTTTTCAATGAATTTTCATATTGATCTTTGAAAATGAGTTTGAAGCAAATCGCATAAAAACTCGTTTTTCGCCTTATTTACCACCCACTTTCCACTCAGGTGGGTGAATTTTCCGGAAAATTGGTATGCAGTTTTTAATGAATTTTCATATTGATCTTTGAAAATGAGTTTCAAGCAAATCGCACAAAAACTCAACTTTAACATTTTTTATAGATCTTTGTAAATAAGTTTGAAACAAATCGCATAAGAACTCAACTTTAGCCTTTTTACCACCCGCTTTCCACCCAAGAATGTGAATTTTCCGAAAGTAGGTATGCAGTTTTAATTGAATTTTCATATAGATCTTTGAAAATGAGTTTGAAACAAATCGCATTAAAACTCAACTTTCTCCCGATTTACCACCCACTTTCCGGAAATGTGCATTTTCCGGAAAATTGGTATGCAGTTTTAAATGAATTTTCATATAGATCTTTGAAAATGAGTTTGAAACAAATCGCATTAAAACTCAACTTTCGCCCTATTTACCACCCACTTTCCGGAAATGTGCATTTTCCGGAAAATTGGTATGCAGTTTTTAATGAATTTTCATATTGATCTTTGAAAATGAGTTTCAAGCAAATCGCACAAAAACTCAACTTTAACATTTTTTATAGATCTTTGTAAATGAGTTTGAAACAAATCGCATAAGAACTCAACTTTAGCCTTTTTACCACCCGCTTTCCACCCAAGAATGTGAATTTTCCGAAAGTAGGTATGCAGTTTTAATTGAATTTTCATATAGATCTTTGAAAATGAGTTTGAAACAAATCGCACAAAATCTCAACTTTCGCCCTATTTACCACCCACTTTCCACCCGGGAATGTGAATTTTCCGGAAAATTGGTATGCAGTTTTCAATGAATTTTCATATTGATCTTTGGAAATGAGTTTGAAGCAAATCGCATAAGAACTCAACTTTAGCCTTTTTTCCACCCGCTTTCCACCCAAGAATGTGAATTTTCCGAAAGTTGCTATGCAGTTTTAAATGAATTTTCATATAGATCTTTGAAAATGAGTTTGAAGCAAATCGCACAAAAACTCAACTTTCGCCCTACTTACCACCCACTTTCCACCCGGAAATGTGAATTTTCCGGAAAATTGGTATGCAGTTTTAAATGAATTTTCATATAGATCTTTGAAAATGAGTTTGAAGCAAATCGCATAAAAACTCAACTTTCGCATTTTTTTACCACCCACTTTCCTTCCGGGAATGTGAATTTTCGGGAAAATTGGTATGCAGTTTTAAATGAATTTTCATATTGATCTTTGAAAATGAGTTTGAAGCAAATCGCATAAAAACTCAACTTTCGCATTTTTTTACCACCCACTTTCCTTCCGGGAATGTGAATTTTCTGGAAAATTGGTATGCAGTTTTAAATGAATTTTCATATCGATCTTTGAAAATGAGTTTGAAGCAAATCGCATAAAAACTCAACTTTCGCTCTATTTACCACCCACTTTCCACCCGGAAATGTGCATTTTCCGGAAAATTGGTATGCAGTTTCAATTGAATTTTCATATAGATATTTGAAAATGAGTTTGAAACAAATCGCATGAGAGCTCAACTTTCGCCCTATTTACCACCCACTTTGCACCCGGAAATGTGAATTTTCCGGAAAATTGGTATGCAGTTTTAAATGAATTTTCATATTGATCTTTGAAAATGAGTTTGAAGCAAATCGCATAAAAACTGAACTTTCGCATTTTTTTACCACCCACTTTCCACCCGGCAATGTGAATTTTCCGGAAAATTGGTATGCAGTTTTAAATGAATTTTCATATTGATCTTTGGAAATGAGTTTGAAGCATATCGCATATGAACTCAACTTAAGCCTTTTTACCACCCGCTTTCCACCCAAGAATGTGAATTTTTCGAATGTTGGTATGCAGTTTTTAATGAATTTTCATATAGATCTTTGAAAATGAGTTTGGAACAAATCGCATAAGAACTCAACTTTCGTCCTATTGACCACCCACTTTCCACCCGGGAGTGGTGTGCAGTTTTAAATGAATTTTCATATTGATCTTTGGAAATGAGTTTGAAGCATTTCGCATAAGATTTCAACTTTAGCCTTTTTACCACCCGCTTTCCACCCAAGAATGTGAATTTTCCGAAAAGTTGGTATGCAGTTTTAAATGAATTTTCATATAGATCTTTGAAAATGAGTTTGAAACAAATCGCATAAAAACTCAACTTTCGCCCTATTTACCACCCACTTTCCACCCGGAAATGTGCATTTTCCGGGAAATGTGCATTTTCCGGAAAATTGGTATGCAGTTTAAAATGAAATTTCATATAGATCTTTGAAAATGAGTTTGAAACAAATCGCATAAGAACTCAACTTTCGCCCTTTTTACCACCCACTTTCCACCCGGAAATGTGAATTTTCCGGAAAATTGGTATGCAGTTTTAAATGAATTTTCATATAGATCTTTGAAAATGAGTTTGAAGCAAATCGCATAAAAACTCAACGTTGGCATTTTTTTACCACCCACTTTCCACCCGGTAATGTGAATTTTCCGGAAAATTGGTATGCAGTTTTAAATGAATTTTCATATAGATCTTTGAAAATGAGTTTGAAACAAATCGCATAAGAACTCAACTTTCGTCCTATTTACCACCCACTTTCCACCCGGAAATGTGAATTTTCCGGAATATTGGTATGCAGTTTTAAATGAATTTTCATATAGATCTTTGAAAATGAGTTTGAAGCAAATCGCATAAAAACTCAACTTTCGCCCTATTTACCACCCACTTTCCATCCAGGGGGGTTTTTCAATGAATTTTCATATTGATCTTTGAAAATGAGTTAGAAGCAAATCGCATAAGAACTCGTTTTTCGCCTTATTTACCACCCACTTTCCACTCAGGTGGGTGAATTTTCCGGAAAATTGGTATGCAGTTTTAAATGAATTTTCATATTGATCTTTGGAAATGAGTTTGAAGCATATCGCATATGAACTCAACTTTAGCCTTTTTACCACCCGCTTTCCACCCAAGAATGTGAATTTTTCGAATGTTGGTATGCAGTTTTTAAAGAATTTTCATATAGATCGTTGAAAATGAGTTTGAAGCAAATCGCATAAAAACTCAACTTTCGCCCTACTTACCACCCACTTTCCACCCGGGAAAGTGAATTTTCCGAAAAATTGGTATGCAGTTTTAAATGAATTTTCATATTGATCTTTGGAAATGATTTTTAAGCATATCGCATAAGAACTCAACTTTAGCCTTTTTACCACCCGCTTTCCACCCAAGAATGTGAATTTTTCGAATGTTGGTATGCAGTTTTTAATGAATTTTCATATTGATCTTTGAAAATGAGTTTGAAGCAAATCGCATTAGAACTCAACTTTCGCATTTTTTTACCACCCACTTTCCTTCCGGGAATGTGAAATTTCTGGAAAATTGGTATGCAGTTTTAAATGAATTTTCATATAGATCTTTGAAAATGAGTTTGAAGCATATCGCATAAAAACTCAACTTTCGCCCTACTTACCACCCACTTTCCACCCGGGAATGTGAATTTTCCGAAAAATTGGTATGCAGTTTTAAATGAATTTTCATATTGATCTTTGGAAATGATTTTTAAGCATATCGCATAAGAACTCAACTTTAGCCTTTTTACCACCCGCTTTCCACCCAAGAATGTGAATTTTCCGAAAGTTGGTATGCAGTTTTAAATGAATTTTCATGTCGATCTTTGAAAATGAGTTTGGAACAAATCGCATAAGAACTCAACTTTCGTCCTATTTACCACCCACTTTCCACCCGGAAATGTGTATTTTCCGGAAAATTGGTATGCAGTTTCAATTGAATTTTCATATAGATATTTGAAAATGAGTTTGAAACAAATCGCATGAGAGCTCAACTTTCGCCCTATTTACCACCCACTTTGCACCCGGAAATGTGAATTTTCCGGAAAATTGGTATGCAGTTTTAAATGAATTTTCATATTGATCTTTGGAAATGAGTTTAAAGCATATCGCATATGAACTCAACTTTAGCCTTTTTACCACCCGCTTTCCACCCAAGAATGTGAATTTTTCGAATGTTGGTATGCAGTTTTTAATGAATTTTCATATAGATCTTTGAAAATGAGTTTGGAACAAATCGCATAAGAACTCAACTTTCGTCCTATTTACCACCCACTTTCCACCCGGGAATGGTGTGCAGTTTTAAATGAATTTTCATATTGATCTTTGGAAATGAGTTTGAAGCATTTCGCATAAGATTTCAACTTTAGCCTTTTTACCACCCGCTTTCCACCCAAGAATGTGAAGTTTCCGGAAAATTGGTATGCAGTTTTAAATGAATTTTCATATTGATCTTTGGAAATGATTTTTAAGCATATCGCATAAGAACTCAACTTTCGCCCTATTTACCACCCACTTTCCACCCGGAAATGTGAATTTTCCGGAAAATTGGTATGCAGTTTTAAATGAATTTTCATATCGATCTTTGAAAATGAGTTTGAAGCAAATCGCATAAAAACTCAACTTTGGCATTTTTTTACCACCCACTTTCCACCCGGTAATGTGAATTTTCCGGAAAATAGGTATGCAGTTTTAAATGAATTTTCATATAGATCTTTGAAAATGAGTTTGAAGCAAATCGCATAAAAACTCAACTTTCGCATTTTTTTACCACCCACTTTCCTTCCGAGAATGTGAATTTTCAGGAAAATTGGTATGCAGTTTTAAATGAATTTTCATATTGATCTTTGAAAATGAGTTTGAAGCAAATCGCATAAAAACTCAATTTTCGCATTTTTTTACCACCCACTTTCCTTCCGGGAATGTGAATTTTCTGGAAAATTGGTATGCAGTTTTAAATGAATTTTCATATCGATCTTTGAAAATGAGTTTGAAGCAAATCGCATAAAAACTCAACTTTCGCTCTATTTACCACCCACTTTCCTCCCGGAAATGTGCATTTTCCGGAAAATTGGTATGCAGTTTCAATTGAATTTTCATATAGATATTTGAAAATGAGTTTGAAACAAATCGCATGAGAGCTCAACTTTCGCCCTATTTACCACCCACTTTGCACCCGGAAATGTGAATTTTCCGGAAAATTGGTATGCAGTTTTAAATGAATTTTCATATTGATCTTTGAAAATGAGTTTGAAGCAAATCGGATAAAAACTGAACTTTCGCATTTTTTTACCACCCACTTTCCACCCGGAAATGTGAATTTTCCGGAAAATTGGTATGCAGTTTTAAATGAATTTTCATAGTGATCTTTGGAAATGAGTTTGAAGCATATCGCATATGAACTCAACTTAAGCCTTTTTACCACCCGCTTTCCACCCAAGAATGTGAATTTTTCGAATGTTGGTATGCAGTTTTTAATGAATTTTCATATAGATATTTGAAAATGAGTTTGGAACAAATCGCATAAGAACTCAACTTTCGTCCTATTTACCACCCACTTTCCGCCCGGGAGTTGTGTGCAGTTTTAAATGAATTTTCATATTGATCTTTGGAAATGAGTTTGAAGCATTTCGCATAAGATTTCAACTTTAGCCTTTTTACCACCCACTTTCCACCCAAGAATGTGCTTTTTCCGAAAAGTTGGTTTGCAGTTTTAAATGAATTTTCATATAGATCTTTGAAAATGAGTTTGAAACAAATCGCATAAAAACTCAACTTTCGCCCAATTTACCACCCACTTTCCACCCGGAAATGTGCATTTTCCGGAAAATTGGTATGCAGTTTTAAATGAAATTTCATATAGATCTTTGAAAATGAGTTTGAAACAAATCGCATAAGAACTCAACTTTCGCCCTTTTTACCACCCACTTTCCACCCGGAAATGTGAATTTTCCGGAAAATTGGTATGCAGTTTTAAATGAATTTTCATATAGATCTTTGAAAATGAGTTTGAAGCAAATCGCATAAAAACTCAACTTTGGCATTTTTTTACCACCCACTTTCCACCCGGTAATGTGAATTTTCCGGAAAATTGGTATGCAGTTTTAAATGAATTTTCATATAGATCTTTGAAAATGAGTTTGAAACAAATCGCATAAGAACTCAACTTTCGTCCTATTTACCACCCACTTTCCACCCGGAAATGTGAATTTTCCGGAAAATTGGTATGCAGTTTTAAATGAATTTTCATATAGATCTTTGAAAATGAGTTTGAAGCAAATCGCATAAAAACTCAACTTTCGCCCTATTTACCACCCACTTTCCATCCAGGGGGGTTTTTCAATGAATTTTCATATTGATCTTTGAAAATGAGTTAGAAGCAAATCGCATAAGAACTCGTTTTTCGCCTTATTTACCACCCACTTTCCACTCAGGTGGGTGAATTTTCCGGAAAATTGGTATGCAGTTTTAAATGAATTTTCATATTGATCTTTGGAAATGAGTTTGAAGCATATCGCATATGAACTCAACTTTAGCCTTTTTACCACCCGCTTTCCACCCAAGAATGTGAATTTTTCGAATGTTGGTATGCAGTTTTTAAAGAATTTTCATATAGATCGTTGAAAATGAGTTTGAAGCAAATCGCATAAAAACTCAACTTTCGCCCTACTTACCACCCACTTTCCACCCGGGAAAGTGAATTTTCCGAAAAATTGGTATGCAGTTTTAAATGAAATTTCATATAGATCTTTGAAAATGAGTTTGAAACAAATCGCATAAGAACTCAACTTTCGCCCTTTTTACCACCCACTTTCCACCCGGAAATGTGAATTTTCCGGAAAATTGGTATGCAGTTTTAAATGAATTTTCATATAGATCTTTGAAAATGAGTTTGAAGCAAATCGCATAAAAACTCAACTTTGGCATTTTTTTACCACCCACTTTCCACCCGGTAATGTGAATTTTCCGGAAAATTGGTATGCAGTTTTAAATGAATTTTCATATAGATCTTTGAAAATGAGTTTGAAACAAATCGCATAAGAACTCAACTTTCGTCCTATTTACCACCCACTTTCCACCCGGAAATGTGAATTTTCCGGAAAATTGGTATGCAGTTTTAAATGAATTTTCATATAGATCTTTGAAAATGAGTTTGAAGCAAATCGCATAAAAACTCAACTTTCGCCCTATTTACCACCCACTTTCCATCCAGGGGGGTTTTTCAATGAATTTTCATATTGATCTTTGAAAATGAGTTTGAAGCAAATCGCATAAAAACTCGTTTTTCGCCTTATTTACCACCCACTTTCCACTCTGGTGGGTGAATTTTCCGGAAAATTGGTATGCAGTTTTTAATGAATTTTCATATTGATCTTTGAAAATGAGTTTCAAGCAAATCGCACAAAAACTCAACTTTAACATTTTTTATAGATCTTTGTAAATGAGTTTGAAACAAATCGCATAAGAACTCAACTTTAGCCTTTTTACCACCCGCTTTCCACCCAAGAATGTGAATTTTCCGAAAGTAGGTATGCAGTTTTAATTGAATTTTCATATAGATCTTTGAAAATGAGTTTGAAACAAATCGCATTAAAACTCAACTTTCTCCCGATTTACCACCCACTTTCCGGAAATGTGCATTTTCCGGAAAATTGGTATGCAGTTTTAAATGAATTTTCATATAGATCTTTGAAAATGAGTTTGAAACAAATCGCATTAAAACTCAACTTTCGCCCTATTTACCACCCACTTTCCGGAAATGTGCATTTTCCGGAAAATTGGTATGCAGTTTTTAATGAATTTTCATATTGATCTTTGAAAATGAGTTTCAAGCAAATCGCACAAAAACTCAACTTTAACATTTTTTATAGATCTTTGTAAATGAGTTTGAAACAAATCGCATAAGAACTCAACTTTAGCCTTTTTACCACCCGCTTTCCACCCAAGAATGTGAATTTTCCGAAAGTAGGTATGCAGTTTTAATTGAATTTTCATATAGATCTTTGAAAATGAGTTTGAAACAAATCGCACAAAATCTCAACTTTCGCCCTATTTACCACCCACTTTCCACCCGGGAATGTGAATTTTCCGGAAAATTGGTATGCAGTTTTCAATGAATTTTCATATTGATCTTTGGAAATGAGTTTGAAGCAAATCGCATAAGAACTCAACTTTAGCCTTTTTTCCACCCGCTTTCCACCCAAGAATGTGAATTTTCCGAAAGTTGCTATGCAGTTTTAAATGAATTTTCATATAGATCTTTGAAAATGAGTTTGAAGCAAATCGCACAAAAACTCAACTTTCGCCCTACTTACCACCCACTTTCCACCCGGAAATGTGAATTTTCCGGAAAATTGGTATGCAGTTTCAAATGAATTTTCATATTGATCTTTGAAAATGAGTTTGAAGCAAATCGCATAAAAACTCAACTTTCGCTATTTTTTACCACCCACTTTCCACCCGGGAATGTGAATTTTCCGAAAAATTGGTATGCAGTTATAAATGAATTTTCATATTGATCTTTTGAAATGATTTTTAAGCATATCGCATAAGAACTCAACTTTAGCCTTTTTACCACCCGCTTTCCACCCAAGAATGTGAATTTTGCGAAAGTTGGTATGCAGTTTTAAATGAATTTTCATATCGATCTTTGAAAATGAGTTTGAAACAAATCGCATAAGAACTCAACTTTCGTCCTATTTACCACCCACTTTCCACCCAAGAATGTGAATTTTCCGAAAGTTGGTATGCAGTTTCAATTGAAGTTTCATATAGATCTTTGAAAATGAGTTTGGAACAAATCGCATAAGAACTCAACTTTCGCCCTATTTACCAACAACTTTCCACCCGGAAATGTGCATTTTCCTGAAAATTGGTATGCAGTTTTAAATGAATTTTCATATAGATCTTTGAAAATGAGTTTGAAACAAATCGCATAAGAACTCAACTTTCGTCCTATTTACCACCCACTTTCCACCCGGAAATGTGGATTTTCCGGAAAATTGGTATGCAGTTTTAAATGAATTTTCATATAGATCTTTGAAAATGAGTTTGAAGCAAATCGCATAAAAACTCAACTTTCGCCCTATTTACCACCCACTTTCCATCCAGGGGGGTTTTTCAATGAATTTTCATATTGATCTTTGAAAATGAGTTTGAAGCAAATCGCATAAAAACTCGTTTTTCGCCTTATTTACCACCCACTTTCCACTCAGGTGGGTGAATTTTCCGGAAAATTGGTATGCAGTTTTTAATGAATTTTCATATTGATCTTTGAAAATGAGTTTCAAGCAAATCGCACAAAAACTCAACTTTAACATTTTTTATAGATCTTTGTAAATGAGTTTGAAACAAATCGCATAAGAACTCAACTTTAGCCTTTTTACCACCCGCTTTCCACCCAAGAATGTGAATTTTCCGAAAGTAGGTATGCAGTTTTAATTGAATTTTCATATAGATCTTTGAAAATGAGTTTGAAACAAATCGCACAAAATCTCAACTTTCGCCCTATTTACCACCCACTTTCCACCCGGGAATGTGAATTTTCCGGAAAATTGGTATGCAGTTTTCAATGAATTTTCATATTGATCTTTGGAAATGAGTTTGAAGCAAATCGCATAAGAACTCAACTTTAGCCTTTTTTCCACCCGCTTTCCACCCAAGAATGTGAATTTTCCGAAAGTTGCTATGCAGTTTTAAATGAATTTTCATATAGATCTTTGAAAATGAGTTTGAAGCAAATCGCACAAAAACTCAACTTTCGCCCTACTTACCACCCACTTTCCACCCGGAAATGTGAATTTTCCGGAAAATTGGTATGCAGTTTCAAATGAATTTTCATATTGATCTTTGAAAATGAGTTTGAAGCAAATCGCATAAAAACTCAACTTTCGCTATTTTTTACCACCCACTTTCCACCCGGGAATGTGAATTTTCCGAAAAATTGGTATGCAGTTATAAATGAATTTTCATATTGATCTTTTGAAATGATTTTTAAGCATATCGCATAAGAACTCAACTTTAGCCTTTTTACCACCCGCTTTCCACCCAAGAATGTGAATTTTCCGAAAGTTGGTATGCAGTTTTAAATGAATTTTCATATCGATCTTTGAAAATGAGTTTGAAACAAATCGCATAAGAACTCAACTTTCGTCCTATTTACCACCCACTTTCCACCCAAGAATGTGAATTTTCCGAAAGTTGGTATGCAGTTTCAATTGAAGTTTCATATAGATCTTTGAAAATGAGTTTGGAACAAATCGCATAAGAACTCAACTTTCGCCCTATTTACCAACAACTTTCCACCCGGAAATGTGCATTTTCCTGAAAATTGGTATGCAGTTTTAAATGAATTTTCATATAGATCTTTGAAAATGAGTTTGGAACAAATCGCATAAGAACTCAACTTTCGTCCTTTTAACCACCCACTTTCCAGCCGGGAATGTGCATTTTCCGGAAAATTGGTGTGCAGTTTTAAATGAATTTTCATATAGATCTTTGAAAATGAGTTTGAAGCATATCGCATAAGAACTCAACTTTGGCCTTTTTACCACCCGCTTTCCACCCAAGAATGTGAATTTTTCGAATGTTGGTATGCAGTTTTTAATGAATTTTCATATAGATCTTTGAAAATGAGTTTGGAACAAATCGCATAAGAACTCAACTTTCGTCCTTTTTACCACCCACTTTCCACCCGGGAATGTGCATTTTCCGGAAAATTGGTGTGCAGTTTTAAATGAATTTTCATATAGATCTTTGTAAATGAGTTTGAAGCAAATCGCATAAAAACTCAACTTTCGCCCTATTTACCAACCACTTTCCACCCGGAAATGTGCATTTTCCGGAAAATTGGTATGCAGTTTTAAATGAATTTTCATATTGATCTTTGGAAATGAGTTTGAAGCATATCGCATAAGAACTCAACTTAAGCCTTTTTACCACCCGCTTTCCACCCAAGAATGTGAATTTTCCGAATGTTGTTATGCAGTATTTAATGAATTTTCATATAGATCTTTAAAAATGAGTTTGGAACAAATCGCATGAGAACTCAACTTTCGTCCTATTTACCGCCCACTTTCCTTCCGGGAATGTAAATTTTCCGGAAAATTGGTATGCAGTTTTAAATGAATTTTCATGTAGATCTTTGAAAATGAGTTTGAAACAAATCGCAAAAGAACTCAACTTTCGCCCTATTTACCACCCACTTTCCACCCGGAAATGTGAATTTTCCGGAAAATTGGTATGCAGTTTTAAATGAATTTTCATATAGATCTTTGAAAATGAGTTTGAAGCAAATCGCATAAAAACTGAACTTTCGCATTTTTTTACCACCCACATTCCACCCGGTAATGTGAATTTTCCGGAAAATTGGTATGGAGTTTCAAATGAATTTTCATATAGATCTTTGAAAATGAGTTTGAAGCATATCGCATAAGAAATCAACTTTAGCCTTTTTACCACCCGCTTTCCACCCGGGAATGTGAATTTTCCGGAAAATTGGTATGCAGTTTTTAATGAATTTTCATATTAATCTTTGAAAATTTGTTTAGAGCAAGCCGAACAAAAACTCAACTTTAGCATTTTTTGCCACCCACTTTGCACCCGGAAATGTGAATTTTCCGGAAAATTGGTATGCAGTTTTAAATGAATTTTCATATAGATCTTTGAAAATGAGTTTGAAACAAATCGCATAAAAACTCAACTTTAGCCTTTTTACCACCCGCTTTCCACCCAAGAATGTGATTTTTCCGAAAATTTGTATGCAGTTTCAATTGAATTTTCATATAGATCTTTGAAAATGAGTTTGGAACAAATCGCATAAGAACTAAACTTTCGCCCTATTTACCACCCACTTTCCACCCGGAAATGTGCATTTTCCGGAAAATTGGTATGCAGTTTTAAATGAATTTTCATGTAGATCTTTGAAAATGAGTTTGAAACAAATCGCATAAGAACTCAACTTTCGCCCTATTTACCACCCACTTTCCACCCGGAAATGTGCATTTTCCGGAAAATTGGTATGCAGTTTTAAATGAATTTTTATATAGATCTTTGAAAATGAGTTCGTAACAAATCGCATAAAATCTCAACTTTCGGCCTATTTACCACCCACTTTCCACCCGGTAATGTGAATTTTCCGGAAAATTGGTATGCAGTTTTGAATGAATTTTCATATAGATCTTTGAAAGTGAGTATGAAGCAAATCGCATAGCACCTCAAATTTCGCCTATTAACCACCCACTTTCCACCCGGAAATGTGAATTTTCCGAAAAGTTGGTATGCAGCTTAAAATGAATTTTCATATAGATTTTTGAAAATGAGTTTGAAGCAAATCGCAGAAGAACTCAACTTTAGCCTTTTTACCACCCGCTTTCCACCCAAGAATGTGATTTTTCCGAAAATTGGTATGCAGTTTCAATTGAATTTTTATATAGATCTTTGAAAATGAGTTTGGAACAAATCGCATAAGAATTCAACTTTCGCCCTATTTACCACCCACATTCCACCCGGAAATGTGAATTTTCCGGAAAATTGGTATGCAGTTTTAAATGAATTTTCATATTGATCTTTGAAAATGAGTTTCGCTCTATTTACCACCCACTTTCCACCCGGAAATGTGCATTTTTTTTGGTATGCAGTTTTAAATGAATTTTCATATTGATCTTTGAAAATGAGTTTGGAACAAATCGCATAAGAACTCAACTTTCGCCCTATTTACCACCCACATTCCACCCAGAAATGTGAATTTTCCGGAAAATAGATATGCAGTTTTAAATGAATTTTCATATAGATCTTTGCAAATGAGTTTGGAACAAATCGCATAAGAACTCAACTTTCGCATTTTTTTACCACCCACATTCCACCCGGTAATGTGAATTTTCCGGAAAATTGGTATGGAGTTTCAAATGAATTTTCATATAGATCTTTGAAAATGAGTTTGAAGCATATCGCATAAGAAATCAACTTTAGCCTTTTTACCACCCGCTTTCCACCCGGGAATGTGAATTTTCCGGAAAATTGGTATGCAGTTTTTAATGAATTTTCATATTAATCTTTGAAAATTTGTTTAGAGCAAGCCGAACAAAAACTCAACTTTAGCATTTTTTGCCACCCACTTTGCACCCGGAAATGTGAATTTTCCGGAAAATTGGTATGCAGTTTTAAATGAATTTTCATATAGATCTTTGAAAATGAGTTTGAAACAAATCGCATAAAAACTCAACTTTAGCCTTTTTACCACCCGCTTTCCACCCAAGAATGTGATTTTTCCGAAAATTTGTATGCAGTTTCAATTGAATTTTCATATAGATCTTTGAAAATGAGTTTGGAACAAATCGCATAAGAACTAAACTTTCGCCCTATTTACCACCCACTTTCCACCCGGAAATGTGCATTTTCCGGAAAATTGGTATGCAGTTTTAAATGAATTTTCATGTAGATCTTTGAAAATGAGTTTGAAACAAATCGCATAAGAACTCAACTTTCGCCCTATTTACCACCCACTTTCCACCCGGAAATGTGCATTTTCCGGAAAATTGGTATGCAGTTTTAAATGAATTTTTATATAGATCTTTGAAAATGAGTTCGTAACAAATCGCATAAAATCTCAACTTTCGGCCTATTTACCACCCACTTTCCACCCGGTAATGTGAATTTTCCGGAAAATTGGTATGCAGTTTTGAATGAATTTTCATATAGATCTTTGAAAGTGAGTATGAAGCAAATCGCATAGCACCTCAAATTTCGCCTATTAACCACCCACTTTCCACCCGGAAATGTGAATTTTCCGAAAAGTTGGTATGCAGCTTAAAATGAATTTTCATATAGATTTTTGAAAATGAGTTTGAAGCAAATCGCAGAAGAACTCAACTTTAGCCTTTTTACCACCCGCTTTCCACCCAAGAATGTGATTTTTCCGAAAATTGGTATGCAGTTTCAATTGAATTTTTATATAGATCTTTGAAAATGAGTTTGGAACAAATCGCATAAGAATTCAACTTTCGCCCTATTTACCACCCACATTCCACCCGGAAATGTGAATTTTCCGGAAAATTGGTATGCAGTTTTAAATGAATTTTCATATTGATCTTTGAAAATGAGTTTCGCTCTATTTACCACCCACTTTCCACCCGGAAATGTGCATTTTTTTTGGTATGCAGTTTTAAATGAATTTTCATATTGATCTTTGAAAATGAGTTTGGAACAAATCGCATAAGAACTCAACTTTCGCCCTATTTACCACCCACATTCCACCCAGAAATGTGAATTTTCCGGAAAATAGATATGCAGTTTTAAATGAATTTTCATATAGATCTTTGCAAATGAGTTTGGAACAAATCGCATAAGAACTCAACTTTCGCATTTTTTTACCACCCACATTCCACCCGGTAATGTGAATTTTCCGGAAAATTGGTATGGAGTTTCAAATGAATTTTCATATAGATCTTTGAAAATGAGTTTGAAGCATATCGCATAAGAAATCAACTTTAGCCTTTTTACCACCCGCTTTCCACCCGGGAATGTGAATTTTCCGGAAAATTGGTATGCAGTTTTTAATGAATTTTCATATTAATCTTTGAAAATTTGTTTAGAGCAAGCCGAACAAAAACTCAACTTTAGCATTTTTTGCCACCCACTTTGCACCCGGAAATGTGAATTTTCCGGAAAATTGGTATGCAGTTTTAAATGAATTTTCATATAGATCTTTGAAAATGAGTTTGAAACAAATCGCATAAAAACTCAACTTTAGCCTTTTTACCACCCGCTTTCCACCCAAGAATGTGATTTTTCCGAAAATTTGTATGCAGTTTCAATTGAATTTTCATATAGATCTTTGAAAATGAGTTTGGAACAAATCGCATAAGAACTAAACTTTCGCCCTATTTACCACCCACTTTCCACCCGGAAATGTGAATTTTCCGGAAAATTGGTATGCAGTTTTAAATGAATTTTCATGTAGATCTTTGAAAATGAGTTTGAAACAAATCGCATAAGAACTCAACTTTCGCCCTATTTACCACCCACTTTCCACACGGAAATGTGCATTTGGAAAATTGGTATGCAGTTTTAAATGAATTTTTATATAGATCTTTGAAAATGAGTTCGTAACAAATCGCATAAAATCTCAACTTTCGGCCTTTTTACCACCCACTTTCCACCCGGTAATGTGAATTTTCCGGAAAATTGGTATGCAGTTTTGAATGAATTTTCATATAGATCTTTGAAAGTGAGTATGAAGCAAATCGCATAGCACCTCAAATTTCGCCTATTAACCACCCACTTTCCACCCGGAAATGTGAATTTTCCGAAAAGTTGGTATGCAGCTTAAAATGAATTTTCATATAGATTTTTGAAAATGAGTTTGAAGCAAATCGCAGAAGAACTCAACTTTAGCCTTTTTACCACCCGCTTTCCACCCAAGAATGTGATTTTTCCGAAAATTGGTATGCAGTTTCAATTGAATTTTAATATAGATCTTTGAAATTGAGTTTGGAACAAATCGCATAAGAACTCAACTTTCGCCCTATTTACCACCCACATTCCACCCGGAAATGTGAATTTTCCGGAAAATTGGTATGCAGTTTTAAATGAATTTTCATATTGATCTTTGAAAATGAGTTTGAAGCATATCGCACAAAACCTCAACTTTCGACTTTTTACCACCCACTTTCCACCCGGGAATGTGAATTTTACGAAAAATTGGTATGCAGTTTTAAATGAATTTTCATATTGATCTTTGGAAATGAGTTTGAAGCATATCGCATAAGAACTCAACTTTAGCCTTTTTACCGCCCGCTTTCCACCCAAGAATGTGAATTTTCCGAAAGTTGGTATGCAGTTTCAATTGAATTTTCAGATAGATCTTTGAAAATGAGTTTGGAACAAATCGCATAAGAACTCAACTTTCGCCCTATTTACCACCCACATTCCACCCGGAAATGTGAATTTTCCGGAAAATTGGTATGCAGTTTTAAATGAATTTTCATATTGATCTTTGAAAATAAGTTTGAAGCATATCGCACAAAACCTTAACTTTCGACTTTTTACCACCCACTTTCCACCCGGGAATGTGAATTTTCCGAAAAATTGGTATGCAGTTTTAAATGAATTTTCATATTGATCTTTGGAAATGAGTTTGAAGCATATCTTATAAGAACTCAAATTTAGCCTTTTTACCACCCACTTTCCAACCAGGTGGGTGAATTTTCCGGAAAATTGGTATGCAGTTTTTAATGAATTTTCATATTGATCTTTGCAAATGAGTTTGGAACAAATCGCTTAAGAACTCAACTTTCGCTCTATTTACCACCCACTTTCCACCCGGAAATGTGCATTTTTTTTGGTATGCAGTTTTAAATGAATTTTCATATTGATCTTTGAAAATGAGTTTGGAACAAATCGCATAAGAACTCAACTTTCGCCCTATTTACCACCCACATTCCACCCAGAAATGTGAATTTTCCGGAAAATAGATATGCAGTTTTAAATGAATTTTCATATAGATCTATGAAAATGAGTTTGAAGCAAATCGCATAAAAACTCAACTTTCGCCTTTTTTTACCACCCACTTTTCACCCAAGAATGTGAATTTTCCGAAAGTTGGTATGCAGTTTCAATTGAAGTTTCATATTGATCTTTGGAAATGAGTTTGAAGCATATCTTATAAGAACTCAAATTTAGCCTTTTTACCACCCACTTTCCAACCAGGTGGGTGAATTTTCCGGAAAATTGGTATGCAGTTTTCAATGAACTTTCATATTGATCTTTGCAAATGAGTTTGGAACAAATCGCATAAGAACTCAACTTTCGCTCTATTTACCACCCACTTTCCACCCGGAAATGTGCATTTTTTTTTGGTATGCAGTTTTAAATGAATTTTCATATTGATCTTTGAAAATGAGTTTGGAACAAATCGCATAAGAACTCAACTTTCACCCTATTTACCACCCACATTCCACCCGGAAATATGAATTTTCCGGAAAATAGATATGCAGTTTTAAATGAATTTTCATATAGATCTATGAAAATGAGTTTGAAGCAAATCGCATAAAAACTCAACTTTCGCCTTTTTTTACCACCCACTTTCCACCCAAGAATTTGAATTTTCCGAAAGTTGGTATGCAGTTTCAATTGAAGTTTCATATAGATCTTTGAAAATGAGTTTGGAACAAATCGCATAAGAACTCAACTTTCGCCCTATTTACCAACAACTTTCCACCCGGAAATGTGCATTTTCCTGAAAATTGGTATGCAGTTTTAAATGAATTTTCATATAGATCTTTGAAAATGAGTTTGACGCATATCGCACAAAACCTCAACCTTCGACTTTTTACCACCCACTTTCCACCCGGGAATGTGAATTTTCCGAAAAATTGGTATGCAGTTTTAAATGAATTTTCATATTGATCATTGAAAATGAGTTTGGAATAAATCGCATAAGAACTCAACTTTCGCCCCATTTACCACCCACATTCCACCCGGAAATGTGCATTTTCCGGAAAATTGGTATGCAGTTTTAAATGAATTTTCATATAGATCTTTGAAAATGAGTTTGACGCATATCGCATAAAAACTCAACTTTCGCCTTTTTTTACCACCCACTTTCCACCCAAGAATGTGAATTTTCCGAAAGTTGGTATGCAGTTTCAATTGAATTTTCATATAGATCTTTGAAAATGAGTTTGAAACAAATCGCATCAGAACTCAACTTTTGCCCTTTTTACCACCCACTTTCCACCCGGAAATGTGGATTTTCCGGAAAATTGGTATGCAGTTTTAAATGAATTTTCATATAGATCTTTGAAAATGAGTTTAGAACAAATCGCATAAAAACTCAACTTTCGCCCTATTTAACACCCACTTACCACCCGGAAATGTGCATTTTCTGGAAAATTGGTAGACAGTTTTTAATGAATTTTCATATTGATTTTTGAAAATGAGTTTGAAGCAAATCGCATAATAATTCAACTTTCGCCCCGCTTGTCACCCACTTTCCACCCGGGAATGTGAATTTTCCGGAAAATTGGTATGCAGTTTTAAATGAATTTTCATATAGATCTTTGAAAATGAGTTTGAAGCAAATCGCATAAGAACTCAACTTTCCCCCATACAACCTTGACTACCCATTTTTCACCCAGGGGCGTGAATTTTCCGGAAAATTGGTATGCAGTTTTTAATAAATTTTCATATTGATCTTTGAAATTGAGTTTGGAATAAATCGCTAAAGAACTCAACTTTCGCGCTATTTACCACCCACATTCCACCCGGAAATGTGAATTTTCCGGAAAATTGGTATGCAGTTTTAAATGAATTTTCATATTGATTTTTAAAAATGAGTTTGAAGCATATCGCACAAAACCTCAACTTTTGACTTTTTACAATCCACTTTCTACCCGGGAATGTGAATTTTCCGAAAAATTGGTATGCAGTTTTAAATGAATTTTCATATTGATCTTTGGAAATGAGTTTGAAGCAAATCGCATAAAAACTCAACTTTCGCCCTACTTACCACCCGCTTTCCACCCAAGAATGTGAATTTTCCGAAAGTTGGTATGCAGTTTCAATTGAATTTTCATATAGATCTTTGAAAATGAGTTTGGAACAAATCGTATAAGAACTCAACTTTCGCCCTAATGACCACCCAGATTCCACCCGGAAATGTGAATTTTCTGGAAAATTGGTATGCAGTTTTAAATGAATTTTCATATTGATCTTTGAAAATGAGTTTGAAGCATATCGCACAAAACCTCAACCTTCGACTTTTTACCACCCACTTTCCACCCGGGAATGTGAATTTTCCGAAAAATTGGTATGCAGTTTTAAATGAATTTTCATATTGATCTTTGGAAATGAGTTTGAAGCATATCTTATAAGAACTCAACATTAGCCTTTTTACCACCCACTTTCCACCCAGGTGGGTGAATTTTCCGGAAAATTGGTATGCAGTTTTTAATGAATTTTCATATTGATCTTTAAAAATGAGGCTGGAACAAATCGCATAAAAACTCAACTTTCGCCCTATTTACCACCCACTTTCCACCCGGAAATGCGCATTTTCCGGAAAATTGGTATGCAGTTTTAAATGAATTTTCATATTGATCGTTGAAAATGATTTTGGAACAAATCGCATAACAACTCAACTTTCGCCCTATTTACCACCCACTTTCCACCCGGAAATGTGCATTTTCCGGAAAATTGGTATGCAGTTTGAAATAAATTTTCATATAGATCTTTGAAAATGAGTTTGAAACAAATCGCATGAGAGCTCAACTTTCGCCCTATTTACCACCCACTTTGCACCCGGAAATGTGAATTTTCCGGAAAATTGGTATGCAGTTTTAAATGAATTTTCATATAGATCTTTGAAAATGAGTTTGAAGCATATCGCACAAAAACTCAACTTTCGCCTTTTTACCACCCGCTTTCCACCCAAGAATGTGAATTTTCCGAAAGTTGATATGCAGTTTCAATTGAATTTTCATATAGATCTTTGAAAATGAGTTTGAAACAAATCGCATAAGAACTCAACTTTCGCCCTATTTACCACCCACTTTCCACCCGGAAATGTGAATTTTCCGGAAAATTGGTATGCAGTTTTAAATGAATTTTCATATAGATCTTTGAAAATGAGTTTGAAACAAATCGCATAAGAACTCAACTTTCGCCCTATTTACCACCCACTTTCCACCCGGAAATGTGGATTTTCCGGAAAATTGGTATGCAGTTTTAAATGAATTTTCATATAGATCTTTGAAAATGAGTTTAGGACAAATTGCATAAAAACTCAACTTTCGCCCTATTTACCACCCGCTTTCCACCCAAGAATGTGAATTTTCCGAAAATTGGTATGCAGTCTTAAATGAATTTTCATATAGATCTTTGAAAATGAGTTTTAAGCAAATCGTATAAAATCTCAACTTTCGCCATATTTACCACCTACTTTCCACCCAGAGGTGTGAATTTTCCGGAAAAATGGGTATGCATTTTATTTATGACTGCATACCAATTTTCCAGGAAATTACCCCCCACCCCCCCTGGGTGGAAAATGGGTAGTCAAGATTGTATGAGGGAAAGTTGATTTTTTATGCGATTTAGTTCAAGCTCATTTTCAAAAATCTTTATGAAAATTTATTTAAAACTGCATACCAACTTTTCGGAAAATTCACATTCCCTGGTGGGTGGTAAAAAAATGCTAAAGTTGAGTTTTTATGCGATTTGCTGCAAACTCATTTTCAAAGATCAATATGAAAATTCATTTAAAACTGCATACCAATTTTCCGGAAAATTTACATTTCCGGGTGGAAAGTGTGTGGTAAAAAGGGCGAAAATTGAATTCTTTTGCGATTTGTTCCAAACTCATTTTCAAAGATCTATATGAAAATTTCTTTAAAACTGCATACGAATTTTCCGAAAATTCACCCACCTGGGTGGAAACTAGGTGGTTAGCAGGGCGAAATTTGAGTTCATAAGCGATTTGCTGCAAACTCTTATTCAAAGATCTATGTATATGAAAATTCATTTAAAACTGCATACCAATTTTCCGGAAAATTAACATTTCCGGGTGGAAAGTGGGTAGCAAAAATGCCAAAGTTGAGTTCTTGTTCGATTTGCTTCAAACTCATTTTCAAAGATCTTTATGAAAGTTCATTTAAAACTGCAAAGCAATTTTCCGGAAAATGCACATTCCCGGGTGGAAAGTTGGTGGTAAAAAAATGCGAAAGTTGAGTTTTTATGCGATTTGTTCCAAACTCATTTGCAAAGATCAATTTGAAAATTCATTAAAAGCTGCATAGCAATTTTCGGAAAATTCACATTCCCGGGTGGAAAGTAGGTGGTTAGCAGGGCGAAATTTTAGTTCTTTTGCGATTTGCTGCAAACTCTTATTCAAAGATCTATTTGAAAATTCATTTAAAGCTGTATACCAATTTTCCGAAAAATTAACATTTCCGGGTGGAAAGTGGGTAGCAAAAATGCCAAAGTTGAGTTTTTGTTCCATTTGCTTCAAACTCATTTTCAAAAAACTATATGAAAATTCATTTAAAACTGCATACCAATTTTCCGGAAAATGCACATTCCCGGGTGGAAAGTGGGTGGTAAAAAAATGCGAAAGTTGAGTTTTTATGCGATTTGTTCCAAACTCATTTGCAAAGATCAATATGAAAATTCATTAAAAGCTGCTTACCAATTTTCCGGAAAAGTCACATTTCCGGGTGGAAAGGGGGTGGCAAATGGGGCGAAAGTTGAGTTTTTGAGCGATTTGCTTCAAACTCATTTCCAAACATCAATATGAAAATTCATTAAAAATTGCATACCAATTTCCCGGAAAATTCACATTCCCGGGTAAGCAGGGCGAAATTTGAGTTTTTATGCGATTTGTTCCAAACTCATTTCCAAAGATCAAGATGAAAATTCATTAAAAACTGTATACCAATTTTCGGGAAAATTCACATTTCCGGGTGGAAAAAATGCCAAAGCTGAGTTTTTTTGCGATGTGCTTCAAATTAATTTACAAAGATCAATATGAAAATTCATTTAAAACTGCATACCTATTTTCCGGAAAATTTACCCTGTTGGGTAGAAAACTGTTGGTGAAAGTTGTATGAGCGAAGTTAAATTTCGTGCGAATATGATTTTATACGGGGCGTAGCACCGCACGCCGGGAAATGCTAGTATATAAATATATTTATAAAATTAATTTTTTTTCGAATGTAAAAACATAATTTTATTAATATTATCTGGGTAATTTATCAAACAAAAAAACAAGTAAGAATACTCTAGTCGAGTGTGCCCGACCACGAGACTCCCTGCTCGCAACTTGCATTTCAAGCAGTTCAGCGGCAACACAAGCAAGCAGTGCACTTAACTCGTAAACTGCTTGTCAAACTGTTGTTGCTGCCAGCTGAGACGGGGGTAATAGATTCTTCTGTAACTTTGGTGCTATTTATCCGATCGCGTTGAAATTTACACAAAGAAATTTACGAAAGACATTTATTAAACATACAAGTGTACCAAAAATTAAAGCTTTATCTTTAAAATTGTGGCTGTGGGAGTCTTTTGCGATTTGCGGGGGTGCGGGGGGTTGCATCCAAAATTTGAAATAAACTTGATCTGCGTATGGTATACAGGAACCTGCATGCCAAGTTTGGTGTCTCTAGCTCTTGTAGTCTCTGAGATCGACGCGTTCATACAGACGGACAGACGGACAGACAGACAGACGGACGGACATGGCTAGTTCGTCTCGGCTGTTGATCCTGATCAAGAATATATATAGTTTATACAGTCGGAAATGCCTCCTTCTGCCTGTTACACACATTTGCAGTACTTTATAACTCCCTTTTTCCCATTTTTGATGGGAACAGGGAGTAATGAGAGAGAGAGAGAGAGTGAGAGTAAGAATTCTCCCACTATCTTATTTTTTCGGCTCTTTCTGTTGTGCTCCCTCTCTTATTTTTCAATCCTTAGCTGGTTTAAATTTAAAATATTATTTTTTACTGTGTATAGTCATTTATGTCCTTCTATTGAATCCCAGAATCGTTCAGTCATTCAATATTTTTCGAAAAGCTTTTTTGATTCCTTCTCTTTATAAAGAATTATATTCAGATTAGCAAATTTTAGAACGTATAAAATAGTTCACTAAAAAACGATATTAATTCTTTTGTGCACAATTAGCAACTAATGCGTTAAAATGGCGGGAAACACAAAAATTTTATTTTTTTTAGGATCCATTAAGACTTTGCGATTATCACGTTAGAAATCAAATACATCGAAATCTAAGATTTCACTTTTCATTAGTAAGCAGGGAAACTCACACTCAAAACCATTCGCACTCACTCAAAAAATCGCTAAAGATCAATCAAAGTATGTACATTAGTATGAAATTGCCAGCGGCAATGTTATTTTCATCTCTTCTTTTAAACCGTAAAACTAAGGTTCAACTTAATAAGTTGTTCACAAAATGTTAATTAAATGAATGGGTGCTGCAAGGCTTCTTACATTGAAAATTGCACAAGAAATACGTACTTTCTTTATTAAGTTTAATGTTTGTATCAAATAACAAGTAAGAACGTTGCAGTCTGATGCACCCGACTGCGATATACTCTTTTTTAGCCTCTTTGCGGAGTCAGAAGTGGGCATGGCAATTGTATTTTTGCACATATCTTTCAAGTTTTGCCATCAATTTTAATTTGGTTGGGCCAGTTCTACAAGTGGGGGAGATATAAAATTTTCTCAATTTAGAGGGCAGAGCCAAGTCTTGCAAGAGTGGGGGTGGGCGTGGCAAAATTACTTTTATCCCACCTATTAATAGGGCAATAGAATTCAACCTGCAAAATTTGATGATTCTAGCTAAAGGGGTGTGGGAGATACAGACTTTGCGTATTTTTGGGGGCGTTAGTTGGGTGTGGCCAAATATTTTTAGTCAAATCATTCAAGGAAGTGATTAGTAGCTCTTGTGCTAAATTTGGTTACTCTAGCTGTAAAACTGTGGAAGATATAGGTTTTTGCGGTTTGTTGGGGAAGGTCGGACGGACGGACAGACGGATATTTCACAAAACCAATATACTCTTTTTTATTTTTTTTGAAATTTGAAATAAACTTGATCTGCGTATGGTATACAGGAACCTGCATGCCAAGTTTGGTGTCTCTATCTGTTATAGTCTCCGAGATCTGTCTGTTCATACGACAGACGGACACACAGACAGAGTGACATGGCAAAATCGACTCTGCTGTTGATGCTGATCAAGAATATATATAGTTTATATAGTCGGAAATGGCTCCTTCTGCCTGTTACACACATTTGCAGTACTTTATAACTCCCTTTTTTCCATTTTTAATGGGAACAGGGAGTAAAAATATCCATTTCAACTGTCAACACCTACATCCAACTGCCAACACCAATATCCAACCAATATCATTTAAAAGGTATATATATTTTATAGTTTTTATTACTTAAAAGAGAATTTGTAGTTTTCACTCACCTAGCTCACCTAGTCAAACAATGATGGTAGAGTAAAGTAAAGCATCGAACATCGAAAACGTCGGAATAAAATGGATGTTTAAAATATTTTAAAAATCATCGATGTATCGATATAACATCGATGTTGCTTCCAGAACTAGACAAGATGTTGCTGCATTTTACAGTATTTTCGATACAAACTATCGCTTGCTTGTAAGTTGAAAATAAATCGATACCCAACAACTCAGAGCAACGTCATTGCGATTGGCACCGATTGCCAGCGCTGATTTCAAGGTGACCATATCTGCGAAAAAGGAGGTAACGTCTAGCAAAACAGCCATTAGAAATTCAATTAGAACACGTTTTCTTGGCGCAAAGAGTGGTAGCGATAGTCTCCATGCGGCTGCTAAGTTCGAATACAAAATTAGGGGTTATTCACGGGTACACAGACCCGAGATTATTTATTCATGTGAATTATATTTAAGAGTAAGTGTGAATGTGCTAAAGTGTGAGTGTGTCTAAAGTTGTGTTCATTCGACAGGTGGCAACAGCAGGTTAGGCCACAAGTTTTTCTGCAGCATTTGGTTGCAGCGGCAAGAATACACAGTTGGTCAACGTATGCATGTATGGCTGCGCGTGGCGAACACGGCAGCGTTCTCTTTCGACCGGCAATCATCAGCGCGTGCGCACATCACACGACCTCTCGATCTCATTTCATCGGGGATTTACAAGCCATCCTCATCAATAGTATTCATCTCATCTAAAATCATCCATCTTTACCGAGTGAGTTTGTTCCGGTAGAGATTACGGCAAGTCATAGTACTGCATGAGAACCTGCAGCAATTGCCGTCTCGCCAAAAATGTTATAAGCGTACATATATGTATGTATGTCCAAAATTAGGGGAATAGCCAGCATATTGAAGCGGCCCGAGTTTGGTGCAACAAACAAATTGTGTTTAATATACATATGACCCTCTGAGCCCGCAGTCAATTGGGGAGATCTTGACACTTTGTCTGCCTATGGTATATACCAACACGTTTACCAAGTTTGGTTGCTCTAGCTTGTAACGAACACGTTGTCTGCGACGTATCGGGAGCATACTCTGTCTTTTAAATCGACTGTGCTCAGGGCAAGTGGGGTGGGTCTTTTACTCCCTAATGCGTACGCGTTACCTAAATAAAACCACGACAGGGGTAAGACAGGAACAGGACAGAATATCCCTTGCCAATAGTACCGAGTGAATTTAGATGACTTATAGATGTGGTGGATGAATTGAGGTGAAAATGTTCTTCCTTCTTAACCCGCCCAACCTGTAAAAGCATTGTATTTTGTTGCTTTTACCCTTTTGCATACCAATGCGGTATGTAGTACCGAAGTCGCCCCAAATAAGAATGAATTAGTCCATTTTCATTATATAATTCATTTCATTAAGTGGTAAATTAACAACATTAACATGAAATAGCAGAAGGCATTTAATATAATAGAGCAACATGAAATTCTAAGAGGACGGAAAAAGCATACTAGATTGTATGCGCAAATGGTAATTCTTGTGTTCCAATATTAACGCTCTTATTGCCTACGTTTACTGTAGTCGGGGCATCTGGTTTTTATTCGGCTATGCCGTACTTACTGCAGTATCCATCGGAGTCAGCAGGCCTGTTGATCGATGAAGCTGTAGAAGAATGCAGAAAATACAGACTCACAAGCAAGAAGAGCGGCACATGCAAAAATGAAATTATAATTAGCTAAAGAATTTCATGATGTTTATAATATCAAAATTAATCCTAATAAATACGTGTATATGTGTTTAAAACCACATATTTGGCTTAAGCCAGGTTAAGGAACGATGGGTGGTTGCCTCTCGAGAAGAGGGGCAACGTTAATCCAATGCGCAGTGTAAACGTTGATAAATGCCGGGCGGGATCGTTAGCAATGTGTTGGTTGTCCAACCAGATGCTATGACCGACCCACCGAGACACGATTTTGCTGGCGTTGCCAGCACCAGGCCCTGCTTGGTGCTTTCAGAAAGTCGATCTTGGAAACCGACGGACGTGCGTGATGCGAAGGGTCCAGAAGAAAGATCGGCCGTTGCTGCAACGCGATGTTGAGCCACACGGCAAAACGTGCGTTGTTGCAACGCAATGCGGAGCCGCAAGGTAAAATGTGCGTTGTTGCATGCAATGCGGAGCCGCAGGGTAAAATGTGCGTTGTTGCAACGCAATGCGTAGCCGCACGGTAAAATGTGCGTTGTTGCAATGCAATGCGGAGCCGCACGGTAAAATGTGCGTTGTTGCACGCAATGCGGACCCGCTGTTGGTGCGCGTGCAAGTTATCACCCGGCTAGCCAAGCAATTCTAATAAGAAATATAAACAATATTCGGAATAAGATTCCAATTCCAATAGCCTAGCTTATTCACCCTTATCAATCATCACTTTTGACTAATGCGCAGCTGCAGCTTATCTAACGTAAACTCTCAATATCAGCTTCAAGCCACTTAACGTATTTTGCGCATTGCTTCGTAACATTAACAGTTCAGCCTCAACATAAACATAACAACGAAATCACTTAACGTATTTTGCGCATTGCTTCGTAACAGTAACAGTTCAGCTTCAACATAAACAAAACAACGAAATCACTTAAAGTATTTTGCGCATTACTTTACGTAAATGCAATTAACTCAGCGGTTGCCTACAAGAGCCGCCTTCGCGAGCTTTTGCTTAACGTAAACACAATTGACTCAGCGTTTGCCTACAAGAGCCGCCTTCGCGAGCTTATGAGCTTTAAGAAGCTTTAGCATAAACATTAGCTGACTTGCAGCATAAGATCAACATTGTACTTTAGTTCTTAATTTGACATTGAATAAAACGGAAGCATCTTGGCTTCACCCTAAAAATATATATTTTTCAATTACGCTTTCGCGAGTTGTTTAATTGGCGCCCAACGTGGGGCACGCGTTTTAAAACACAATAAAAGGATACAAAGTCTTCCCAAATATCCTTAGTGATTCGCGTGTGTGTCGAGTGCTAAAAGTTAAATGTCAAAGAGACAAATAAAGTAAAACGTCTCTGAACTCCACTTGAACTGCATCAAAGATTTTCTACAAACGAAAATACAGTGTGCTTGATAAGAACTCAACTTGTATCGCAACAAACATTTTCTACAAAAAAAAAAAAATAAAAGCTATATGTGCGCTCGAAACAAAGGATTGTAAATGAGATCGAGACGAATAAATCTGGACTATTCAATAGAAGGAAGGAAGGAAGGAAGGAAGGAAGGAAGGAAGGAAGTAACAAAGTCTTCAATTCCCAGGACATCTTCGTTTACGTGAGCCGTCATCAACAATTTTTTAAGAAATTCCCAGGACATCTTTGTTTACGTGAGCTGTCATAAACAATTTTTTTATATATTATATTATACTCACAGATTAAGAAAATTACATAAAATATAAAATAATCATTAATGTTATATTAAAAATTTTATATTTTTAAAATATTGTAAGAAGAAACAAGTAAGAATACTCTAGTCGTGTGTGCCCGACTACGAGACTCCCTGCTCCCAACTTGCATTTCAAGCAGTTCAGCGGCAACACAAGCAAGCAGTGCACTTAACTCGTAAACTGCTTGTCAAACTGTTGTTGCTGCCAGCTGAGACGGGCGTAACACAAGCAAGCAGTGCACTTAACTCGTAAACTGCTTGTCAATGTTGTTGCTGCGAGCTGAGACGGGCGTAATGTGCATCCGAAATTTGAAATAAACTTGATCTGCGTATGGTATACAGGAACTTGCATGCCAAGTTTGGTGTCTCTAGCTCTTATAGTCTCTGAGATCGACGCGTTCATACAGACGGACAGACGGACAGACGGGCAGACAGACAGACAGACGGACATGGCTAGTTCGTCTTGGCTGTTGATCCTGATCAAGAATATATATAGTTTATATAGTCGGAAATGCCTCCTTCTGTCTGTTACACACATTTGCAGTACTTTATAACTCCCCTTTTCCCATTTTTAATGGGCACAGGGAGTAAAAATTAAGATTATTAATGCTAGATGATTTTATTTCTTATTTTCAAAAATTAAAAATGGCTCAAAATAATACTTTAACAGCAGATCTGGTAGCTCAGTTGATTGCAAATCCAACTAGGCCACTACAAGAACAAATTGCAGAATTAAAAACACAAATTAATTCTTCTACAAACACTGTGCAAGAATACAAGGCTACTGAAATAAATGAATTAGTTCGTTGCAACGAATCATTTGACGTTATTAAATCCATTCCCGAATTTTCCGGTAGTTACAACGCCTACGTCAGTTGGCAGGGAGCAGCTTGTTGTGCTATCCGTAAGTATAAGGAAGGCAGTAGGAAGTACGTAGGTGCTCTGACAATATTAAGAAATAAAATCCCGGGTAGAGCATATGATACTTTAACAAATCACGGAACAGTTTTAAACTTTGAAGCCATATTATCTAGACTGGATTTCGCTTATAGCGATAGACGTCCAATCTACATAATAGAACAGGAACTTAGTGTTCTTAGAAAAGGAAATATGTCTGTTTTGGAATATTATAATCTGGTGAATAAGAAACTAACACTTTTGATAAATAAAACTATTATGACATATGGCGATAATGCTAGTGTTATTAAAGAAATGAATAGTAAGAATAGGGTTAATGCATTAAGGATTTTCATAACAGGATTAAATGGGTCCTTATCAGAAATATTAAAAAATTTGCAGAACGCCTTGGCAAAAGCCCAAGAGCTTGAAGCAAATCATCAGAGAGCGTGTAACCATTACTCAAATTCACAACAAACCAATCCAAATCAAAGAAATCAACAAAAAACAGCAAAAGCTGAAAACTCAAACCAATTCAATAAAAAGTTTGACAACAATTTACGATTTAGTCAAAATCAAAATACCAATCAAAATCAAAATTTTGGTCAAAATCAAAATTTTGGTCAAAATCAAAATTTTGGTCAAAATCAAAATTTTGGTCAAGGCTATAATAAGCCACAACCACCACCAGTGCCTATGGACATTGACAAATCCATACAAATGTTTAATAGTCCTCAAAATTTCCAAAATCAAAATGCTCCTCAGAAAAGGCAGTCAGTTTCTTTTTCAGGTCCGCAGCCAAATAAAATAATGCGAATTAACAATCTCCAAGAAGATCATTTTTTAGAGGATCAGGGGGAGGACTCCCCTTCGTCTACAGAGTAGATAAGAGAATAAATAAAAACTTAAAAATTTTAATAGATACAGGTGCTACCTCCTGTTATATAAAGAAAGGTATTTATAATAACGCTGAAGAATTAGTCATAAGAAAAAGAATAAAAACAGTAAATGGGTATAGCATTATAACTCATTTTCATCATATAAATATATTTGGCAAACGCCACAGATTTTATGAAATCGATAATCTGGAATCAGATTTATTAATCGGTTATAATTTACTGAAAGAAATAAGAGAAATAATAAAACGGAAAAAATCAATTTCGTAAAAAATAATCCAGAAACAATAGGCAACTTGTATAGTTCAAATGAAGCTTTAACAGTTGTCTCGTTTTTAAATAATCAACATGAAAGTGGCAAAAATTTGTCTTTACTTCATGTTTCAGATACGGATTCATCGTCATTAAGTGACGCTGAGCGCCCCCGTATCACAGATAATAATGTCATGCAAAAGAAGAAGAACGTCAAAAAGAGCAGACGCCGGAAGGTGTCGGTATCCTCTTCAACAAATTCTTCATTATGCAAATCATCATTAAACAAGGTTATCGACAATAATGATAATTTAAGTATGCTTGAAGAGCAAGTTGTTCAAGCAATCATTCTCAAATACAAACAATTTTGCCCTTTAGAACAGCCGTCAGGGGAGAAATACGTACAATAAATGATAACGCAATTTACAGTAAACAATATCCTTATCCACATTCGGTTAACAATTTTGTTAATCAGGAAATAAAAAGGATGTTAAACGAAAACATAATAAGACCTAGTAACAGCCCTTACAACTCTCCAGTTTGGGTAGTAGGCAAAAAGGGGTTCAATGATGATGGAACACCCAAAAATAGATTAGTAATTGATTTTAAAAAATTAAATAACAATACAGTACCCGATCGATACCCCATGCCTGATCCATCAGTTATTTTGTCTAACTTGGGCAAGGCACGTTTCTTTTCGACAATTGATCTAGAATCAGGTTTTCATCAAATATTGATGAAAAATAAAGATATAGAAAAAACAGCATTTTCCATTAATAATGGTAAATACGAATTTCTCCGATTACCGTTTGGTTTGGCCAATGCCCCTAGTATATTTCAAAGAGCCATGGATAATATATTACGGGAAAAAATAGGTAAATTTTGTCACATCTATATGGATGATATTATAGTTTTCTCCGAATCTTCGGAACAATATTTCATTGATCTGCAAGAAATAATCGAAATCTTATTCAACGCAAACATGAAAATTTCCTTAGTAAAATCAAAATTCTTTAGAAAAGAAATCGAGTTTTTAGGATATATTGTATCGTACAAAACAATCAAGACAGACCCACAAAAAATAAAAACTATCATGAATTACCCACCTCCAAACAATTTAAGAGAGTTACGAGGATTCCTTGGTTTAACCGGTTATTACAGAAAATTTGTAAAAAATTATGCGACAATAGCTAAACCACTTACAAAACTTTTACAAGGACATAACGGCATGGTTTCAAAGCACATGTCTAAGAAAACAGAAATTTCATTTAGCTTTTAAAAATCTAAAAATGCATTTAAAAGAAAAAATAGAATTAACTCAACCAGACTACTCAAAGAAATTTGTTCTTACAACGGACGCTTCTGATTTCGCCATAGGCGCCGTACTTTCTCAAGAAAACAAACCAATCACATTCGTTTCAAAAACATTAAACAAGACAGAAAGAAATTACGCTACAAATGAAAGAGAATTGTGTGCCATAGTATGGGCATCAACAAATCTTAGAAATTATTTATATGGCGTAACTAATATAGAAATCCAAACAGATCATCAACCACTATCATTTACTGTATCAGCAAGAAACCCAAATTCTAAAATGAAAAGATGGCATGCTTTCATTGAAGAATTTTCCCCAAAAATCATTTATAAGCCAGGATCCACCATCGTTGTTGCCGACGCCTTATCAAGAATAATAATTAAGAATATTTCCATTGAAGACGTTTCTGACAAAGAATCTTCTTCAGATAATGAAACAATTCATTCTGCCGAAAGTAGTTACGAAACAATTATAGAAGAAACTAAAAAACCACTAAACCAATTCAAACAGCAACTTTTAATTTCCAAAAACAGATTTGCCATTCATGAAGTTTTCGAAGTTTTTAATCGTAAAAGACACATTATTGAATATAATACTGTTGATAGTCTTATCACACTTTTAAAAGAATTCTTGCTACCCAAACTTACAACAGCTATCCATTGCACAATAGAAGATTTATATGAAATACAATCGGCTATTACAACTACATTTTCTAATAAATTTCTCTTCACTAGAAGATTTGTACTTGACATAACAAATAAAGATGACCAAGCAATAATTATTGAACAAACTCATAATAGAGCTCATAGAGGCTTTGATGAAAATTTAAAACAAATCACACGATTATATTACTGGCCCGATTTATATAAAAAATTAAAGCTACATATTAAAAATTGTGAAATCTGCAACAAAAACAAATACAATCGTGATCCAATACAAATTCCAATTTCTAGCGCACCTATTCCTCAAAGTGAAGGCAAGCAATTACACATAGACATATTTTATGTTCAAAAATTTACTTTTTTAACTTGTATAGATTCTTATTCAAAATATTTGGTAATTAAAGAAATCAACGATAAATCTAATATGGAACATAAAATCCTCGATTTAATCCAAACTTTTCCTTTTGCAAAATCCCTAATGTTAGACAACGAACCTAGTTCAAATGATGACTACGACTTACTTGAGGATATCGATAATCTGTTTCTATATGAAACGTTTGGAGAAGTTTTTCATGTTACTACTTAAGTTTTTATAATGATATTTTCGAAAAAGACCTGCATTTTTTTAAAACCAAAAATAGAACTATTGATTGGGAAATAACCATGGAACTAAACTTAATCAAAACACTTCTTTCACAACTGACACCACATAATATTTTTAAACGCAGTATTAACGAATTAGGTACCATTTTTAAATGGATCACAGGCACACCAGATCATGACGACATGTTATCTATTCAAACCAAAATTAACGAACTTGTAGAAAACAACAATAAACAAAATCACATTAATTATGCAATTTTTAAAGAAGTTACTAAAATTACAAATCTTTTAAAAGATCTAAAATTCAATCAAGAAATATTATTAATAAAATATAGACTCAAATTGTTGTCACTTGATATACAAAATCTGCTGGACACTATCACGTTTTCAAAAGCCAAAATACTGAATCCAAAAATTTTAAATAAACAAGATATGTTAATTATATTCAAGCATGAAATTTTAAACATTACTTTAATTGACCTCTTAGATGTGTCTCCTTTTTCAATAGTTTCATTTAAAGGATTAATCATTGTTTTCATAAAATACCCAAAAATAAAATACAACTGTAAACTACACCATGCTAAAGCCGTTGCCCAAACAGATGGGAAACTAATTGCAAACAACAAAGTCGCTAAATGTAATAATACATTTTACCTTATTGAAAATTATAAAAAAGAGATTTATAACAGTTTTGCTCACATAAATCTTAATCCAAATTGTTTTGTAAATCTTTTAAATAAACAATTTACAAATTGTACAAAAATATCAGAAACAAGTAAGAATGCTCTAGTCGAGTGTGCCCGACTACGAGACTCCATGCTCCCACTTTGCATTTCAAGCAGTTCAGCGGCAACTCAAGCAAGCAGTGCACTTAACTCGTAAAGTGCCTGTCAAACTGTTGTTTCTGCCAGCTGAGACGGGGGTAATAGATTCTTCTGTAACTTTGGTGCTATTTATCCGATCGTGTTGAAATTTTCACAGCAGATCAACATTGATGCAACATATATGTGTACCAAAAATCAATCTCTATCTTGTAAATTGTGGCTGTGGGAGTCTTTTGGGATTTGCGGGGGTGCGGGGGGGGTGCATCCGAAATTTGAAATAAACTTGATCTGCGTATGGTATACAGGAACCTGCATGCCAAGTTTGGTGTCTCTAGCTCTTATAGTTTCCGAGATCTGTGTGTTCATACGGACAGACGAACAGACAGACAGACGGACAGACGGACAGACAGACAGACGGACATGGCTAGTTCGTCTTGGCTGTTGATCCTGATCAAGAATATATATAGTTTATAAAGTCGGAAATGTCTCCTTCTGCCTGTTACACACATTTGCAGTACTTTATAACTCCTTTTTTCCCATTTTTAATGGGAACAGGGAGTAAAAAATAGTCCAATAGAAATCATAACAGATGGCGCTATATTAGTTTCAGGAACAAATTGTATTAATGAAACATGGCTTACGGGCACATACCTTATAACTTTCAAAAATATTGTAATCATAAATAACATAACATACAATAATGAACGAGAAAAAATCTTAAACTATGTAAAACACATTAGATTCACAAATTACTTAGTTACCGAATACCAATTTACCAATAAAACCGACCTTCAGCACGAAAATACAAATATTTTATCTAAAATTGTTATTAAATTAGAAAATAATCATTCCAAAATTACTTTTATATTATTTTTAATCATATTTACTTATATAATGATAAAGCTTCTTAAACATTGTCCAATATCAAATTTATTCCCCATTAATTTGCAGAGGTCAAGTTCTTCAAATAATTCACAGCCCCCAGAAGTTGAACTTGATATATTAAATAGAATAAATACTCAAATTGAATTTCTATCAAGAAACCAATAAGAATCGAGGACGATTCTTTTTAAGAAAGGGAGGAGCTATCACCCGGCTAGTCAAGCAATTCTAATAAGAAATATAAACAATATTCGGAATAAGATTCCAATTCCAATAGCCTAGCTTATTCACCCTTATCAATCATCACTTTTGACTAATGCGCAGCTGCAGCTTATCTTAAAGTATTTTGCGCATTACTTAACGTAAATGCAATTAACTCAGCGTTTGCTTACAAGAGCCGCCTTCGCTTTTGCTTAACGTAAACACAATTGACTCAGCGTTTGCCTACAAGAGCCGCCTTCGCGAGCTTTTGAGCTTTAAGAAGCTTTAGCATAAACATTAGCTGACTTGCAGCATAAGATCAACATCGTAATTTAGTTCTTAATTTGACATTGAATAAAACGGAAGCATCTTGGCTTCACCCTAAAAAAATATATTTTTCAATTACGCTTTCGCGAGTTTGCACGCGGCGATGCCGCACGGTAGTCGCAGTCGCGATAATGCACTGTGCGCGCTCCCTGCAGTGCCACTGTCACTGTTTAATCAAAAGCTTTATATTAGCATTTGATTGCGCACATATCACAAAACGTACCTTAATTTGTGGATAGATCCGGCAAAGTGGAGATTAATTACCAGCCGGTAATCAATATCTTCGCCAGACGAGGCCTGGCTGCGTGTTGGTACGCCAAAAGTGTCCTTAATGCTGGATATCAAAATTAAACGGCTTTTAGCAAGTTTATAATCCGCTTTTACGACGGGGAAAAATGTGTGTGCGTGCACAGATCAAGACGATCGAAAAAGTATGGTCGGAAATCACGATGACAGGTGGCATCCATCCTGCTTATTGACACACAGGACTGGACATGCCTGCCAGATGATGTTTTGCCATTCCCCAAATACGCGGATGCTATATATGGCCACTCAATTGTATCAAGGTTGCCAATTATTACAAAGTTGGTGTTTGTTAACACTGATCAATGATCGATATCTTATCGTTAAATTCAAATTTAAACAAACGTTAAATTAAAATTTAAACAAATGGTGAAATTTGAATTCAAACAGACTTTAAAATTCATATTGAATCGATTAAAGGCTGCGCACTTTTACAAGCTTTAAAATTAAAAACCTGCGTTTATACGGACAGACGGACATTTCACAAACCCAATATACTCTTTTTATACCTTTGCACAGGGTATTATAATTTTGTCACGAAATGTGTAATGCATTGAAGGTGACGTCTCAGAAAAAAAAATTGTATATTTGTGATCAGCATCAACAGCGGTGTCATGTCCGTCTGTTTATATGCGAACTAGTCGCTCAGTTTTAGAGCTGTCGTGATGAAACTTGGCACAGATGCTTATCCTTTCTGCAAGAAAACATATGTATGTCAGAATGTAGCTGCCATAGGAACGATCGGTTGAAAAATAAATTTTAGTATGATCAACCAAATTGATCGCCAGTGTGTTGTCAATATCGATGATGGAATGTCGAGCTAGACAGCAGCAAAATCATCCCTCGTCTCTGGCTATGAACAGTAGCGGCAGGAGTGCATTTGGCCACCAGCAAAAAGCCAATGTAACCTGCTTTAAGTGTGGTGAACTTGGTCATATTTCAACACATTGCAGTAAGCCCAAAATGGATAAGGTCAAGGATACACACCAGATGAAAAGAGTGGAGCTATGCGAAGTTGTTGAGCCCAAAGGAGAGATGGTTCATCATGGTCAAACGTTTATAACAACATTCGACTCTGGAGCGGAATGTTCATTGATAAAACAAAAGATAAGTGTTAAATTAGTTGGTAAAAGAATTAACAATGTAGTGATGTTAAAGGGTATTGGTAGTGGCGGCATATGTAGCACATTACAAATACTTAGCAACGTAAAAATTGGTCAACACTGTATTGAAGTTTTGTTTCATGTTGTGGACAATGAGTATTTGAAGAATGATATTATTATTGGTCGAGAAGTACTGTCCCCTGGATTTAATGTTGTAATATCACCAGGAAAATTCGAAATTATTAGATAAAAAACTGTAAACTATTGTTCAAATGATGAGAAATTTTGTAAATTAAATACTGATCTTGTTGGGGAAGATAGAGATAAATTACAAGATTTATTGGAAAAATATTCAAAATCTTTTATTAATGGAATTCCTTCGAATAGAGTTAGTTCGGGTGAAATGAAAATTAAATTAGTAGACCCAAGAAAAATTGTTCAAAGAAGACCATATAGGCTTAGCCCAAATGAAAGAGAATTGGTAAGAGACAAGATTAATGAATTATTACAATGTAAAATTATAAGGCCAAGTTGCTCACCTTACGCAAGTCCCATAATGTTGGTCAACAAAAAAGACGGTACTCATCGTTTGTGTGTTGATTACCGTGAATTAAATTCTAATACAGTCGCAGATAGATATCCCTTGCCCCTTATATCAGACCAGATAGCCAGACTTTATGGAGCGAAATATTTCACATGTTTAGACATGGCAAGTGGGTATTATCAAATTTCCATGCACAAAGAATCGGTAGAGTGTACAGCATTTGTCACTCCAGACGGGCAATACGAATTTTTGGCAATGCCTTTTGGGCTCAAGAATGCACCTTCAATATTTCAACGCACAGTCATGCAAGCACTTGGAGACCTTGCAAATACGTTTGTTGTCGTTTATATGGATGACGTAATGGTGGCTGCTACAACAAAAAGTCAGGCTTTGGAAAGGTTGCAAATTACTCTTGATTGTCTCACAAATGCTGGATTTTCATTTAATATAAAAAAATGTTCTTTCCTCAAGTCAACAGTTCAATATCTGGGATATGAGGTGAGTGCAGGTGAAATCCGCCCGAATCCGCTTAAAGCTACAGCGTTAACTACCTTGCCACCTCCTCAGTCAGTCTCTGCTTTACGCCAATTCATTGGATTGGCGACTTACTTCAGGCAATTTATGCAAGGATTTTCCTGTTTTATGAAACCGTTATATCTTTTAACTTCGGGGAAGAATGATTTTGTGTGGAGATCGGAACATGAAGAAATTAGACAAAAAGTTATTTCTATCCTTACACGAAAGCCAGTCTTAGTAATTTTTGATCCGAACCATCCTATTGAGTTGCATACCGATGCAAGTTCTCGGGGATACGGTGCCATCTTGTTACACAAAATCAACAACAAGTCTCATGTCATTGAATATTTTAGTAAGGCTGCTTCTCCTGCTGAATCACGGTATCATTCCTATGAATTGGAAACCCTTGCTGTTGTTTTGTCTATAAAACATTTTCGCCATTATTTATTGGGTAGAAATTTTGTTGTCTTCACTGATTGTAACACACTTAAAGCATCAAGACTTAAACAGGATCTATGTCCCAGGGTACAAAGACATACAATATAAAGAAGGTAAACGAATGTCTCATGTTGACTTCTTTTCAAGAAATCTGCCTTCAGCAGAGTTGACTTGTAAAATTCCAGAAAAACGAGTTAATTTGGCAGAAATATCTGACAATTGGCTTTTGGCCGAACAGCGTCAAGATTTTGAAAAAGTTAATATCGTAAATAAATTGAAAGAAAATTCTCTTGCTGGGGACATTGCCAAAACTTACGAGTTGCAAGCAGGAATATTATATCGAAAAATTCAGCGAAATGGCAGAAGTCGATCTTTACCAATTGTTCCTCGACCATTTAGATGGTCCGTAATAAATCAGATCCACGAGTCCATCATGCATTTGGGATGGGAGAAGACTTTAGATAAGGCTTACGACTATTACTGGTTCGATAACATGTCCAAGTATAGTCGGAAGTTTGTTGAGAAAAAAAGTCTTCTTCGGGTAAAGTTCAAGTAAGTCTTCATCCAATACCAAAAGTAAATACACCTTGGCACACCATTCACATCGACATAACCGGAAAGTTGAGTGGCAAGTCTGATCAGAAAGAGTATATCATTGTTCAGGTGGACGCCTTTACTAAATTTGTTTATTTAACCCACACGCTTAAAATTGATGCTGAAAATTGCATAAATGCTGTCACGTCTGCTATTTCTCTGTTTGGAGTACCAAATCGCGTGATAGCGGATCAGGGCAGATGTTTTGCCAGCACTAGATTTAGTGAGTTTTGTTCACAACAAAAAATTAATTTGCATTTGATCGCGACAGGTGCAAGTAGAGCAAACGGACAAGTTGAACGCATTATGAGCACCTTAAAGAACTTATTAACTGCCGTTGAAACTAGCAATCGATCTTGGCAAGATGCTTTAGGAAAAGTTCAATTAGCTTTGAACTGTACGGTTAGTCGAGTGACAAAGGCAAGCCCCTTAGAATTGTTTATCGGCAAAGTTGCCCGCCCGTTGGGATTGCTTCCACCCTGCGATATGGTAGAAGAGATCGACTTGACAGAAGTGAGAGCACGAGCAGGTCAAAATATTTCAGCCGCAGCAGCATATAACAAGGAGCAATTTGATAAAAACAAGGCTAAAGTTGTTGGATTTAGGGTTGGAGATTTCGTATTGTTAAAAAATGAAGAGAGGCATCAAACAAAGTTAAGGCAAAAGTTTAAGGGGCCGTTTCAAATAACTGAATTGTTAGAGGGGGATAGATATATGCTTAGGTCCTTGACAAATAATAGAAAATATAAATATGCTCATGATGAATTAAGAAAAATGCCAAATGAGTATGTACCAGTTGAGTTTGAAAGTTGTGAAAAGGATTTAAATAATGAAAAAGTTGAAACAGAAACTGTTGAAAGAGACAGTAATGAAATGGTTGAAAAAGAAACTGTTGAAAGAGACAGTAATGAAATGGTTGAAAAAGAAACTGTTGAAAGAGACAGTAATGAAATGGTTGAAAAAGAAACTGTTGAAAGAGACAGTAATGAAATGGTTGAAAAAGAAACTGTTGAAAGAGACAGTAATGAAATAGTTGAAAAAGACACTGTTGAAAGAGACAGTAATGAACGCATGTAAAAAGAAACTGTTGAAAGAGACAGTACAGGTGCCTTAACGGCTAATAATGAAATTTGTAATAATAATGTAAGCACAAGTGCAAAACAATTGTTTTGATCATGGCGTGTGGCGCATTAGATAACATAGTGAGAAACCTGAATGGTTAATGATAATGTAAAAATGAAGATGTAAATTGTAATGGAAATTATAAGTTATACTTGAATAAACTTTATAAGTTGGTTATTTGGTAACAAAGCATCTTTGGTAAAATTGCACGAGGTCGTGTAATGGTCAGGATGGCCGTGTCGGCGCACACTAAGAGTGTGTGGATGTTGGTATGAGTGTATGTGTATGCAGTCTCGGAATTTCACTAGAAGACTAATTTCACAAGTATGTTTATATTGCATTAGCCTCTAAGCGTGCTGTGATAGGTTGTCTGCATGTTGTCGCTTAAGAAGTGCCGTTTTAGCGAGGCGACAGCGTAGCGTCGCTGTCGCCGAGTGTGGTTCGGTGGTAAACACAGAAAGAAGACGCAGGCAGTTGCGTTTAGAACTTGGCGTGTGTAAAGCCGAAACTCGCTGCGCTACTACGATGTCGAACGTTAATAACCCAGCTGCTACATATATAATACGAGGATATTAATTTTATTGACCCGTTTTTGCCCGTTTTCCTGAAAATTGACTTTTTCCAGAAAACATTGACATAGTCACGCTGAAATGCTTGAATTTTGGCTAGCAAATAATCGGTAAACCGAAGGCCTTACTAATTTTGTGCTGCAGCAAAGTCACAGAAAGCTTAACCAAATCATGAAGGAGTCAATACGAAAGAAAATTAAGAACTTTATTGCTTATGTAAATTTTCATGTAATCGAATGGTTTCAAGATTTAAAACAAAACATCAAAAATGGCTTTCATCACGTATGCAAATACAATTTAATGCATGTAACTTTGTTGATGAATCCGCCAAAACTATTGGACGTCCACGATTATGCGGAAGTTCTCGCTTAAAGCGCTAATAAGCTGCAAAGGTTTCGGCAGACAATGGCAATAATGCAAATCTTCTTGTCCATGCTGCAGCGGTCGGTGCAAAGAAGGCGCGTTTGAAAAACGTGGAAGAAGAAAAAAAGGAAGCTAAACGTATACCTTATACTCCAGAAGAAGCCTTAGATTTTTTTATTGAAAACAGCTTAACTAAAAGACAATATATGAACATAAGACAACATAGCAAAAACAACTTTATTCCAAAAAGCCCACAAGCGCTACAATACGCAGTAAGTCCTCTACACGCGTGGATTCGTTTTTTTCGAATTTGTTCTCAAAATTAGATACAGGATTGGTATCAATAAATGGCAAGTACGTGGCCCTGAAGACAAAGAAAAAATGTCTGCGCGGAAAGTGGAAGTTCAAAGCAAATTTTGGGCGGTGCTTGGACTTCATGTCGATAAGCCCAAGGCAAACGGAAACGGCAGTACAAACAGATGGGAACGCAGCAAGAAAAGCATTTTTGAATACCGACACATTTGCGTTAATACTTGGCTTCGACCGGGAGGTTTTAAGAAACTTCTATATCATATTAATCACCATTTCATGCAACTTCGAAATAGATCTTGACACTTTGTCTGCCTATGGTATATACCAACATGTATACCAAGTTTGGTTGCTCTAGCTTCAAAATTGTGGAAAAAACTTGCGTTCATACAGACAAACAGACGGACGGACAGACGGACATTTCACAAACCCAATATACTCTTTTTTCTTTTTTTAAAAAAAAATATTAAAAAAAAGTATAAAAAAAGCAAGATTTTGATAAATTTCGGTCAACATGTGTAGAACGTGCTTTTATTTAGATGCAGTGAGATTGGTTGAGTTATTTTGAAAAACAAAAAAGTTTTTCTTGCTTATTTGTCAATCTGTGCCAAGTTTCATCAAGAAAGCTTTAGAACAAAGTCTTGAAACACGCATATAACCAGACGGATAAACAGACGGACATAACGGACAGGAATCGGTTGTTGATACTGATCAATATACAAACCTTTCTTTTCTAAGACGTCTCCTTCAAAGAGTTACACATTTCGTGACAAAATTATAATACGCTTTGCAAGGGTACAAAAATTAATTGTTTCTTCAAAATATATGAAAAATATGAATAATTACACTATGGAACAGCAAAATGTGCCTAGAACAGCCACTACTACTACTCTTCTTATGTAAAACCAGCCTCAGATAAAAATAAAAAATTAAAAATGTTCGCGAGCTCGAAAACGAGCTAAATGATTTCGATTTTTCAAAAAGGTTCACTCTGAGAATTGTCAATATCTTCGAAACCAGATTTCGGATTCTTAAAAATGTACTAAAATCCACCAGTACATCACTTTTCAAAATTCTTGTTCGCTTAATCCTTAAACTGAAAATCTTGCATTAACATTTCACGTTTTTAAAAAAACTTGATTTCAAACGGGATTTTCTACTAAAACAAAACATTTGATTTTTTTTCAATTTTTTAGCCTTTTTGCGGAGTCAGAAGTGAGCGTGGCAATTGTATTTTGGCTCAAATCTTTCAAGTTTTGCCATAAATTTAGATTTGGTTGGGGCAAGGACCAAAGAGTTTTACATGGATATCCTTAAAAACAAATTGACGACAACCGCACAAAATTTTGGCCTCTTCGTCCCCCAAAGCTCCAACAAGCTAAAACACAAATTGTACCAGGACAACGATCCTAAGCACAAATCCCTGCTGTGTCGGATCTCGGCACTCTACAACTGCAGCAAGGTCATAGATACCCCTGCCCAGAGCCCTGACCTTAACCCCATCGAAAATTTGTAGGCATTTTTAAAGAAAAGGGTTGCCAAACGGAGCTAAACTAAACTATCATCTGTACGCTTTCCTGGCATTGTCAAAAACGTTCTTTCCAGCTAATTATGCACACTGCCGAAGTCAAAATCAAACTAAATCCGCACACAGTACATTCCAAAAATGCAGAAGCTCATTCAAATTCCAGGAAAAAGTCCCGTTAGAAGTCCCGTTGGTCAGTTTCAAGTCGCTGCTCGCCATTTGTTTGCATTTTGCAAACAATTACTAGACACTATGAAATTTTTAATTTTTTGTTTTTCTTGTTTTATTTTTGTTTTTGGAAATATTTATGTTATTATTTTTTAGTTTAATCTATCATTAATACAACAAAACATATATCTGTAAAAAAAAAACTTAAAAAATGCGCTTTTGTTAATAAATTTTTAAGTTAAAGTTGAATTTGTGTGGCTTTTTTCATTTTGCAAACAATTTGTTGACATACTGTATATGTTTTATTAATGTTGATTAGCTGTGTACATTTCATTACGATCGGATAACAAACATCAAAGTTATGGAAGAATCTATTTCACCCTTCTCAACAGGCAGAAGCAACAGTTTTACAAGCACTGCAAACGTAAAGTGCACAGCTTGCTTACATTGTTGCTGAACTGCTTGAAAACCGATCCAAGGTTGCTCGCATTACGGAATCTGCTGGGAGATTATGTCGAACCGAACCAATGTTTTGGTAATAAATTTGCACGATTTGGAAACGTTGTTCAGGGGTAAGTCTATTCATTATGAAATGGCAAACCAAACTGACCGTAAATCAAGTGACAGGTGTCAAAAAGACCAACTCCGAAAAAGTAGTACCAGCTGAAAACCCCAAGTCTAAATAAGTAAGAATGGTCAAGTCAAGGGTGCCCGACTACGAGAGTCCCCGCTCCCAACTGGCAGTTCTGATATATGTGTACCGAAAATTGAATCATACTTGATCTGCGGTATACAGAAACCTGCATTTTAAGTTTGGTGTCTAACTCTTGTAGTCTCCGAGATCTGTGTGTTCAGACAGACAGACGGACAGATGGACATGGCTATGTATATCGACTCGTCTGTTGATGCTGTCCAAAAATAAATATATAGGAATGCTTCCTTCTGCTTGTTACATGCATTTGCAGTACTTTAAAACTCCCTTTCTCCCATTTTTAATGAGGACAGGGAGTAAAATAACACTGTTTATGTGCTATTGAATGCAAAGATGTTGTTGTGATTTTCAGAAATTAGTGCAGGGACTTTCATAGTCGGGCAAACCCGATTGGAGTAATCTTACTTGTTACTCCCTCTTCCCATTAAAAATGGGAAAAAGGGAGTTATAAAGTACTGCATATGTGTGTAACAGGTAGAGGCATTTCCGCCTATATAAACTATATATATTCTTGATCAGGATCAACAGCCGAGTTGATTTAGCCATGTCCGTCTGTCTGTCTGTCCGTCTGTCCTTCTTTCTTTTTTTTAAAAAAAATTAAAAAAAGAGTATAAAAAGTTGATTCACCTGTAGTTTTTCACCTTTTCAATGAAATGTGGATCGTGTCTATAGCTTCTTTGGTTTGGAAACTGCGGGCGTGTCAGTTCTAGCGGTTTTACCGTTTTCCCGATATGCTAGCGTGTTATGATGTGGAACATGTCCAAAAAATTCTAGACAGCTACCTCAACGCGTTGATACAAACAGACAGACAAACAAACGGACAACCTTTTCATCTCAATTTTAAAAAGCCACTATAATTTTAAAATGCTCATAGCTTTTGAACGAATTATTGAGATTGGGATGAATAAGGTGGCATTCGACGCGTATTCAAAATAAGCACATCTTTGCCTAAAAAAAAAAAACCAAAAAGCCCCAACGATCCCAAAAGCTCCAATTCTTAAATTTTTGACATCTCACCTGCTCGCCTATATCTCATGAACCAGGTGAGCTACCAAAAGTTTTGGTATGCACTTAGTCAAAGTAATACCTTTCGATCGGTATATAGCTCGATCTGATCAAGCAAATCTTTCATTCTTGCTGTATATAATGGTAGTCGCCGTTTGCGCACTTCGTGCTGCTTCGTCCCTAACGTGGACTGCCGTCCACAGTGATGCATGCTAGTTTTTGTGAGTACACGACATGTTAACATAACAAATTGACAATTTTCTTTGGAAGATTTGTTTTAATTAAATCGATATTTAAACAAGAAAAAAATTTATCTTCGGCATACCACTGATATATACCCTTGCAGATAATAAGATATACATATATATGACAGCTATAAAATATACAAGCCCGATTTTATCAAAATTAGGTCTTCATTAGAAAGCTTAACCACAAAATAGATGAATTTAGTTTAAATAGCTTGAGAAACAAAAGAGATTTCCTCTCGAAAAACTAATTTTTTTTTAAACCTATTGTACCAATGGGAGCTATAAGATGTAGTCGTTCGAACTGGCCGAATTCGATATATGTACCACCTGCAGCAAAAAAGTTTTTTAAAGATAGCTCAAAAACTGACAGATATCGCAAATTGCTTATCAAATATTGAAAAAAAAAAATACACAAAATATGCGATCAAGCATCTCTGCATCGCATCTTTAACTAGACTGAGACTGACGGACTTCGGGCTACCCCTCTAAAATCTAGAGTCTAGATACAACAAAAAAAGATTAAAGCATGGACTAAATTTATTAATTTATTAAATTTAAGTTTATATAGCACTAGCATATACCAGCGGTTTCACCAGCCATTCCAAATCTTTGAACTTTCTCAATATTTCTCGACCGTGTGTGTACATTTTCCTCACTCTGACTCACAAGCACAACGATTTTTAGACAGACCCTTAAATCTGAGTTCGAAGTAGAAATGGAAACGGGAAACAAATTCGATCCCGTCACGTCGCGGGTGCCCGCCCGGTCTTTTTAAAATCCTTTCCCGAGCGGATTTTCCAAAATTTGAAAATAACTTTTAAAGAGAGACTGAAACAAATCGCACAAAAAGTCAACTTTCGCCCTATTTACCACAAACTTTCCACACAGTTTCGTTTATGAAGAGCGTAAACGCAAAAACAAACGGCCCTTTTTCTGTTTGTGGGAATATTTATGTATTCGAACGAATAAAGACTGCAAAGCCAAAGCAAATAGCGGGTAATTCAGACTTTAGTGTATGCGTACACCCACATATACAATTTCCCGCCAATTTTACCCAATTGAAATATAATTTTTTTTTAAATAAAAACTTATTTAAAAGACATAAAATCAGTATTCATTTTATGTATTTTTACATGCAATTTGACATCAAAATTAGTATTGTGCAAACTGAAAATCAGTTTAATTTATGCATCTGCAGTTAAATGCAGAGCGTAAATACAAAAGCAAACGTAATTTTTGCTGTTTGTGTGAATACATATGTGTGTATGCGAACGAATTCTGAGCGTATAGAAATATGAGAGAGAGCGGTCTCCCATTTTGCAAGTGTATGCGTACACACGCATAGAAAATATACTAAACATTTTTTGTGCAGAGCGAGAAAGCAATATTCAAAGGCACTCAAAGTACACCGCTTGATATTCCTATACCTGTCGCACGCATAAAATTAAAAGTTAAAAGGCTGTTTTCCACCCACTTTCCGCCAAATTTTCCGAAAAATTGGTAAGCAGTTATCAATGAATTTTTTGTTTAGATTTTTTAAAATAAATTCTGCGAATTTTCGACATTTCCCGACCCAAGTTTCCAAAATCCGAAAAATTCAGCCTTCTAGGTCTTATGGTGTGGGCTGTGCGACAATTGTAAATCAGTCAGTCAGTCAGCATGAAAACTTTTATATATATGTCGGTTTATCATTAGGATTTTCCATATTTAATTGCGCAGATTGTATACGGCGACTACACTTGATCACGCCACTGCCAACTAGAGACTCCCGCCAGCCTTCTAGCATACCGAAAATGCTCTCCAGAAGATACTGCAACGAACATACTTGTATCTCTGTCTCTCGCAGTGGCTCAAGCATACACGCACAACAATCGTAGTGCGCATCTCTCTCTCAAACCTCTAACCTCACGCAACATCTCTCTCATGTTCTCATCGAACTATCCTGACCATCTGGCGAATAGACGGAACAAAGCGTACTAACAAACAACCGTTAAAGTGCAGAGACGAGAATTGTCACTTGGTACACGCATTTGATTTAATTCTTTTACACTGACTGCCATAATTTAAGATCCGACACTGCCATTCTGACAATTACACGTCCTCGTGTACTGTAATCTTAATATTTCAAATATTTATTTATTTAATTTAGTTTAATGTCGACTAATAACAATCAACACAGAAAAAGTTAAAATTTACAAAAATGAAAAAAAATTATTATTAAAATTATTATTAAAATTTAAAAAATTTTAACTTAAAAAAAAGCATAAAATAAAAAATTAAAAAATATATAAAAAATATATCTGGGTATAAGCCTCAAAAAAATTGATCCAACATTAGTTGCCTGGATTGGCGAAAACCCAGAAAAAACCCAATCAGATCAAGAAGTTAGTATGTTAGAAATACACTAAAGATACAAACAAATAAATACAGGCAAAACAATACAAAAAAAAAATAAAAATACAAAAATATGAAATACAAGACCTACAAATTGGATAGGTGAGAAAGGAGTGAAGTTCTAAGTGTAGAAATAGATGTAGCATTACTTATAACATGAAAAAGATTGTTATAATCAGAACATAAAATACGAAAAGGGTTATGAATAGCGTAGTTAGTACTGCAGGTTTGAAGAGAAAGAGGGAGAAAGTTTCTTGTACTTCTAATAGGAATAGCAAAACTAATTTGGCTGATTAATTCAGAAGAATCAATTTCGCCGTTAATTAGTTTATGTAAAAATATTATACCAAGCATGGTTCTACGATCAGAAAGAGAGGGGAGATTTATTAGTAAGAGTCTACTACGGTAAGGAGGCATGCGAATGTTAGGATTCCAATTAAAGCCCCGGAGGGCAAAGAGAAGAAATTGTTTTTGCATAGACTCTATTCTGGGGACACCATATACAAGATCCATATTCCAGAATTGGTCGAACAAGTGAGGTATAAAGAGTTTTAGTAACGTAGGGATCGTCAAATTCCTTTGACCAACGCTTTATGAAACCAAGGACTCCATAGGCACGATTAGTCATCGATAAAATATGCTTGTCAAACTTAAGCTTGGGATCTAAAAGAATACCCAAATCAACAACCGACTCAATACGTTCAAGTGGTTTACCATTAAGAAAATAGTTATTGAAATATGGCATTCGCCTATAAAAGGACATTACGTTACACTTACTGCAATTAAGATTTAATAAATTTACTCGACACCAAGTTTGAAAACTATCAAGATCAGTTTGCAAATTCTGACCAGATAGAGAGTTATTAGCAGACAAACAGAGCTTTACATCGTCGGCGTACATTAGTACCCGAGAGTGATTTATTACAGAAGGCAAGTCATTAATAAAAAGAGTAAATAATGAAGGGCCGAGATGGCTTCCTTGTGGTACTCCAGAAGTAACTTGAACAGACTTAGAAGCTAAGCCTTTAAAATGAACTTTTTGGGTTCTTAAATTTAGATAACTAGAGATCCAAAGCATTAAGTTATTTGGTAATCCAAAAAGATTAAGCTTATGAATTAAAAGGGAATGATTAACGGAGTCAAAAGCTTTACTGAAATCAGTGTAAATGACATCTGTTTGCATTTTATTTTGAAAGCCCCTTATAACAAAAGAGGTGAATTCCAATAAGTTAGTGGTAGTAGATCTATATTTCACAAACCCATGCTGGCTGGGTGAAACAATAGATCTACAAAAATGTTGTAGTTGAGAAGTTATTAATTTCTCAAAAAATTTAGGGATGGCGGACAACTTAGAGATACCTCTATAGTTTTGAACATTAGACTTGTTTCCTTTTTTGAGGAGAGGAATTATGAATGATAATTAAAGGAAAGACTATTTAAATAAAGATTAGTAAGTTTAGTATAAATACCTCTTACATTCTGATAGCCTTGTGAGAGGGAGGATTTTAGTTTTTTGTGCTATCACAAACTACCTGAGGTTGAGTGTTAGTTCTACTACTACTACCAGGTAATGAAGGAAGTGCAACCGGGATTCGATTTTTCTTTTTTGCAGTATATTCTTTTATAATTAAGTGGTCAGGCCAAAACTCTTTGCAACAAATTTTATTGAAATGTTCGGCCGGAACACTTATTTTAAATGAAGAAGTTTCCCGAATTTATGAAAATTTGAATTTTTCCACCGTAATATTGGCTTGATATTTGGCCTGAATAAAGGCCTTGACATCATCAGATGTGGTACCAGGGGCAAGCCTAGAAACAAAAATTTGTTTTTTTGGTGGAACACCTACAAGAGTCTTATTATCAACCGCAGCAGTAACTTCAGGTGAAGCTACAGCCTCGATTGATGGACTATTTGATCCCGCAGATATGTTAGCAGTCAAACTACTACACCTCGGATCAGAAATCGCTTCGGTTTCAGTATGAACAACATCCATGGGTAAGTCTTTGTTTTCGTTCATACTGACAGTGGTGTGAGGAGATGGGGAAGAAAAATTTATTAATGATGGAGCGGTTGGTATGGATAAATGTGTTGGGACAGAAAGTTCATTGGGGCCAATTGACAACCTAAGATTGGCCTTTTTATGACTTATAAATCCGTAATCATAGCTTGTGTTTTCTTTTACTCATCAATTTCAATTACCATTTATTTATTCGATATATTATCTTACGCTTAACATTTTCTCTTATTTCATATTCTTTCATTATTTTACATTCTACACAACATTATAAACAAATTTCAATTCTGATTCTCATTACATAATCAAATTCATTTCATTTGCTTCTCAGCAATTCAAAATTCGACTCTAGCTATCGTCACTATGATTTCCTTTTGATTAAGAGCATAGTCCCGTCAAGAGCGCCACACGCCATGTTCCAACTTTCGTCTTTCACTTGTGCTTGCCCAATGACGCAGATAGCTTAAGTCTCAAAACCATATCTTTAACTCATACATTTCAATCAAATATTGTCATATATCAACCATGCATAAACTTTGCATCTGCCAGGTTATTTCCATTTGAATTCTCAAACACATCCGCCATTCACAAACATTTTCTTATCGAAGTCTATTGCAACTTCATTTCAACCATTCCATACTCTATATGGACATTTTGTTTTCACATAACATATCCTCTCACACGGATATATTATAACCATTTCAACAAGTCTCAGGCGGGCACTCCAATTCACTCGGAACATAACCATCTGGCATCTTTCTCAAATCTTCATGACAATATTTATAAGTTCTCTTATTATGCAATGACTTCAAGATATATCTATCTCCTTCTAGAACTTCACTAACCAAAAATGGTCCTTTAAACTTTACATTCAATTTAGTTTGATGCCGTTCTTCATTTTTCAGTAAAACAAAATCTCCAATTTTATGTCGTTCAACTGCTGCTTTATTTTTATCGAATCTTATTTTGTCGTAACTAGCTTGATTGTTCATATTTTCAATTGCCCTATCTCTAGCATTAACTCTATCTACCTCCATCTCTGTATCATACGGTGGAATCAAACCCTAAGGACGAGCCTCCTTGCCGACAAGTAACTCTAGGGGACTTGCCTTGGTTGTACTACTAACTGTGCAATTCAAGGCAAGTTGTATCTCACCTAAAGCATCTTGCCAAGATCGGTGACTCGATTCAACCGCTGACAGTAGATTCTTAAGGGTACTCATCACACGTTCAACTTGACCGTTTGCACGGCTTCCTCCTGTAGCTATAAGATGAAGCTTAATCTTCTGTGATGTACAAAATTCTGAAAATTTCCCACTAGTAAAACATCTACCCTGATCAGCTATTATACGCTGCGGTATTCCGAACAAAGAAATAGATGATTTCATTGCCTGAATACAACTGTCAGAATCTTATTTTAAAGTATGAAACAAATAAACAAATTTTGTTAAGGCATCAATTTGTCCCATCACGTATTCCTTAAGATCATTCTTCCCACTTAATTTTCCAGTAATGGCACCGTGTGTCATGGCACATTCACTTTTGGAATTGGATGTAACTCGGCTTGTATCTTCCCAGATGAACCCTTAACAGTTTTACATGTAATGCAGCTATCGACAAACTTCCTAACATATTTATTCATCTTAGCAAACCAATAATATTGGTAAGTTTTGTCAAGAGTCTTTTTCCATTCCAAATGCATGATGGACTCGTGCACTTGATTTATTACTGACCATCGAAATGCATGGGGCACTACTGGCAAACAACGGGTTCTTCCATTTCTCTGAACTTTACGAAACAAGACACCTTTTCTCAACTCAAGTCTGTGCAACATCATCTGTCAACTCTTTAGAGTTAAGTTTGTTGATGAAATCAGTAATTTCAGAATCCTGGCGCTGTTCAGCAGCAAGCCAGTCACTTGAGATTTCTGCCAAGTTAACACGCTTTTCAGGGACTAAAGACTTTTCAACTTTTGTGGCTTCCTGAATGTGATTTTTCGATAAAAAAATCCACATGCGCCATGCGCTTTCCTTCTCTATATTCAATTTTGAAATCAAACGACTGCAAATACGCCCACCAACGATGCACACTTGGTGTCAGATCAATCTTTGTCCGCGATAATTTAAGAGAATTACAATCAGTATACACTTCAAACGTACGACCAACTAAATAATGACGGAACTGTTTAACGGATTCTACCACTGCCAAGGTTTCTAATTCGTATGAATAGTATCTAGACTCTGCAGGGGAAGTAGTTTTACTAAAATACTCTATTACATGAGGACTACCATTGATTCGATGCATTAACATTGCACCATAACCGTAAGAGCTTGCATCTGTGTGTAACTCTATTGGATGTTGTGGATCAAAAATAACAAGTACAGGCTCATTTAAAAGGGTAGCAATAATATTTTTTCTAATATCTTCCAACTCGTTATTCCCATTAAACACACTTTTACTCGAAGTTAAGGAATATATTGGTTTCATAATCTGTGAGAACCGAGGCACGAATTTTCGAAATAAGACGCCAATCCTATAAACTGTCTTACGCTACGAACTGTTTGCGGTGGTGGCAAGGAATTTAACGCAAGAATTTTTCGCGGATTAGGCCTTAACTCTCCAGCTCGTACCTCATACCCCAAGTATTGTACAGTAGTTTTTAAAAATCCACATTTTGCTATGTTAAAAATGAATCCCGCTGCAGTCAATACATCCAACACAATCCTCAATCTTTCCATACCTAATTCTATGGTAGATGACACCACCATTATATCGTCCATATAGACTATTACATAAGAATATGCAAAATTTCCCAATGCGTTTATAATGGCTCGATGGAAAACAGACGGGGCGTTCTTGAGGCCAAATGGCATTGTCAGATACTCATAGTGCCCATCAGGTGTAACAAACGCGGTATATTCAAGAGAATCGGGATGAATGGGTATCTGATGGTATCCACTAGCCATATCCAGACAAGTAAAATATTTTGCACCCGCAAGTCTCGCAATCTGGTCGTTGATAAGTGGTAAGGGATATCTGTCAGAGACAGTATTGCTGTTCAGTTCACGATAGTCAACGCAAAGTCGATCGGATCCGTTCTTCTTTTTAACCAAGAGTATAGGGCTAGCATAGGGAGAACAACTAGGTTGAATAATGTTACAGTTTAACAATTCTGTTATCCTTTCACGTACAATTTCTTTTTTATTTGGACTTAAACGATATGGACGCCGCTGCACAGTTTTGTTTGTATTAATTAATCTAATAGTCATTTTACCCGTATTAACCCTTGTGCAAGGGATTCCATCGATAAATGCAGCTGAATAGTCTTTAAGTAACTTAATTAAGTTTTCCTTGTCATTACCAATCATTTCAGTATCAACATTAAGTAACAAGGCAGATGGCTCAGATACTTTACAGACGTTTACAGATTTAGACTTAACAAATTCAAATTTATCAGGTGTCAAGATGATTTCGTATCCTTGACTAAGGATTTCCCTACCAATTACAATATCATTTGTGAGATGCTAATCTGCTATGACGTGAAACAGTATTTCTACAATATTTCCATTAATAATGCATTAAGATAGTTTTTGTAGCTTACTGGAAATGCCAGCGTCGCCAATACCTCGTATTATGACAATATTATTAATAAGTTTGCCATCAAATTTATCGGCAACACTACTTCGAATAAGCGAGCATTCTGCTCCAAAATCAAAACAAATAGGAAAGATCTCACCCTGGTGTGTCAAAACTCCTTTTGGCCCAGCCACAAAACATTGATTACATTTCTTCTCAGTAACTGCTCCAGATTTAGCTGCATTGTTCGTGCACCGATTCGCAAGATGCCCAAGTTGTCCACACCGGTAACAGGTCACATTCTGCAAATCGCGATGCTGTTTATTCTCCGATCCAGACCGCTTTAATTTGCACTCCGCCATTTTATGTCCTGGTTTCTTGCATAAGTGGCACACGATTTTGGCTCGCTTGTAGTCGCCGCTATTACCATCAGTGCTTCCAGCACTCCAATTTTTGTCAAATGTAAATGCTTTCAGTTCCATCTGGAGTTGACTTCTAGTTTGTACATTTGACGAAAACACCATACGCTGCAAACGGTTGTCAAAATTGGCCATATGCGCAAGTACCGTGGATACAGCTATTTCCTCGGTGTTTATATTGCGCCATTTTGTGGTCAATGACGTCACCATACGGCTTGCGTACACTGCAGGGCACTCGTTGTGGGCTGGACGGCTGCTCAGCAGATTCAGGAACATAGAACAAAGCTGCCGGCGTTTCCTTAATCTCGAAGCGCTGTATAAATAGTTTTTTAAACTGCTCCCAATTAATGCCGGGATAGCAGATCTGTGCAAGCCACGCTGAAGCACTGCCCTGCATGCAACTACTCAACATCATGATAAGTGCGCTGCCATCAATCTGCTGTTCGTCCATAATAATGCTTGCCGTTGCACACCATTGAGTCGCATCAGCTTCAGTTACATCTGGGTTAAACTTTGGCAAAACCACTTGATTTTGTCGACGCACAGACGCTTGCATAGCTTTACACATTTCGACGAAATTGCAATTCTGCAGTTCCATAATAGTACGCCACTGATCTTCAGAAAATGCAGGAGTTGGCAAATCTCTCTCAAACCTCTAACCTCACGCAACATCTCTCTCTCATGTTCGCATCGAACTATCCTGACCATCTGGCGAATAGACGGAACAAAGCGTACTAACAAACAACCGTTAGAGTGCAGAGACGAGAATTGTCACTTGGTACACGCATTTGATTTAATTCTTTTACACTGACTACCATAATTTAAGATCCGACATATACATATAGATTATTTGCTTTATGGGGTAGTTCCGTCAAAAGTCTGCGATGCTTCAATTAAAAATTTCTTTGTTTGTCCACTCGTCGCCGTACCGGCGCTTCGGATATTAGGCCCCACGGAATCGCCATCACTCCAAATGCTCTCTAAGATTTTTTGACACTTTCGCCTTCCCTCATAGTAAAACACAGGTTAAGTTCCTCATGTACATGATCCATGTGGCAGCACAAATTCGTGCTGTAACATACATGGGACTTGCTCCATATGCATGCCACAATCGAAAAATAGCATGCTGTCATAATCGACATGCTTCGAGTGAGTGCATGGCATGCTAGACTGTCTTATTATTCCATGTAACATATATGTCTCATGTAGTACAAATATGAAAGACTAACTCAACTTTCGCCTTATTTACCACCCACTTTCCACCCAGGGGAGTGAATTTTCCCGAAAATTGGTATGCAGTTTTAATTGAATTTTCATATAGATCTTTGAAAATGAGTTTGAATCAAATCGCATAAGAACTCAACTTTCGCCCAATTTACCACCCACTTTCCACCCAGGGATGTGAATTTTCCGGAAAATAGCTATGCAGTTTTAATGAATTTTCATATAGATCTTTGAAAATGTGTTTGAAGCAAATCGCATTAAAATTCAAATTTCGCCCATACAATCTTTACCACCCATTTTCTGCCCAGGGGGGGAATTTACCGAAAATTGGTATGCAGTCATAAATTATTTTTACTCCCTGTTCCCATTAAAAATGGGAAAAAGGGAGTTATAAAGTACTGCAAATGTGTGTAACAGGCAGAAGGAAGCATTTCCGACTATATAAACTATATATATTCTTGATCAGCATCAACAGCCGTGACGATCTAGCCATGTCCGTCTGTCTGTCTGTCTGTCTGTCCGTCTGTCCGTATGAACACACAGATCTCGGAGACTACAAGAGCTAGAGACATCAAACTTGACCATACGCAGATCAAGTTTATTTCAAATTTCGGATGCACCCGCCCGCACCCCCGCAAATCGCAAAAGACTCCCACGGCCACAATTTTAAAGATAAAGCTTTAATTTTTGCTACACATGTATGTTTAATCAATGTCTTTCGGTTGTGTAAATTTCAACACGATCGGATAAATAGCACCAAAGTTATGAAAAAACTTATTTCCACTGTCTCAGCAGGCAGAAACAACAGTTTGACATGCGCTGTGCAAGTTGAGTACGCTGCTTGCTTGTGTTGCCGCTGAACTGCTTGAAATGCAAGTTGGGAGCAGGGAGTCTCGTAGTCGGGCACACTCGACTAGAGTATTCTTACTTGTTTTATGTAGATCATTGAAATTAAGTTTGAAGCTGATCGGATGATAAACAAAAAAGTTGTATACAAAATTTCAGCCATCTAGCTCTTATGGTTTGGACCCTGTGTATATTGCCAATCGACAGTGAGGACAAACTCTTTTACATATATAGATTAGTACATATGTCAGACCCAAAATTACAGCGTAGACGACATGTAAGAATTGGGGAACATTTCTGACGTAGAAATGTCAACACAAAACATTAAGATGGCAAGTTTTACATTTCGTGTACACTAAGCATTAATCTATATATTTTTTTCTGTGCGACACCCACGTACATTTCCATATGGAAGCCCCGCTTACAGTTCACTGAATCTAAGCAAAAGTGAATGAGAGTCGCACAGAAAGACGCGAATAAGTATTCGATTTGTTGTACCAAACAACAAGACAGCGGTTGTAGTTGGGGAGTTCTATGCATAAATTTAAAATGCAAATAAAGACGCAATTCAATACAAATATTAAATATCAACATAACCAAAATAACAAACAAGAAAGAAAACTTACCTTCAGAGTACCGAAGATAAACACCCTTGCAGAAAAGTTTTGCATAAGAAATCTTAATTTTCAACAGATTTTTCATATGGCAATAAAGTTGTCCGATTAAAAAAAAATGTATTAATGGTGTAAGTAACATTCAAAACACAGAATAAGTGAGATTGGTAAATATAAGTTAAGAAACAAAAAAGTTTTTTACCAACAACAAAGAGTATATTGGCTTTTTGAAATGTCTGTCCGTCCATCCGTCTGTATGAACGCAGTTTTCTTCCACAGTTTTGAAGCTAGAGAATGCAAACTTGGTATATATGCTGATATGTACCATAGACAAACAAAGTGTCCATGTCAGCATGCATGCTTGACATGCTTAGAGTACACAAAATGGAAAAACTGCCATACCATATATATGTTTTGTGTCGTCATTTTTACGTCATAAATGTTCTCCAATTTTTACAAATCGTCTACTCGGCATTTTTGGAACTGACATATGGACTAAACATTCATATTTGTACTACATGAGACATATATGTCACATGGAATAATTAGACAGTCTAGCATGCCGTGTACTCACGCGAAGCATGTCGATTGTGACAACATGCTATTTTTTTTCTTCGATTGTAGCATGCATATGGAGTAGAGGTATATGCCGATTGTGTTTGCTTCAGCCGCGGCGTAGATGTCCAAAAGAACCGGCGGCGGCGGCTTAGCCGGCAGAGATCACCGGCGGCGGCTAAGCCGTCGAATTTGTCCTTGGCGGTGGCGTATGCAGTTCGAAAATAAAATGTTCCTTCTCAAATTAAAACAAGTAAGAACGTTGCAGTCGGATGGACCCGACTGCGATATACTCTTTTTTTCGTCTCTTTGCGCAGTCAGAAGTGGGCGTGGCAATTATATTTTTGCTCAAATCTTTCAAGTTTTGCCATCAATTTAAGTTTGGTTGGGCCCGTTCTACAAGTTTGGGAGAAACAAAATTTGGTCGATTGCAAGGGCGGAGGTGGGCGTGGCAAAATTATTTTTATCCAATCTATTAAATAGGGCAATGGAATTCAACCTGCAAAATTTGGGGACCCTAGCTACTGGGGTGGGGGAGATACAGACTTTGCTCATTTTTGGGGGCGGGGGTGGGCGTGGCCAATTTTTTCTTTTTGTCAGATCAATCAAGCAAGTGATTAGTAGTCCTTGTGCAAAATTTGGTTACTCTAGCTGTAAAACTGTGGAAGATATAGGTTTTTGCGGTTTGTGGGGGAAGGGGTGGCGGTGGGGTGGAGATCTTGACACTTTGTGTTATTATGGTATGTACCAACATGTATACCAAGTTTGGTTGCTCTAGCTTCAAAGCTGTGGAAAAAACCTGCGTTCATACAGACGGACAGACAGACGGACAGACGGACGGACGGACATTTCACAAACCCAATATACTCTTTTTTCCTTTTTTTCAAAAAAGTTAAAAAAAGAGTATAAAAACATACCACTTAGAATGTTTTTCATATTTAATACAAAAACAAATAAGAACGTTGCAGTCGGATTGACCCGACTGCGATATACTCTTTTTTAGCTTCTTTGCGGAAGTGGGCGTGGCAATTGTATTTTTGCTCAAATCTTTCAATATTTACCATCAATTTAAGTTGGGTTGGGCCCGTTCTACAGGTTTGGGAGAAACAAACATTGCTCGATTGCAAAGGCGGGGATGGGCGTGGCAAAATGATTTGTATACAATCTATTAAATAAGACAATAGAATTCAACCTACAAAATTTGGGGACTCTAGCTAAAGGGGTGGGGGAGATACAGACTTTGCTTATTTGAGGGGGCGGAGGTGGGCGTGGCCAAATTTTTTTTGTCAGATCTATAAAACTGTGGAAGATATAGGTTTTTGCGGTTTGTGGGGGAAGGGTTGGGGGGGGGAGATCTTGACACTTTGTCTGCCTATGGTATATACCAACATGTACACCAAGTTTGGTTGCTCTAGCTTCAAAACAGTGGAAAAAAACTGCGTTCATACGGACAGACGGACGGACAGACGGACATTTCACAAACCCAATATACTCCTTTTTCTTTTTTTATGAAAAAAATTAAAAAAGAGTATAAAAATTGATTTAATATCAATTCACAGTCATTTTCACAGACTAAATAGGTATAAAAACTTCAAGTTATCAAATGAAACTATGATTTAAAACAAATTAACAGTCATCTTCATAGACTTTTTTACGTACATATAAACTTATTATATATACAAAATTTAAGTCTTTGTTCATTTCTTCACCTCTTGTTAAGTGTAATAATAAAAAAAAAAATAAAAATAATAAATAAATAAAATAATTTTATTGACGTTGTGAGGACTGAGCTGCGATCCTTTATGGGTAATTGTAAGACCAGCAAAAGAAAATACTCGCTCACTTGGTGTGCTCGTTGCCGGAATACACAAAAATTTTTTTTAACAAAAAATCTGATTTTGTCAAATTTCGATCTTTGCAGTACTCTTAGACACAGTTCAGTGAGCTGAATCGAGGATCGAGTAAGGATGCACAGACTAGTATATCTGATATTGGGAACCTCGAATCAAAATTACTTTACATATTATTTTTCATTTCATTCAAAGAATGCGGGACATTGATCTCAGCTTCTACCAATATTGAGACGATCTCTGTTCTGATGATTAGCCCAAGGCTTATTGATGGATACGAATACCCAGACAGAATATTTACTGCGTCTTTAAATTTTTGCAAGAAGTCGCGTAATTTATATAAAAGCTGTGCTTCAGTCTCTAATAATATTAAATCAGTCTTATTGCCGGTTCTGAGCAATTTATTTATTGCAGTTCTTTGGCACCCAAGACTATGTAGCATTGCTAAAACACTGCGCCAGCTAGTTGGGACCGAGTTTTTAAGAGAAACATTTCTCTTGTCCACAAACTACTTCGCAAGTCATTGGGGTTGTTAATATTCTTAAAAGTTTGCAAGGGAACATCATCTAACGGACCAAAACCATCATCGTAATCAACCCATTCAGTATCTTCGGATGCAAGCAGTTCTTCTAAGTTGTCGATATTTGACAAAACTTCATATGACGTTTAAAAAAAGAAAAAAGAGTATATTGGGTTTGTGACATGTCCGTCTGTCCGTCAGTATGAACGCAGATTTTTTCCACAGTTTTGAAGCTAGAGCAACCAAACTTGGTATACATGTTGGTATATACCATAGGCAGACAAAGTGTCAAGATCTCCCCCCCACCCCCACCCATTCCCCCACAAACCGCAAAAACCTATATCTCCCATAGTTTTATAGCTAGAGTAAACAAATTTAGCACAAAGGCTACTTATCACATCGTTGATTGATCTGCCTAAAAAAATTTGGGCACGCCCACCCCCACCCCCACAAATAAGCAAAGTCTGTATCTCCCCCACCCCTTTAGCTAGAGCCCCCAAATTTTGTAGGTTGAATTCTATTGTCTAATTTAATAGATTGTATACAAATCATTTTGCCACGCCCACCCCCGCCTTTGCAATCGAGCAATGTTTGTTTCTCCCAAACCTGTAGAACGGGCCCAACCAAACTTAAATTGATGGTAAATATTGAAAGATTTGAGCAAAAATACAATTGCCACGCCCACTTCTGACTCCGCCGAAATCATGTTTTAGAGTTGAGATTGTAAAAAAATAAGAAGAAGAGCAAAATGAGTGAGCAAAAAATACGAAAGCGCCGGATGCTCACCTTTTCAAATGAAGAAATAAAACAATTAATAAAATTAATTAATAAAATAAAATAATGATGATATTAATTAAATAAATGTCACCATATTCATCATTTTTTCATATCTATGTACTTTCGTGCATTAAGATAAATAATTGAATATCTATTTATGTACTTACTGCGTATCCATTATAAATATAATTTCACTTTCATTTTGTTTAAGTTATCGTATATATGTTTTCTTTATTATGGCTTCTGTAAACAGCTCATTGATTTTTTAACAGCACAACAGCAGCGTAAGGTTGCCAGAATATTCGGTTTTCTTTAAATTAACAGCAACTTAGCAGAATGTTATTTTTTAAGAAGAAATTACGGCCGTTTAAACACTATATGTTGGCAAAATTTCATCGAAATCGAACCACTATAGCTGCCATAGGAACGATCGGTTGAAAAATAAGTTTTTGTATGAAAAACTTTTTTGTTTTTCAAAATAACTCAACCAAACTCACTATGTCTAAGTTTCACTTTCACTTTTCACATATGTTGACCACTATATCTTATAGCTGCCATAGGAACGATCGGTTGAAAAGTAAGTTTTCTTATGCAAATCTTTTCTGCAAGGGTATATATCTTCGGCACGCCGAAGAAAACATTTCTTTCTTGTTAAAATATTATCTATCCAAAATTTTGAATCAACAACACAATCTTGAGGGAATGCGGAAGTGTCAAAAAACTTTGGAGAGCATTTGGAGTGATGGCGATTCCGTGGCGCCTCCTAAAGAGAAATATCCGAAGCGACGGGACGGCCAAGAGTGGACTAACAAAGAAATATTTCGTTGAATAGCATAGAAGCATCGCATACTTTTGGCGGAACTACCCCATAACGCAAATAATACTATATAAACTTAAATTTAATAAATTAATAAATTTAGTCCATGGTATAATCATTTATTTGTTGTATCTAGACTCTATATTCTAGAGGGGTAGCCCGAAGTCCGTCAGTCTCAGTCTAGTTAAAGATGCGATGCAGAGATGCTTGATCGCATATTTTGTGTATTTTTTTTTTTCAATATTTGATAAGCAATTTGCGATATCTGTCAGTTTTTGAGCTATCTTGAAAAAACTTTTTTGCTGCAGGTGGTACATATATCGAATCCGGCCAGTTCGAACGACTACATCTTATAGCTCCCATTGGTACAATAGGTTTAAAAAAAAAATTAGTTTTTCGAGAGGAAATCTCTTTTGTTTCTCAAGCTATTTAAACTAAATTCATCTATTTTGTGGTTAAGCTTTCTAATGAAGACCTAATTTTGATAAAATCGGGCTTGTATATTTTATAGCTGTCATATATAAGTATATCTTATTATCTGCAAGGGTATATATCAGTGATATGCCGAAGATAAATTTTTTTCTTGTTTAAATATCGATTTAATTAAAACAAATCTTCCAAAGGAAATTGACAATCTGTTATGTTTACATGTCGTGTACTCACAAAAGCTAAAAATACTACAAATGAAATAATAAATAAAACTCGGCATATTTTCAGCTCGCATTTACATGACGTAAAAACGTTCATGGCAACCCACCCCCGTAATAATTTTGCCACGCCCACCCCCGCCCGTGCAATCGACCAATGTTTGTTTCTCCCAAACCTGTAGAACGGGCCCAACCAAACTTAAATTGATGTCAAAACTTGGAAGACTTGAATAAAATACAATTGCCACGCCCACTTCTGACTCCGCAAAGAGGCTAAAAAAGAGTATATCGCAGTCGGGTGCATCCGACTGCAACGTTCTTACTTGTTTTTATTGAAATAATCGAATTCACTGCAACAGTTATTTTTAACTATTTAATGAACACCAGCCGACGCCTTTTTGTAAAGTTGTGCAAGCAAGCTGTGTCAAACTTTCGTACGTGTGTTGCAAACAAACAAGCAGATAGCGCAACCAGAGAGCGAATGTTGTACAACCAAGTTGCTATGTGTATAGAAAGCATTACTTGTTTTGATTTGCTGGGGTGTGGGGGGAGAGTATCTTAAAATTGATCACGAACTTACATGCATAAATTACAAGTTAGGTTACATTATTAATGGGTACAAGCAGTAAAAACAACAATAAATAGCTGTCAAAAGAAACAGTCGAGTTGTCAGATATCGGAACATTCAACTTTATGAATTTGCTCAGAATTAATTGTCAGCTTTTGTGCGTTGCGAAATTCAACTTTAACGTTCTTATACGCACATACATGAAAGACAACAGGCGTGTAATGGATTCGTGAATTTTTCTTTTGTAGAAGTACAGTAAAAGTTTCAACAATTCAGCCTTAGTGTGCATTAAAAGAAATTCAAAGTTATATCATCGAAACATATTTCTAGACACTTAGCTTCAAATCAACGTTTAATCAGATCCGTTGGTACTTGGATCGTCGTTCTCGTTGGCAAAATTATAAATAATTTCTATACTCATGGACATGGCTAGTTCGACGCAGCTGTTGATGCTGATCAAGGATGTATACATACTTTATATAGTCGGAAATGCCTCCTTCTGCCTGTTACAAACATTTGCAATAGGTACTTTGTTAATCCCTTTTACACATTTTGAATGGGTACAGGAAGTGAAACTGAATATAGCTCTTCTATCTAAAGTTGAGCTTGGCATGTAGGTTCCTGTATACTGTACGCAGATCTGCTTCATTTCAAATTTTGGGTACAAAAATCGAAAGCCACAATTTTAAAGATGCAGCTTTGATTTTTGTTGCACATATTTCTTTCAATCTTAATCAGATGCCTTATTTTTATTTTTATTGGAAAATAAACAATAATATTATTGAAGAAAAATTCAAGATATAGTTTTGACATAGAAAAAACAAGTAATAGCGCTGCAGTCGGATACACACGACTGCGATTTACTATTTTTTAAGCTTCTTTGCGAATGTGGGGCTAAAATCTTTCAAGCTTTACCATTAATTTAAATGTGGTTGGGCCAGCTCTACTAAGGCGGGTAAGGGAGTGGCAAAATTATTTTTACCCAATCAATTTTACAGACTTTGCAAAAAAAATTAATATTGTGACATAGTATTGTCGTTCAAGTGACTCGAGTCTCAAAACCAATCAGTCCTTAATTGGAGTTTTTCTTTGGAATCGCTCCTTCAAGTCGTTGAATTCCAATTAATCATCGATTAATCAAACGTTGGAAAGAGTGTGTTTGAGAGTGATTAGATTTGTTTTCCTTATAACTGAGAACGGATTTTTGAAAGTCGCAACAAAGTCAAAAATAACACTTTCTGAAATATGGCATAAATATATTGCTGCCCCAAAATAGAGAACAAGCTTTTTATTGTAAGGTGGCAATAAGTGTAACTGTGTGATCTTTAAGCAATTGTCATTTGAATGACTTCTGAATGATTTTTGGACTGTAACGTCTTGGTGAGATTCTCCTGAATTCGGGCGGTCAAAATTCTTCAAAAAGAAACCAACCTTCAACCTTCTTAATCACACAAGTTATTGATGGCTTAGATTTATCAAAAGAAAACGCGGGGTGGTCTAAGCTATTGGTTGACCCACCCAGTCGATACCCTCCCAACCATGGTCATTAAACAGTTGTTCTTTTCGTTAAGACCCCAAAAACAGTTATTATGACAATATTCAAACTCCATTGCCAACTCCATTGCCAAGGACATTTTTAACTCATTTTTTAATTTTTTTGAAAAAAAGAGTGTATAACAGTCGGGTGCATCCGACTGCTATATACAAAATCAGCGAAATGTTTCTTCTAATATTTTTTTTTTTTGTTTTTTTTTTTTAACCGATCAAACGAAGGAAATAATATTTTTTAACAATTTGACTTATTTTAAAATTTACTAATATATAATATTTCAATTTTTAAATTTTATTATTTTATTACACATGTATAAATGTATGTATCGAACAAGCAAACACAATTTTATATATTTAATTTAATGCTAATGGGTGTCGACTTATGTGTGTAATATTTCGTTGTGTAATATTTCGTTGCTAAGCTCATTTATATATTTTAATTCATTTAAAAAAAAAAAAAATTCAAATTTGTATAATTTTTTAAAAACAACAAAAAATCACTCTAAATAGAAAAAACACATGCTGAAAACAATTTAGAACGCTGCGGTCGGGTTCCCCCGACTGCGATATACTCTGTTTTCTGTATGTTTACTAAATTAAATTTTTGTAAAAAGAATAATTATATACTTATGAAATGTCTATAAACTTAGGTAAAGTGCGTTTGGTTGAGTTATAAACTGTTCTCAAGCTTAGATAAAGTGAGTTTGGCTGAGTTATCTTGAAAAACAAAAAAGTTGTTCATACAAAAACTTATTTTTCAACCGATCGTTCCTATGGCAGCTATGTGTTATAGTTATAGTTATAGTTATAGTTATAGTTATAGTTATAGTTATAGTTATAGTTATAGTTATAGTTATAGTTATAGTTATAGTTATAGTTATAGTTATAGTTATAGTTATAGTTATGGTTATAGTTATAGTTATAGTTATAGTTATAGTTATAGTTATAGTTATAGTTATAGTTATAGTTATAGTTATAGTTATAGTTATAGTTATAGTTATAGTTATAGTTATAGTTATAGTTATAGTTATAGTTATAGTTATAGTTATAGTTATAGTTATAGTTATAGTTATAGTTATAGTTATAGTTATAGTTATAGTTATAGTTATAGTTATAGTTATAGTTATAGTTATAGTTATAGTTATAGTTATAGTTATAGTTATAGTTATAGTTATAGTTATAGTTATAGTTATAGTTATAGTTATAGTTATAGTTATGGTTATAGTTATAGTTATAGTTATAGTTATAGTTATAGTTATAGTTATAGTTATAGTTATAGTTATAGTTATAGTTATAGTTATAGTTATAGTTATAGTTATAGTTATAGTTATAGTTATAGTTATAGTTATAGTTATAGTTATAGTTATAGTTATAGTTATAGTTATAGTTATAGTTATAGTTATAGTTATAGTTATAGTTATAGTTATAGTTATAGTTATAGTTATAGTTATAGTTATAGTTATAGTTATAGTTATAGTTATAGTTATAGTTATAGTTATAGTTATAGTTATAGTTATAGTTATAGTTATAGTTATAGTTATAGTTATAGTTATAGTTATAGTTATAGTTATAGTTATAGTTATAGTTATAGTTATAGTTATAGTTATAGCTATAGTTATAGTTATAGTTATAGTTATAGTTATAGTTATAGTTATAGTTATAGTTATAGTTATAGTTATAGTTATAGTTATAGTTATAGTTATAGTTATAGTTATAGTTATAGTTATAGTTATAGTTATAGTTATAGTTATAGTTATAGTTATAGTTATAGTTATAGTTATAGTTATAGTTATAGTTATAGTTATAGTTATAGTTATAGTTATAGTTATAGTTATAGTTATAGTTATAGTTATAGTTATAGTTATAGTTATAGTTATAGTTATAGTTATAGTTATAGTTATAGTTATAGTTATAGTTATAGTTATAGTTATAGTTATAGTTATAGTTATAGTTATAGTTATAGTTATAGTTATAGTTATAGTTATAGTTATAGTTATAGTTATAGTTATAGTTATAGTTATAGTTATAGTTATAGTTATAGTTATAGTTATAGTTATAGTTATAGTTATAGTTATAGTTATAGTTATAGTTATAGTTATAGTTATAGTTATAGTTATAGTTATGGCTATAGTTATAGTTATAGCTTCAAAACTATGGAAAAAACCTGCGTTCATACAGATAGACAGACGGATGGACAGACGGACGGACGAACGGACGGTCGAACATTTCACAAACCTAGTATACTCTTTTTTTCCAATTTGGAAAACAGAAAAATAAACACAATAGTAAATGCAATGTAAAAAATAAGATATAATTTCAATTTTAATTGTTGGAATATGTTTCCAAAACTAACATGGTCACACTGTCCAGCTCTGTCTTGATTTATGTTTATCGATAACTATCTTGCTTATTCTTTTGCGATTGTTAAAGAGGCTGGTTGTGCGTGCGTGAAATAAAAAGAATTAAATCAAAGTGAATTATAACAAGAACTAAAACCGACTTTTTATTAAATAGAAAACAGTGAAATTACAATAGGTTATGGGCCCAGACTCAACGCATACATTTAGAAAAAAAAAAAGATATTAAACAAAATAAAATAGTTCTTATGAAATTCACAAATAGTACACACACAGATCATCTTGTGAAATTCACAAATACAAACACAGATCATCTTGTGAAATTCACACATACATACATAGATCAAGCGACAGAATACATACAATAAAATAATATGGTAAAAGTAAAGCATAATATAAAAGCGTTTGACGGACAAAAGTATGGTGTTTGGAAATTTCGGGTTAGAGCACTCCTGGAAGAACTTGATGTGCTAAAAGTAATTGACAACAATTAGCCGGACATAATTGACGACGACTGGAAAAGGGCAGAGAGACGTGCGAAGAGCACGTTGATTCAATTTTTAAGCGACTCATTTTTAAACTCTTTTTTTTAACTTTTTTGAAAAAAAAAAGGAAAAAAGAGTATATTGGGTTTGTGAAATGTCCGTCCGTCCGTCTGTCCGTCTGTCTGTCCGTCTGTATGAACGCAGGTTTTTTCCACAGCTTTGAAGCTAGAGCAACCAAACTTGGTATACATGTTGGTACATACCATAGGCAGACAAAGTGTCAAGATCTCCCCCCCACCCCCACCCCTTCCCCCACAAACCGCAAAAACCTATATCTTCCACAGTTTTAGAGCTAGAGTAACCAAATTTTGCACAAGGGCTACTAATCACTTCCTTGATCGATCTGGTAAAAAAAAAATTTGGCCACGCCCACCTCCGCCCCCACAAATGAGCAAAGTCTGTATCGCCCACACCCCTTTAGCTAGAATCACCAAATTTTGCAGGCTGAATTCTGTTGCCTTATTAAATGGATTGGATAAAAATAATTTTGCCACGCCCACCTCCGCCCTTGCAATCGACCAAAGTTTGTTTCTCCCAAACTTGTAGAACGGGCCCAACCAAACTTAAATTGATGGCAAAACTTGAAAGATTTGAGCAAAAATATAATTGCCACGCCCACTTCTGACTCCGCAAAGAGACGAAAAAAAGAGTATATCGCAGTCGGGTCCATCCGACTGCAACGTTCTTACTTGTTGAACTTGGCGACAAGCGACAAAACTGCACGACAAATTTTTCAATTTTTTTTTGGCCTCAGGTGCCGGAATAGATGAGATGGATAAAGTATCGCATTTATTGCTGACTTTGCCATCTTCATAGCACAGCAATTGAAACGTTGGCGGAAGAAAATCTTACACTGTGAAAAACAGATTGTTAGATCACGAAATTAAAATTAGGAATGATTCAAGTGACACTAGCAAGAAAGTAATGAATGCAGTTAGTTACAACAGTGGAAAGAATGTTAGAAATGGACAGTATAGAAATAATTACAATTTACAATTACAATAATAATATTGGACGTAAGCAGTTTAAAGGAAAAAATTAAAATTAATATTAAATGTCACCATTGTGGAAAAGAGGGACACATAAAGAAGGACTGCTACAGTTATAAACGTTTAAATTCTGATAAAAATAAAGAAAATGAAAAACAAGCACAAGTCGCCATAACCCAGCCCGGATTCGCATTTATGCTTAAACGCGCCAATAAGAATCTTACACATTCCAATATTGGAATCTGGTGCAAGTGATCATTTTGTGAATGACAAAAATCTGTTTATGGATTCAGTCCAATTGGAGCCTCCTATTAAGATTGCGGTGGCAAAGCAAGGAGAATTCATATATGCAACGATGCGAGGAATTGTGCGTCTGCATAATGGAAATCAAATAACACTGGAAGATGTTCTATATTGTCAAGAAGTTCCCGACAATTTAATTTCCGTGAAGCGACTGCAAGAGGCTGGTATGACAGTCGAGTTTAACCAAAATGGAATGAAAATATCCAAAAATGGTTTGATGGTTGCTGAGAATACTGGTATGTATAATATACCTATTATTAAATTCACAGCTTTTACATTAAATATGCAAAATAAAAATATTAATCAATTATGGCATGAGAGGCTAGGTCATATAAGCCGAGGGAAAATGTTAGATATAAAAAGAAAAAATTTCTTTAATGATAATAAACTACTAGACAAAGTTCAACCTGTTAATGAAATATGTGAAGCTTGTCTTAATGGAAAGCAAGCTAGATTACCTTTTTCAAAACAAAAAATAAAGATTATATTAAAAGAGCACTCTTCGTAATACATTCAGATGTTTGTGGCCCCATAACACCCACTTCAATTGATGACAAAAATTATTATGTAATTTTTGTGGATCAATTTACACACTATTGTGTAACTTATTTAATAAAGCATAAGTCTGATGTATTTAACATGTTAAAAGATTTTTTAGCAAAACGTGAGGCGCATTTTAACTTAAAGGTAGTTAATTTATATATAGACAATGGAAGGGAATATTTGTCAACTGATATGAGAGAATACTGTGTCCAGAGAGGTATTAGTTACCATTTAACTGTACCATATACACCGCAGTTAAATGGAGTTTCAGAGAGGATGATAAGAACACTCACCGAAAAAGCGCGTGCTATGGTAAATGGTGCCAAACTAGATAAAACCTTCTGGGGTGAAGCTGTGTTAACAGCCACATATATAACCAACAGAATTCCAAGTAGAGCACTTGGTAATTGCACAAAAACACCATATGAGATGTGGCATGATAGACAGCCATATTTAAAACATCTAAGAATATTTGGGTCAACAGCTTATGTTCATAATAAAAATACAAAAAGGAAATTTGATGTTGGTTATTGTTGGAACCAAATGGTTTTAAATTATGGGATTCAAGTAATGAAAAATTTATTGTTGCAAGAGATGTAATTATAGATGAATCAAATATGGTCAATTCTAGAGCTGTTGTAAATGATCTGGAATTCCTGAATGAGAGTAAGGAAAGTGATCAATTTAATTGCCTGAATGAGAGTAAGGAAAATGAACATATTGAAATCCTGAATGAGAGTAAGGAAAATGATGAATCTGATAAATTAAACTTCCCGAATGATAGTAAGGAAAATTACCAATCAGATGTCCTGAATGAGAGTAAGGATGGTGATCACGTAAAACTTCTGAATGACAGTAAGGAGAAATACAACGAAATAAACCGGAATGAGAGTACGGTCTCCAGACAAAAACAGCAAAATCCTCTTAATACTAATGAAAATTAAAATAATGAACAACGTATTAAAGTTACGACTAGACGAAGTAACAGATTGAAGAACTTACCAAAGTTTTCTTATAATGAAGATGACACCGATCTTAATAATTATGTATTAAATGCTTGTACCATTCTTAATGATATTCCCAGTTCCTTCGAAGAAATACAAAGTAGAAGTGATAGGCGTTCTTGGGAAGAAGCTATCAAAGTAGAATTAAATGCCCATGAATTAAATAATACCTGGTGTATTGTTAAAAGGCCAGAAAACAAAAATATTGTTGACAGCAAATGGGTGTTTACTTTAAAATTCGATGAATTGGGAAACCCTGTAAAATTTAAGGCAAGATTAGTTACACGAGGGCTTACCCAAAAATATCAAATTGATTATGAAGAAACATTTGCACCAGTTGCGCGAATTTCCAGTTTTCATAATGTTGATATCAAATCAATATGGTTTCAAAGTACATCATATGGATGTCAAAACTGCCTTCCTGAATGGGACATTAAAAGAAAAAATTTACATGAAAATTCCTGAAGGAGTGTCATGTAGTGAAGACAAAGTATGTAAATTAAATAAAGCAATTTACGGACTTAAACAAGCAGCAAGATGCTGGTTTGAAGTGTTCGAGAAAGCATTAAAAGAATGTGGATTTGTAAATTCACCTGTGGACCGCTGTATATATATTTTAGATAAAAACGATATTAAGAAGAATATATACTATGTACTACTATATGTAGATGACTTGGTGATAGCTACTTCAGATTTAGAAAGAATGAATAGTTTTAAAATGTATTTAATGGAAAAATTCAGAATGACTGATATGGACCAAATTAAGTATTTTATTGGAATGAGGATAGAGATCTGTGAAGATAAAATATATTTAAGTCAATCTGCATATATAAAAAAGGTTTTAAGTAAATTTAAAATGGAGGATTGTAAAGCAGTCAGTACACCGCTCCCAACTAAACTTAATTATGAACTGTTGAATTCTGAAGAAAAATATGATGCACCTTGTCGAAATTTAATTGGTTGTTTAATGTACATTATGTTATGTACACGACCAGACATTACTACTGCAGTCAATATTTTAAGTCGCTACACTAATAAAAATAATGGCGAATTATGGCAACGCTTAAAAAGGATTATAAGATACCTTAAAGGAACCACTGAAATGAAATTAGTTTCCAAGAAAAATACAAATTATGAAAATATATTTACAGGCTATGTTGACTCTGATTGGGGTGGGAATGAAACTGATAGAAAGAATACCACAGGTTATATATTTAAAATGTTTAACTCCAACTTAATCTGTTGGAATACAAAAAGGCAAGTTTCAGTAGCTGCATCATCAACTGAAGCAGAAAATATGGCTTTGTTCGAAGCTGTTAGAGAAGCCTTATGGCTAAAGTCTCTTTTAGAAAATACCTATAAAAACATTCGATGATAATCAAGGTTGCATAAGCATTGCTAGTAATCCCTCATGCCATAAAAGATCTAAGCATATTGATATAAAATACCACTTTTCTAGAGAACAGGTCGAGAATAATATTGTTTCTATTGATTATATATCCACAGAAAATCAACTCGCTGACATCCTTACCAAGCCGTTGCCAACAATTTTGATTATTAAGTTAATTAAAATATTTTTGAAATTATGAAATGATCTGAAACGTTAAGAAATTTAAATGAAGTTCTATGTTTTTAATTTAACCTAACATAAATAACTGATAATGAATTATGAAATATTAACAAAAATTAATTTATAATTTACATGAAGTAAAACATTTTCAAGTTAAGAAATCTTATATATTAAGAATGATCTGATTGGGTTTTTCTGGGTTTCCCCAGTCCACGCAGCGAATGCTGGATCATTATATTGTAACTCCCAGAATGCACACCAGCATATTATAAACTAATGAGTATTTGAAATGTTAGTTTTGAGGGGGCGTGTTGGAAAAAGTTACCAAACCTAACATGGTCACACTGTCCAGCTCTGTCTTGATTTATGTTTATCGATAACTATCTTGCTTATTCTTTTGCGATTGTTAAAGAGGCTGGTTGTGCGTGCGTGAAATAAAAAGAATTAAATCAAAGTGAATTATAACAAGAACTAAAACCGACTTTTTATTAAATAGAAAACAGTGAAATTACAATATTAATAATTCTGAAATTTAGTAAAAACAAGAAAGAAATGTTATCTTCTGAGACGTCTTCTTCAATGCGTTACACATTTCGTGACAAAATTATAATAGCTTCTGCAAGGGCAAAAACTGTTTTTCAGGACGAATAATTTTTTTAGTGACTGTTTAATCACAGCTGGTCGAACAACTTATCCAAGCGCGTTGGAGATCAATACAATTGGCATATAATGCAGCAACAATTACAACTACTGCAGGTGCAGCGAGTGGTTGTCGTTGTCACCAAACAAAGATAACGACAGGGCAATAAAATGTACCCTACCTAGAGGGCGCAGTACTTAAATTTCTTTTAATTTGACTTAACACATTTAACCTTTATTCTTTTTTTTTTCACGGGTTTTACTCACTCACCCACTGCAATCGTCGTTGAAGGCCTTCACGATGTATTGTTGTGTGGTATAGCTGTGTATTTTGGTGTGTGTTAATTGAAACAATTTAATAAATTTTATCGGCAATAATGAAATTATTCAATTTTCTGTTTTGTTTTGTATTCAAGGATATTTAGTTTAAATACGGTAACTTTAATTTCATATTTTAACCACTGTTATTACATTCTGGCTTCATGCATGTATGGTTGATATTTGCGAGATGATTAAAATATACATATGCCCCAACGCAAGTGTCGGCGAGCATATATACAACAGCAACAAAAATGTTAGGTACATATAATTATACTCTTTTTTTTAAATTTTTATGAAAAAAAAGGTTATATTGGGTTTGTAAAATGTCCGTCTGTCCGTCTGTATGAACGCAGTGTTTATCCACAGTTTTGAAGCTAGAGCAACCAAACTTGGTATACATGTTGATATATACCATAGGAAGACAAACTGTCAAAATCAACTCAACATAACTCAGCCAAAATCACTTTACCTAAGCTTAAGAATAGTTTATATATGCTGATAAAATTTCATCAAAATCGGACTACTATATCTTATAGCTGCGATAGGAACGATAGGTTGAAAATAATATTTTGTATGAAAAACTTTTTTGTTTTTCAAGATGACTCAAGCAAACTCACTTTACCCAAGCTTAAGAATAATTTATACATGCTAATAAAATTTCATCCAAATCGGACTATTATATCTTATAGGTGCCATAGGAACAATCGGTTGAAAAAATAAGTTGATGTATGAAAAACTTTTTTGTTTTTTAAAATAACTAAGCCAAACTCACTTTACCTAAGTTTATGGACATTTAATAAGTATATAATTAGTCTTTACAAAAATGTGATTTATTAAACATACTGAAAACAGAGTATTTCGGGAGAACCCGACTGCAGCGATCTTACTTGTTACTTTTGATTTGTTTTTTTCTATTATTTGAACTTGTTCTGTTAACTACTTTGATATATAATTTATAACTATATAACTAACTATATATATAATTTTTAACTATATTTAATTACATACAATTTCCTGCGGAGTATTCTAATTTTTAAGAATTTTAAGAAGGTCGGTTTTTATTATGTTTATATTTTCACTGTGCCATTGTACTGGCTTAGGCTGCTGCCTTGGAAATTGTTTGGCCATCAGCTCTTTTAGCGATTGTTTTTAAAAATTTTTGCTGTTGGTAAGATTTCTATCATAACAAAAAAAAACAACTAAGAACGTTGCAGTCGGATGCACCCGACTGCGATATACTCTTTTTTTTCGCTTCTTTGCCGAGTAAGAAGTGGGCGTGGCAATTGTATTTTTGCTCAAATCTTTCAATATTTACCATCAATTTAAGTTTGGTTGGGCCCGTTCTATAAGTTTGGGAGAAACAAAATTTGGTCGATTGCAAGGGCGGAGTTGGGCGTGGCCAATTTATTTTTACCCAATTTATTAAACAGGGCAATAGAATTCAACCTGCAAAATTTGGGGACTCTAGCTAAAGGGGTGTGGGAGATGCAGACTTTGCTTATTTGTGGGGGTGGGGGTGGACGTTTAGGCAGATCAATCACCGATGTGATAAGTAGCCCTTGTGCTAAATTTGGTTACTCTAGCTATAAAACAATGGGAGATATAGGTTTTTGCGGATTGTGGGGGAATGGGTGGGGGTGGGGGGAGATCTTGACACTTTGTCTGCCTATGGTATATATCAACATGTACACCAAGTTTGGTTGCTCTAGCTTCAAAACTGTGGAAAAAACCTGCGTTCATACGGACAGACGGACATTTCACAAACCCAATATACTCTTTTTTCTTTTTTTTATCAAAAAAATTAAAAAAGAGTATAAAAATTGATTTAATATCAATTCACAGTCATTTTCACAGACTAGATGGGTATAAACATTTCAAGTTATCAAATGAAACTATGATTTAAATTTTAAAACAAATTAACAGACATCTTCATAGACTTTTTTACATACATATGTTCTTATTAAATATGCAAAATTTAAGTTTTAACTTCTAATAATAAATAAAAAACTAAAAATTATAAATAAATAAAATAATTTTATTGACGTTGTGAGGACTGAGCTGCGATTGTTTATGGGTAATTGTAAGACCAGCAATAGAAAATACTCGCTCACTTGGTGTTCTCGTTGCCGGAATACACAAAAATTTTTGTGCTTGCATAGATAGTAAGGGCATTGCAGATGCTTTTTCTCTCCAGAAAGTTAATACGTTTTGGCATGAAGACAAACTTAAAAGTAGGTGGCATTTAGCTTCCAAGTTACTGTTTTGGTATTTGCAGAATGTCGCTGAACCAGCTTTAATATTTTGCTTACAGATTGAGATTCACTTTAACTATCCTGTTTATCACTAGCTTATTGTGCATCGCCAATCAGCTTTAATTATTTTTAACAAAAATCTGATTTTGTCAAATTTCAATCTTTGCAGTACTCTAAGACACAGTACAGTGAGCTGAATCGAGGATCGAGTAAGGATGCACAGACTTGTATATCTGATATTGGGAACCTCGAATCAAAATTACTTTACATATTATTTATCATTTCAATCAAAGAATGCGGGACATTGATCTCAGCTTCTTCCAATATTGAGACGATCTCTGTTCTGTTGATTAGCCCTAGGCTTATTGATGGATACGAATACCCAGACAGAATATTTACTGCGTCTTTAAATTTTTGCAAGAAGTCGCGTAATTTATATAAAAGCTGTGCTTCAGTCTCTAATAATATTAAATCAGTCTTATTGCCGGTTCTGAGCAATTTATTTATTGCAGTTCTTTGGCACCCAAGACTGTGTAGCATTGCTAAAACACTGCGCCACCTAGTTGGGACCGAGTTTACATCTACATTAAGCAAATTGTGATGTCCATGTCCAAGGCAGAAATAGTTGTTTATACACCCCTAATCAATAGCTTTTTTGATATTGCTACCTTTGTGGGTCACGACGAAATTTGATCTCATTTGCAAACTTTAACTTGAGTTATATATTCAAGCTCTGTTAAAATATTACTTGCAGAGATTTTGACAAGTATTTTGTTTCCAGCGTTAAATGCTTCATCTCAAAATTCGGTGTCAGAAAATGGAATGTAAATGTAATATAACTTCTTCTTCTATAGTTATCCGTCCACAAATCGAAAGTTAAGGCAAAGTGTTTTTGTCTAGATGCTATCCGTGCGACTGCTTTTAAAACACATTCATACACATCGTCTAGTGCAGTTGTTTGAATTGTTTTGTAATGTGGAATATCTTATGCAGCTACCACAACTTTATATTTAGTTAAGAAGTCTTTAATTCCATTGTGTGAAATTATATGAAATGGTAGGAGATCTCTGGTCATCCACAAAGCTAGTTCTCGTCCCAGCGCCCATTTACTGTCTTTTGGAGATCTGATTGGCGTGGATTTGGCGCTGCTTGCTTGGGAGTCTCGTAGTCGGGCACACTCGACTAGAGCATTCTTACTTGTTTTATATTGTTTTTTAAATTTGTCTAAAAAGTTATGACGCCGAACGACGCCGCCGCAGCGCCGACATTTACCTGATTTGGCGGCTGCGCGTCAGAAAAGGCAAAAAGCGGTGGCGGCGGCGGCGAGGCGCGCCGGCGTACACGTCTAATATGGAGCTAGTCTCAAGCATGCTACAGCACGAATTTGTGCAGCTACATGGAGCTTGTACATAAGGCACTAAAGCTGTGTTTTATTTGTCTATTTGGGGAACATTTTTATACCATTGCAGAGGATATTATAATTTTGCCACGAAATGTGTAATGTTTAAGGGCGGTGTTCACTTGACGCGAAATGGCACGGATATGTAAAGCTCCATATAAAAAAACAGCTGCGTAATTTGTGCGCGGAATCCATTCCATAAGTAGTGTTTACTCGACGCGTAAAAAGGCCGCTTAATGTCAATACGTTATAATGTCAATTACGTTATGCTAAACAGAGCTGTTAAGATAACATTTCGCGCCGAAATCATGTTTTAGAGTTGAGATTGTAAAAAAATAAGAAGAAGAGCAAAATGAGTGAGCAAAAAATACGAAAGCGCCGGATGCTTGCCTTTTCAAATGAAGAAATAAAACAATTAATAAAATTAATTAATAAAATAAAATAATGATGATATTAATTAAATAAATGTCACCATATTCATCATTTTTTCATATCTATGTACTTTCGTGCATTAAGATAAATAATTGAATATCTATTTATGTACTTACTGCGTATCCATTATAAATATAATTTCACTTTCATTTTGTTTAAGTTATCGTATATATGTTTTCTTTATTATGGCTTCTGTAAACAGCTCATCGAACCACTATAGCTGCCATAGGAACGATCGGTTGAAAAATAAGTTTTTGTATGAAAAACTTTTTTGTTTTTCAAAATAACTCAACCAAACTCACTATGTCTAAGTTTCACTTTCACTTTTCACATATGTTGACCACTATATCTTATAGCTGCCATAGGAACGATCGGTTGAAAAGTAAGTTTTCTTATGCAAATCTTTTCTGCAAGGGTATATATCTTCGGCACGCCGAAGAAAACATTTCTTTCTTGTTAAAATATTATCTATTCAATATTTTGAATCAACAACACAATCTTGAGGGAATGCGGAAGTGTCAAAAAACTTTGGAGCGCATTTGGAGTGATGGCGATTCCGTGGCGCCTCCTAAAGAGAAATATCCGAAGCGCCGGGACGGCCAAGAGTGGACTAACAAAGAAATATTTCGTTGAATAGCATAGAAGCATCGCATACTTTTGGCGGAACTACCCCATAACGCAAATAATACTATATAAACTTAAATTTAATAAATTAATAAATTTAGTCCATGCTTTAATCTTTTTTTGTTGTATCTAGACTCTAGATTCTAGAGGGGTAGCCCAAAGTCCGTCAGTCTCAGTCTAGTTAAAGATGCGATGCAGAGATGCTTGATCGCATATTTTGTGTATTTTTACTCCCTGTTCCCATTAAAAATGGGAAAAAGGGAGTTATAAAGTACTGCAAATGTGTGTAACAGGTAGAAGGAAGCATTTGGGACTATATAAACTATATATATTCTTGATCAGCATCAACAGCCGTGACGATCTAGCCATGTCCGTCTGTCTGTCTGTCTGTCCGTCTGTCCGTCTGTCCGTATGAACACACAGATCTCGGAGACTAGAAAAGCTAGAGACACCAAACTTGGCATGTAGGTTCCTGTATACCATACGCAGATGAAGCTTATTTCAAATTTCGGATGCAACCCCCTGCACCCCCGCAAATCGCAAAAGACTCCCACAGCCACAATTTAAAGATAGAGCTTTAATTTTTGGTACACATGTATGTTTAATCAATGTCTTTCAGATGTGTAAATTTCAACACGATCGGATAAATATCACCAAAGTTATGGAAAAAATTATTTCCACTGTCTCACCATGCAGAAACAACAGTTTGACATGCACTGTGCAAGTTGACTACGCTGTTTGCTTGTGTTGCCGCTGAACTGCTTGAAATGCAAGTTGGGAGTAGGGAGTCTCGTAGTCGGGCACACTCGACTTGAGTATTCTTACTTGTTTTTTCAATATTTGATAAGCAATCTACGATATCTGTCAGTTTTTGAGCTATCTTGAAAAAACTTTTTTGCTGCAGGTGGTACATATGTCGAATTCGGCCAGTTCGAACGACTACATCTTATAGCTCCCATTGGTATAATAGTTTTAAAAAAAATTAGTTTTTCGAGAGGAAATCTCTTTTGTTTCTCAAGCTATTTAAACTAAATTCATCTATTTTGTGGTTAAGCTTTCTAATGCAGACCTAATTTTAATAAAATCGGGCTTGTATATTTTATAGCTGTCATATATATGTATATCTTATTATCTGCAAGGGTATATATCAGTGGTATGCCGAAGACAAATTTTTTTCTTGTTTAAATATCGATTTAATTAAAACAAATCTTCCAAAGGAAATTGACAATCTGTTATGTTTACATGTCGTGTACTCACAAAAGCTAAAAATACTACAAATGAAATAATAAATAAAACTCGGCATATTTTCAGCTCGCATTTACATGACGCAAAAACGTTCATGGCAGTATGGGTCTCATGCTATCATGTGACTTTTGGGACCAAGTTATCATGCCGTGTTTTCGTCATGTTTTACGTATATTTAATTTTACATATGGCTATGATACGCAAGCTAGGTTTTTTTGTGACGTAACTGATAAATATACATGGCAGTTTTTACATTTCGTGTACTCTAAGCGCAAGTCCGTGCTGTCCTGGATTTTTGAACTCCCTGTTCCCACTACAAATGGGAAAAAGGCAGTTACATGTCGATCTCAGAGAGTATAAGAGCTGGAGACACCAAACTTTTCATGTAGGATCCTGGTAACATACGCGGATCATGTTTATTTCAAATTTCGGATACACCCCCGCAATTCGAAAAAACTTCCACAGCCATAATTTTAAAGACAACGTTTTGATTTCCCACCGTCTCAGCAGGCAGAAGCAACAGTTTGACATTAACTGCAAACGTAAAGTGCGCTGCTTCCTTACATTGCCGCTGAACTGCTTTAAGAACAATAATTGCTTTGCTTGCAATACACTGCTTGTATGTGTCACAGAAATCAAAGATGTTGTTGTGAGTTTAGTGCAGGGAATTTCGTAGTCGGGTACACTCGACTAGAGCATTCTGACTTGATATACCCTTGCAGAATGTATTATAATTTTGTCACGAACTGTGTAACGCATTGAAGGAGACGTTTTAGAAAAAAAGTTGTTTATTCGTGATCGCTGAAAAGCACGTTCTACTTAAACTTGTGGTTCAGCGATGAAAAAAAAAAAAAAATTTTTTTATCATATATTTTAAAATATAAATTTTTGTTGGTGCTGCTTTCTTGGGTTTTAATAAATCTTTAATGTTTAATTTAAATTTTTTCGTTATAAGTAATGGATTTTATAGTGTTTTCTTAATAGCCTTGAATCATTTGGTGCGGTTTAGACATCTGCATGAGTGGCAGAAAAACCGCAATCGAGTGTACAACGCTTAAATTGAGTTGAATGAATATGAGTGCAAAGCGATATGAGTATGAGTGAGTGAGTAGGGCTCCCGTTACACTCGTCGCACAAAATAAAGAAGATGAGTATGAATGAGTATAAGTGAGAAGTTTCGAATGTATTCGAGTTGCACAGCGGTTGTTGTTGTTCTTCCGTTGTGCAAACAGAAAAGAAATAAACGAAAAAAGAATATCATATATTGCATTTGAATATTTATTTTGCTTATAACTATTTCTTATAAATATATGTATGTATACATTTAACTTATGTTTGAAAGTAAAAACATTATTTTATTAATGTTTTCAGAATTTGTTGAAATTAAACAGCGTCTTTCCGTTATCAAATTTCTGGCGTTTGAAAACGTTCTCTCTGATGCCGCGCTGCTCGCAGGTATACAAAAAATTTTGCAACCTATTTGCGAAATAAACACACAAAATATGTATATCATCACTCGAGTGATTCGAATGTTTTCAGCTGCCCAGAATTACTCATTCTGTATTGCGCAGTATTTACTTCTACTCAATTCGCATTGTATGAGTATCGAAATATACTTCTACTCATACACATTCACTCATAGCGTGCCTCATACTCACTCAACTCAATTCAATTCGAATGCATTCAGTTAAACGTACGTTGTGAGTGGAGCCATGCAGCTCTTTAGTGCGGTTCATGGTCCGGTTCTGAGGACCCTAAGTACCCGAACCATTTATTTCAAACTTATACTGCTTTACTTTTTTTATTGAAATAATCGAATTCACTGCAATAGTTATTTTTAACTATTTAATGAAAACCAGCCGACGCCTTTTTGTAAAGTTGTGCAACCAAGCTGTGTCAAACTTTCGTACGTGTGTTGCAAACAAACAAGCAGATAGCGCAACCAGAGAGCGAATGTTGTACAACCAAGTTGCTATGTGTATAGGAAGCATTGCTTGTTTTGATTTGCTGGGGTGTGGGGGGAGAGAAAGAAACAGTCGAGTTGTCAACTTTATGAATTGGCTCAGAATTAATTGTCAGCTTTTGTGCGTTGCGAAATTCAACTTTAACGTTTTTATACGCACATCCATGAAAGACAACAGGCGTGTAATGGATTCGTGAATTTTTCTTTTGTAGAAGTACAGTAAAAGTTTCAACAATTCCGCCTTAGTGTGCATTAAAAGAAATTCAAAGTTATATCATCGAAACATATTTCTAGACACTTAGCTTCAAATCCACGTTTAATCAGATCCGTTGGTACTTGGATCGTCGTTCTCGTTGGCAAAATTATAAATAATTTCTATACTCATGGACATGGCTAGTTCGACGCAGCTGTTGATGCTGATCAAGGATGTATACATACTTTATATAGTCGGAAATGCCTCCTTCTGCCTGTTACAAACATTTGCAATAGGTACTTTGTTAATCCCTTTTACACATTTTGAATGGGTACAGGAAGTGAAACTGAATATAGCTCTTCTATCTAAAGTTGAGCTTGGCATGTAGGTTCCTGTATACTGTACGCAGATCTGCTTCATTTCAAATTTTGGGTACAAAAATCGAAAGCCACAATTTTAAAGATGCAGCTTTGATTTTTGTTGCACATATTTCTTTCAATCTTAATCAGATGCCTTATTTTTATTTTTATTGGAAAATAAACAATAATATTATTAAAGAAAAATTCAAGATATAGTTTTGACATAGAAAAACAAGTAATAGCGCTGCAGTCGGATACACACAACTGCGATTTACTATTTTTTAAGCTTCTTTGCGAATGTGGGGCTAAAATCTTTCAAGCTTTACCATTAATTTAAATGTGGTTGGGCCAGCTCTACTAAGGCGGGTAAGGGCGTGGCAAAATTATTTTTACCCAATCAATTTTACAGACTTTGCAAAAAAAATTAATTTTGTGACATAGTATTGTCGTTCAAGTGACTCGAGTCTCAAAACCAATCAGTCCTTAATTGGAGTTTTTCTTTGGAATCGCTCCTTCAAGTCGTTGAATTCCAATTAATCATCGATTAATCAAACGTTGGAAAGAGTGTGTTTGAGAGTGATTAGATTTGTTTTCCTTATAACTGAGAACGGATTTTTGAAAGTCGCAACAAAGTCAAAAATAACACTTTCTGAAATATGGCATAAATATATTGCTGCTCCAAAATAGAGAACAAGCTTTTTATTGTAAGGTGGCAATAAGTGTAACTGTGTGATCTTTAAGCAATTGTCATTTGAATGACTTCTGAATGATTTTTGGACTGTAACGTCTTGGTGAGATTCTCCTGAATTCGGGCGGTCAAAATTCTTCAAAAAGAAACCAACCTTCAACCTTCTTAATCACACAAGTTATTGATGGCTTAGATTTATCAAAAGAAAACGCGGGGTGGTCTAAGCTATTGGTTGACCCACCCAGTCGATACCCTCCCAACCATGGTCATTAAACAGTTGTTCTTTTCGTTAAGACCCCAAAAACAGTTATTATGACAATATTCAAACTCCATTGCCAACTCCATTGCCAAGGACATTTTTAACTCTTTTTTTAATTTTTTTGAAAAAAAGAGTGTATAACAGTCGGGTGCATCCGACTGCTATATACAAAATCAGCGAAATGTTTCTTCTAATATTTTTTTTTTTTGTTTTTTTTTTAACCGATCAAACGAAGGAAATAATATTTTTTAACAATTTGACTTATTTTAAAATTTACTAATATATAATATTTCAATTTTTAAATTTTATTATTTTATTACACATGTATAAATGTATGTATCGAACAAGCAAACACAATTTTATATATTTAATTTAATGCTAATGGGTGTCGACTTATGTGTGTAATATTTCGTTGTGTAATATTTCGTTGCTAAGCTCATTTATATATTTTAATTCATTTAAAAAAAAAAAAATTCAAATTTGTATAATTTTTTAAAAACAACAAAAAATCACTCTAAATAGAAAAAACACATGCTGAAAACAATTTAGAACGCTGCAGTCGGGTTCCCCCGACTGCGATATACTCTGTTTTCTGTATGTTTACTAAATTAAATTTTTGTAAAAAGAATAATTATATACTTATGAAATGTCTATAAACTTAGGTAAAGTGCGTTTGGTTGAGTTATAAACTGTTCTTAAGCTTAGATAAAGTGAGTTTGGCTGAGTTATCTTGAAAAACAAAAAAGTTTTTCATACAAAAACTTATTTTTCAACCGATCGTTCCTATGGCAGCTATGTGTTATAGTTATAGTTATAGTTATAGTTATAGTTATAGTTATAGTTATAGTTATAGTTATAGTTATAGTTATAGTTATAGTTATAGTTATAGTTATAGTTATAGTTATAGTTATAGTTATAGTTATAGTTATAGTTATAGTTATAGTTATAGTTATAGTTATAGTTATAGTTATAGTTATAGTTATAGTTATAGTTATAGTTATAGTTATAGTTATAGTTATAGTTATAGTTATAGTTATAGTTATAGTTATAGTTATAGTTATAGTTATAGTTATAGTTATAGTTATAGTTATAGTTATAGTTATAGTTATAGTTATAGTTATAGTTATAGTTATAGTTATAGTTATAGTTATAGTTATAGTTATAGTTATAGTTATAGTTATAGTTATAGTTATAGTTATAGTTATAGTTATAGTTATAGTTATAGTTATAGTTATAGTTATAGTTATAGTTATAGTTATAGTTATAGTTATAGTTATAGTTATAGTTATAGTTATAGTTATAGTTATAGTTATAGTTATAGTTATAGTTATAGTTATAGTTATAGTTATAGTTATAGTTATAGTTATAGTTATAGTTATAGTTATAGTTATAGTTATAGTTATAGTTATAGTTATAGTTATAGTTATAGTTATAGTTATAGTTATAGTTATAGTTATAGTTATAGTTATAGTTATAGTTATAGTTATAGTTATAGTTATAGTTATAGTTATAGTTATAGTTATAGTTATAGTTATAGTTATAGTTATAGTTATAGTTATAGTTATAGTTATAGTTATAGTTATAGTTATAGTTATAGCTTCAAAACTATGGAAAAAACCTGCGTTCATACAGATTGACAGACTGATAGACAGACGGACGGACGAACGGACGGTCGAACATTTCACAAACTTAGTATACTCTTTTTTTCCAATTTGGAAAACAGAAAAATAAAAACAATAGTAAATGCAATGTAAGAAATAAGATTTAATTTCAATTTTAATAATTCTGAAATTTAGTAAAACAAGAAAGAAATGTTATCTTCTGTGAAGTCTTCTTCAATGCGTTCAATTATAAATAATTTCTATACTCATGGACATGGCTAGTTCGACTCAGCTGTTGATGCTGATCAAGGATGTATACATACTTTATATAGTCGGAAATGCCTCCTTCTGCCTGTTACAAACATTTGCAATAGGTACTTTGTTAATCCCTTTTACACATTTTGAATGGGTACAGGAAGTGAAACTGAATATAGCTCTTCTATCTAAAGTTGAGCTTGGCATGTAGGTTCCTGTATACTGTACGCAGATCTGCTTCATTTCAAATTTTGGGTACAAAAATCGAAAGCCACAATTTTAAAGATGCAGCTTTGATTTTTGTTGCACATATTTCTTTCAATCTTAATCAGATGCCTTATTTTTATTTTTATTGGAAAATAAACAATAATATTATTAAAGAAAAATTCAAGATATAGTTTTGACATAGAAAAAACAAGTAATAGCGCTGCAGTCGGATACACACGACTGCGATTTACTATTTTTTAAGCTTCTTTGCGAATGTGGGGCTAAAATCTTTCAAGCTTTACCATTAATTTAAATGTGGTTGGGCCAGCTCTACTAAGGCGGGTAAGGGAGTGGCAAAATTATTTTTACCCAATCAATTTTACAGACTTTGCAAAAAAAATTAATTTTGTGACATAGTATTGTCGTTCAAGTGACTCGAGTCTCAAAACCAATAGTTATAGTTATAGTTATAGTTATAGTTATAGTTATAGTTATAGTTATAGTTATAGTTATAGTTATAGTTATAGTTATAGTTATAGTTATAGTTATAGTTATAGTTATAGTTATAGTTATAGTTATAGTTATAGTTATAGTTATAGTTATAGTTATAGTTATAGTTATAGTTATAGTTATAGTTATAGTTATAGTTATAGTTATAGTTATAGTTATAGTTATAGTTATAGTTATAGTTATAGTTATAGTTATAGTTATAGTTATAGTTATAGTTATAGTTATAGTTATAGTTATAGTTATAGTTATAGTTATAGTTATAGTTATAGTTATAGTTATAGTTATAGTTATAGTTATAGTTATAGTTATAGTTATAGTTATAGTTATAGTTATAGTTATAGTTATAGTTATAGTTATAGTTATAGTTATAGTTATAGTTATAGTTATAGTTATAGTTATAGTTATAGTTATAGTTATAGTTATAGTTATAGTTATAGTTATAGTTATAGTTATAGTTATAGTTATAGTTATAGTTATAGTTATAGTTATAGTTATAGTTATAGTTATAGTTATAGTTATAGTTATAGTTATAGTTATAGTTATAGTTATAGTTATAGTTATAGTTATAGTTATAGTTATAGTTATAGTTATAGTTATAGTTATAGTTATAGTTATAGTTATAGTTATAGTTATAGTTATAGTTATAGTTATAGTTATAGTTATAGTTATAGTTATAGTTATAGTTATAGTTATAGCTTCAAAACTATGGAAAAAACCTGAGTTCATACAGATTGACAGACTGATGGACAGACGGACGGACGAACGGACGGTCGAACATTTCACAAACCTAGTATACTCTTTTTTTCCAATTTGGAAAACAGAAAAATAAAAACAATAGTAAATGCAATGTAAGAAATAAGATTTAATTTCAATTTTAATAATTCTGAAATTTAGTAAAACAAGAAAGAAATGTTATCTTCTGAGAAGTCTTCTTCAATGCGTTACACATTTCGTGACAAAATTATAATAGCAACTGCAAGGGTAAAAACAGTTTTTCAGGACGAATAATTTTTTAGTCTCTGTTTAATCACAGCTGGTCGAACAACTTCTCCAAGCGCGTTGGAGATCAATACAATTGGCATATAATGCAGCAACAATTACAACTACTGCAGGTGCAGCGAGTGGTTGTCGTTGTCACCAAACAAAGATAACGACAGGGCAATAAAATGTACCCTACCTAGAGGGCGCAGTACTTAAATTTCTTTTAATTTGACTTAACACATTTAACCTTTATTCTTTTTTTTTTCACGGGTTTTACTCACTCACCCACTGCAATCGTCGTTGAAGGCCTTCACGATGTATTGTTGTGTGGTATAGCTGTGTATTTTGGTGTGTGTTAATTGAAACAATTTAATAAATTTTATCGGCAATAATGAAATTATTCAATTTTCTGTTTTGTTTTGTATTCAAGGATATTTAGTTTAAATACGGTAACTTTAATTTCATATTTTAACCACTGTTATTACATTCTGGCTTCATGCATGTATGGTTGATATTTGCGAGATGATTAAAATATACATATGCCCCAACGCAAGTGTCGGCGAGCATATATACAACAGCAACAAAAATGTTAGGTACATATAATTATACTCTTTTTTTAAATTTTTATGAAAAAAAAGGTTATATTGGGTTTGTGAAATGTCCGTCTGTCCGTCTGTATGAACGCAGTGTTTATCCACAGTTTTGAAGCTAGAGCAACCAAACTTGGTATACATGTTGATATATACCATAGGAAGACAAACTGTCAAAATCAACTCAACATAACTCAGCCAAAATCAATTTATCAAGCTTAAGAATAGTTTATATATGCTGATAAAATTTCATCAAAATCGGACAACTATATCTTATAGCTGCGATAGGAACGATCGGTTGAAAATAATATTTTGTATGAAAAACTTTTTTGTTTTTCAAGATGACTCAAGCAAACTCACTTTACCCAAGGTTAAGAATAGTTTATACATGCTAATAAAATTTCATCCAAATCGGACTATTATATCTTATAGGTGCCATAGGAACAATCGGTTGAAAAAATAAGTTGATGTATGAAAAACTTTTTTGTTTTTTAAAATAACTAAGCCAAACTCACTTTACCTAAGTTTATGGACATTTAATAAGTATATAATTAGTCTTTACAAAAATGTGATTTATTAAACATACTGAAAACAGAGTATTTCGGGAGAACCCGACTGCAGCGATCTTACTTGTTACTTTTGATTTGTTTTTTTCTATTATTTGAACTTGTTCTGTTAACTACTTTGATATATAATTTATAACTATATAACTAACTATATATATAATTTTTAACTATATTTAATTACATACAATTTCCTGCGGAGTATTCTAATTTTTAAGAATTTTAAGAAGGTCGGTTTTTATTATGTTTATATTTTCACTGTGCCATTGTACTGGCTTAGGCTGCTGCCTTGGAAATTGTTAAACTTTATTTTGTTTTGGCCATCAGCTCTTTTAGCGATTGTTTTTAAAAATTTTTGCTGTTGGTAAGATTTCTATCATAACAAAAAAAAACAACTAAGAACGTTGCAGTCGGATGCACCCGACTGCAATATACTCTTTTTTTTCGCTTCTTTGCCGAGTAAGAAGTGGGCGTGGCAATTGTATTTTTGCTCAAATCTTTCAATATTTACCATCAATTTAAGTTTAGTTGGGCCCGTTCTACCGGTTTGGGAGAAACAAACATTGCTCGATTGCAAGGGCGGAGTTGGGCGTGGCCAATTTATTTTTACCCAATTTATTTAACAGGGCAATAGAATTCAACCTGCAAAATTTGGGGACTCTAGCTAAAGGGGTGTGGGAGATGCAGACTTTGCTTGTTTGTGGGGGTGGGGGTGGGCGTGGCCAAATTTTTTATTGTCAGATCAATCAAGGATGTAATAAGTAGGCCTTGTGCTAAATTTGGTTACTCTAGTTATAAAACAATGGGAGATATAGGTTTTTGCGGTTTGTGGGGGAATTGGTGGGGGTGTGGGGGAGATCTCGACACTTTGTCTGCCTATGAAATATACCAACATGTATACCAAGTTTTGTTGCTCTAGCTCCAAATTGTGGAAAAAACCTGCGTTCATAGAGACAGACGGACATTTCACAAGCCCAATATACTCTTTTTTTTCTCTTTTTTTGTTTTCAAAAAATGAGTATGAGCGCAGCTTTTTATACTCTTTTTTAATTTTTTTGATAAAAAAAGAAAAAAGAGTATATTGGGTTTGTGAAATGTCCGTCTCTCCGTGCGTCTGTCCGTCTGAACGCAGGTTTTTTCCACAGTTTTGAAGCTAGAGCAACCAAACTTGGTGTACATGTTGATATATACCATAGGCAGACAAAGTGTCAAGATCTCCCCCCCACCCACACCAATTCCCCCACAAACCGCAAAACCTATATCTCCCATAGTTTTATAGCTAGAGTAACCAAATTTAGCACAAGGGCTACTTATTACATCCTTGATTGATCTGACTAAAGAAAATTTGGCCATGCCCACTACCGCCCCCAAAAATACGCAAAGTCTGTATTTCCCACACGCCTTAAGCAAGAATTACCAAATTTTGTAGGTTGAATTCTATTGCCATAGATTGTATAAAAATAATTTTGCCAGCCCACCCCCGCCCTTGCAATCGACCAATGTTTATTTCTCCCAAACCTGTAGAACGGGCTAAACCAAACTTAAATTGATGGTAAAACTTGAAATATTTGAGCAAAAATACAATTGCCAAAAAAATTAAAAAAAAAAGAGTATAAAAACTGCATGCAAGTAATATTGGTAAAATTTTAGTTGTATTGTGATCAAATTTAACAAAAATGTCGCCTGAATAGTCGGAAAATGGTCGGAAAATTGTTGTATGCAACTTGGCTGTTTCTCCCCTGATCGGGCTCAAATTCATTTTCAGAAATCCATGTGAAAACTCAACAATGACTACCTTCCAATTTTCCAGAAAATTCATAACTTTCGTGCTATTTATCCGATCGTGTTGAAATTTACACATCCGAAAGACATTGATTAAACATACATGTGTACCAAAAATTAAAGCTCTATCTTTAAAATTGTGGCTGTGGGAGTCTTTTGCGATTTGCGGGGGTGCGGCGGGGGTGCATCCGAATTTTGAAATAAACTTGATCTGCGTATGGTATACAGGAACCTACATGCCAAGTTTGGTGTCTCTAGCTTTTGTAGTCTCCGAGATCTGTGTGTTCATACGGACAGACGGACAGACAGACAGACAGACAGACAGACGGACATGGCTAGATCGTCACGGCTGTTGATGCTGATTAAGATTATATATAGTTTATATAGTCGGAAATGCTTCCTTCTGCCTGTTACACACATTTGCAGTACTTTATAACTCCTTTTTTCCCATTTTTAATGGGAACATGGAGTAATAATTTATGACTACATACCAATTTTCCGGAAAATTCACCCCCGCTGGGTGGAAAATAGGTAGTCAAGGTTGTATGGGCGAAAGTTGAGTTTTTATGCGATTTGCTTCAAACTCATTTTCAAAGATCTTTATGAAAATTCATTTAAAATTTTCCGGAAAATTCACATTTCCAGGTGGAATGTGGGTGGCAAAAATGCCAAAGTTGAGTTTTTATGCGATTTGTTTTAAACTCATTTTCGAAGTTCAATATGAAAATTCATTAAAAAACTCAATTTTCCGGAAAATGCACATTCCCGGGTGGAAAGTGGGTGGTAAGCAGGGCGAGAGTTGCGTTCTTGTGCGACTTATTCCAACTCATTTCCAAAGATCAATATGAAAATTCATTAAAAACTGTATACCAATTTTCCGGAAAATTCACATTCCCGAGTTTAAAGTGGGTGGTAAGCAGGGTGAAATTTGATTTTTTGTGCGATTTGCTTCAAACTCATTTTCAAAGATCAATATGAAAATTCATTTAAAACTGCATACCTATTTTCCGGAAAATTTACCCTGTTGGGTAGAAATGTTGGTTAAAGTTGTAGGAGCGAAGTTAAATTTTCGTGCGAATATGATTTTATACGGGGCGTAGCACCGCACGCCGGGAAATGCTAGTTAAATATATAGTATATTAAGAATTGGTATGGTATGTATGTGTATCTTATATCTTGGCTTTCAGTTGCTTTACAGCTCATCAGTTTGCAGGCCTGTCGACAACGGTGATAATCAGTTGTTTTTATAAGTACGGCCTAGCCGACACAATCTACAACAAATCAACATATTATCATGAACACATTATATATATATATATATATACCACCAAATCGTCTCTAAAGTAAATATCCATATGAGTTTAATTGAAAAGTGCAAGATCACTTAGCGTAACTCTGAATTCTTTTAATCTTTTTTTTTTGTTTTATTTAATAAAAATATGCCGAAATGTTAAGCTCTAGCTGTATATTTTCTGTAAGACTATAACATGAATGAAATTGAATTGAATATGTATTAAACCCCTTATAATGGGTACCTGAAATAATTGGTTTTGTCATTTTAACAATGGGTAATGGTTGAACATCCAAGGTGGGTATACGAAAGAGAGAATATACCATCTCGTTCTCTCCTTCTTTGGCTTGTGCAAATCTTGTTAAAAAGTATCTCTAATTTGGAATCGCCTCGTTTTCCACCTCCCGTAACTCTGTCTACTCTCTTTTTATTCATGTAACAGAACTGCTCTCTAGGGTGCAAAACAACTCACACCATTTTCCCTGAGCTAAGTCGACCTGTGTAGACAGAGTATGCTCCCACTGATGCTGTGCGTTTAGCCGCGTTCGTTACATTATAAAATAGCGCCCAACGTGGGGCCCGAAGCGTCCCGACGACTCGAATAGTCCGAAGAATACCCCAAATAAGCGAAAAAGTCACGATGTGATTCGTGGACATCAACAAGTTGAGTTTGTTTTGACTCGAAGGCGTAAGTCCGCCCCATGCTATTCATAAACCTTTTCCTTGCTCATCCATCGTCCATAACAACTTTTTTTTTTTCCGTTTTATTAGCGTATTTTAGCGTGACTCAGAACATGCTGCTTATCTGTCGATCAAATCGGAATCAGACCAGTCAGTTATCATTACCACCGGTTATTGAAATTACACTGTTATTTTCATACAACACTTCAGTGAAGTGGATATTTTGATTCACTGTGGATTGATAAAACTGAGAACCATCCTTAGTTTTGTACCCAGTGATAGATTTGTTTTATCGCTAAAGATTTTAAATTGTCTGTATAAAGTTGAGATTGTTCTTTATGGAAGTCTTCGTAAAGTCCTCCTTCATGTAGACATAACTTCATCACTACTTTTACATTCAGAAAACATACTTGAGAGATTGCCCAAGCCAATAAAAAGTAATTATATTTAATAAATTCAAAACCAACTATTGACGGATAAGTCCCATATCTAATTAAAATCGACACCACTATACGATCATCTTAAGTACCGCATATTTATATCTCGCAATTCATATTGGTAAATTATATCGTTTATCGCAAATTCCCTACTTCGAATTTGTTGTTGCTGCCGGAAATTGCTATCGATTGTAGACATGTCGGTAAGACATAGCGGTGAGGATTTAGCATCCATTTCAACGAATGTGATCGCGGGTTGTACAATTTGTAAGGATACCAGCGCAGACCCTAAGATCATAGAAACGTTGTGTAAGCACAAATTCCATCGTTCTTGTCTTTTCACCTGGCTAGACAACAACAAATCCTGTCCAGTCTGTAGGCAAGCATCCACACGCTGTCAGATCATACGTAGAGAAAGCTTAACTCCCGATTCCAGAGCTCAAGCAGAGCCACCCTTACGAAGCGTAGTCAGTAATTTTGCAACATGCGATATTTCTCGAAATCGACCAAATACAAAAGCAAACACAAGGAATACCCCAGTCGCACCACATTCTCGACCAGCACAGAACACTCAATCAAGACGTGAAGCTGATCGTAGCCGAGGCAACGCGGATTCGAATGCTTCTCAGAACAACGCATTCAGCAACTTATCGCTGGTTCACTAGAACAGTACCAATCCACCTTAACTGGAATTATTTCAGACCGGATCAGTGCAACAATGAGAAATCTGAGCCTGACACAAAATGTACAAGAAATACGCGAAGAGCCTCAACTAGAGTGGGAGAGTGACATAGCGCAAGGTAGACCACACTTTTTCAGATTTCAGTTTTAAACATAACACCGCAAGGGAAGTGAAAATATTGTAGCCAACGCCTTGTCACATTGCTTCGAAAACACTGAAGAAGTACCCACATTGGAAGTGGAAGTTCATGCAGCGATCGACTTGCACTCGGAAGCCTTTCAAACAGCAGAATACTGTGAGCAAGAAGATAGAGTTCGAACTTTAAATTTATCAGATTTTCAAATAGTTGAAGAGTATATATATCATCGTCCTGGTTTTCCAGTCGGCGATTCCGAGACAACAAGTGATAGTTTGAAACTATTTTTATTAGAATTGCGGAAAGGAGTAATACGTGCAGCGCACGATCAACCCAATGCAGCGCATTGCGGACTAGCTAAGTGTTTGGAGTACATTCGACGTAGATTTTTCTGGCCGAAAATGGTAGTCGAAAAACGGAACTACATCGTAAACTGTGAGCTATGCCTAACGACAAAATAACCAACTCGAGCACTCAAGCCTCGTATGGGAAATCAAGTAACTAGTGAAAGACCATTTCAGCGACTATACGTAGATTTTAAAGGACCCTTTCCGCGCATTAAAAACCGATTCATCATTCTGGATCATTTTTCAAAATTTACTTTTCATAAAGAAATTCACGGCCTAGATCATTATTCAGATTTTAAAAGATGAAATAGTTCTATGCTATGGTGTTCCTGAAATTGTTGTGAGCGACAATGGGACACAATTTAAGGGTAACGATTTTGCCGCCTTTCTAGACAAGTATGGAGTGCAACACGTTTATATAGGAGCGTATGCACCAGTCCAATGCAGCGGAAAGAGTAAATCGCTCTATTAACGCCGCGCTCGGAGCCTATGTGCGTTCCGATCATCGTGATTGGGATATTTTTCTCAGCAGCATTAATCATCAGTCGATAGTTACATCTCCTTATTTTGTAGTCTTCGGACAACATTTGATAGCACACGGCCAAGATTACAAAGTGCTGAATAAATTGTCAATGTTTAGTGAAGGAATTGACAAACTAAATCGAATAGATAACTTTCCCCTATTTCGTGCGAACATTAATGTGCACTGTTATTTTCGTGAAAAATGAAATATCTGCATATATATAAATTAACCACAAACCAGGAACGCGTGGCGACAAAAAAAAAATTGTATTGTGAACGTAGTAAACTTGTAATATCTTCCCAGTGACATACAGTACTTGGCTTGGCGTCACGGCACACACCGTGTGGTGCTCCTAGCACAAAAGTGTGTATTGCCACACGCGTCTTTGTTTTTCAACACGTGCTCCTTGCCACTCAACACTCGAGCCTACAGAGCACTCTGTGGCTGTGCATTTCCCCACGCGGAGGTGTATTTCACCTCACGCGTAATATTCTGTTTGCCCCTGCGTATGTGCTCTTGTGTATAATTTGACCCAGGTAAAGTTGTGCATTCGTACGTTAATCTCTAGCGTTAATAATGTTTTTCAAAATAGGAATAGCCAGAGCTGTGTGCCTAGCGCTCCGGCAAACAATAGGGTGACCCTTTTCTGGTGGCAATATTAAATAAGTTATTTTTTTTTTTTCTCAAATCTTTCAAGTTTTGCCATCAATTTAAGTTTGGTTGGGCCCGTTCTACAAGTTTGGGAGAAACAAACTTTGGTTGATTACAAGGGCGGGGGTGGGCGTGGCAAAATTATTTTTATCCAACCTATTTAATAGGACAATAGAATTCAACCTGCAAAATTTGGGGACTCTGGCTACAGGGGTGGGGGAGATACAGACTTTGCTCATTTTTGGGGGCGGGGATGGGCGTGGCCAATTTTTTTTCGTCAAATCAATCAAGCAAGTGATAAGTAGCCCTTGTGCAAAATTTGGTTACTCTAGCTGTAAAACTGTGGAAGATATAGGTTTTTGCGGTTTGTGGGGGAAGGGGTGGGGTGGGGGGGAGATCTTGACACTTTGTCTTACTATGGTATCTGCCAACATGTATACCAAGTTTGCTTGCTCTAGCTTCAAAACTGTGGAAAAAACCTGCGCTTATACAGACGGACAGACAGACGGACGGACGGACATTTCACAAACCCAATATACTCTTTTTTCCTTTTTTTTCAAAAAAGTTAAAAAAAGAGTATGAAAACAACGATTGGACTCGCCGCAACCACAACAGCAAGTCTACTACCACAACAAGAAGCGTTTGCGAAAGCAGCAACAAGTAGCTGCAGTAATAGCCACAACAACAACCAGATTCTTGTTGTTGCTGCTACTAATTCGTATAATATTGTACTTAGTCCTTATTTAATATATAGTATATTAAGAATTGGTATGGTATGTATGTGTATCTAATATCTTGAGTTGCTTTACATTTTACACTACACCCATACAGCTCATCAGTTTGCAGGCCTGTCGACAACGGTGATAATCAGTTGTTTTTGTAAGTACGGCCTTCCCGACACAATCTACAACAAATCAACATATTATCATGAACACATTATATACATACCAAATAGTAGTAATATCCATATTACTTTCATTGAAAAGTGCAAGATCACTTAGAGTAACTCAGAATTCTTTTAATCTTTATTTTTTGATTGAATAAAAATATGCCGAAATGTTAAGCTCTAGCTGTACATTTTCTGTTAGATTATCAAATAAATAAATGACTCAAATGCAAGATGGAATCGTTTAGAAAAAAATGAATTACTAAACAAATGCAATAAATTGAACTGAAAACATTATAAATTTTGCGAACTGCAATCGCTTTTACATTTACTAAAAAATTAAAGAATTAAAGTGTTGACGGACTCATAAATTACTGTTTTCATAACATTAACCTAAATCAATATATGCATAATACTTCCTTATTAATTTCATTAACTTTACATGTCGATGTGCTGTTCTTACACTCTCTGTGGTTGTTAAAGCAATTGCTGCACTCAATTGAATGTCAAAATTCTGTGACTAACACCATAGCTTCGTTCCAGCCTTTGACTCAAAAATTTCACCTTCAGCTCAACTTTCTCCTTCTGCATGCAACTTGTCGGTGACAGACGCAGACAGAAATAAAGCCACAAGAATGTCTCAGGAGAGACCTAAAATGCCATCTATCTTCATTGTCATTCCAGCAGTCCTTTTAGCCTTGTGTATGATTTGAGGCCACAGCCACTTGGCCTCATATGCACCGTCGCTGTCATATAAAACTTTTCTTATCCAATGTTTAATTGCTTCAATAAATTAATCTGGTCAGTTTGGATTTAATATATAATTTAATATATTAATATAATTTAATATATAAATATATAATTAAATAAAATCAATGTCTTGGCTAAAAGCAATAAGTGACATTGATTTTATTTAATTGTGCGGCTGATGAACTTTTTTCTACCTGTTCCACTAAAAATGGGGAAAAGGAACTTACAAAGTACTGCAAATGTGTGTAACAGGCAGAAGGAGGTATTTCCGACAGAGAGACACCAAACTTGGTATGCAGATCCCACAGCCACAATTTTAGAGATAAAGTTTTGATTTCTGGTACACATATCTGTTTAATCAATGTTGATCAACCAAAGTTATAGAAGAATCTATTACCCCTGTCTCAGCAGGCAGCAACAACAGTTTGACACGCACTGGACAAGTTACTGCAAGTTGGGAGCAGGGAGTCTCGTAGTCGGGCCCACTCGACTAGAGCATTCTTACTTGTATTTTTTTTTTAAATTCAATTAGCGCTGTTTCTGACTTAGAGATTTTTATACTCTTTTTTTAACTTTTTTGAAAAAAAGGAAAAAAGAGTATATTGGGTTTGTGAAATGTCCGTCCGTCCTTCTGTCCGTCTGTCTGTCCGTCTGTATGAACGCAGGTTTTTTCCACAGCTTTGAAGCTAGAGCAACCAAACTTGGTATACATGTTGGTACATACCATAATAACACAAAGTGTCAAGATCTCCACCCCACCGCCACCCCTTCCCCCACAAACCGCAAAAACCTATATCTTCCACAGTTTTACAGCTAGAGTAACCAAATTTTGCACAAGGACTACTAATCACTTGCTTGATTGATCTGACAAAAAGAAAAAATTGGCCACGCCCACCCCCGCCCCCAAAAATGAGCAAAGTCTGTATCTCCCCCACCCCAGTAGCTAGGGTCCCCAAATTTTGCAGGTTGAATTCCATTGCCCTATTTAATAGATTGGATAAAAATAATTTTGCCACGCCCACCTCCGCCCTTGCAATCGACCAAATTTTGTTTCTCCCAAACTTGTAGAACGGGCCCAACCAAACTTAAATTGATGGCAAAACTTGAAAGATTTGAGCAAAAATATAATTGCCACGCCCACTTCTGACTGCGCAAAGAGACGAAAAAAAGAGTATATCGCAGTCGGGTCCATCCGACTGCAACGTTCTTACTTGTTTTTCCACATTTTTTCAGCTTTGCTACTCCTCGTCTTCTAATGATTCTCTTTCGAATTTGTCATATTCCTTTGATTTAAGTGCTTCTAATTGTGTCTATCCCCCTAATATTGATTTAGATTGTGTTTTATTAAATTTGAAATCTTGTAAATTTAAATTCTCGGTTAGTCCTGACAATATTCCTAGCGCCGTTCTTTAACTTTGTGCTGATTTCCTGTGCCTGCCCCTATTTAAACTTATTAATCTTTCACTCGGGCTTGGTGAGTTTCCCTCTGACTGGAATCGATTATTCTTCCCATTCATAAGGGGTCTAAGGCTTGTAAGTGTGCGCAGAATTTAATCGTTTCAATTTGAATTTTAAAGTCTGTTTGAATTCAAATTTCAACGTGTGTTTAAATTTGAATTTAACGTTTACTTAAATTTGAATTTAACGTTTGTTTAAATTTGAATTTAACGATAAAATGTCGATCATTGATCTGTGTTGGCAAACACCAACTTTGTAATAATTGGCAACCTTGATTCAATTGAATGGCCATATATCGCATCCGCGTTTTTGGGGAATGGCAAAACATCATCTGGCAGGCATGTCCAGCCCTGTGTGTCAATAAGCAGGATTGATGCCACCTGTCATCTTGATTTCCGGCCATACTTTTTCGATCGCCGTGATCTGTGCACGCACACACATTTTTCTCTCGTCGCAAAAGCGGATTATAAACGTGCTAAAAGCCGTTTAATTTTTCCATCCAGCATTAAGGACACTTTTGGCGTACCAACACGCAGCCAGGCCTCGTCTGGCGAAGATATTGATTACCGGCTGGTAATTTATATCTCTTTGTCGGATCTAACCCCAAATTAAGGTACGTTTTGATTAAACAGTTACAAAATCGAAGCGATCCAGTGATTCTGTGGCACTGCAGGGAGCACGCACGGTGCATTTTCGCGACTGCGACTTAGGCTGCCTCATGAATCCCTTCATATCCCTTTCAATATCCCTACAAGATTCACATGTCAATTTTAAGCCTGATTTTGACTTAATCAGGTCAATAATACGGCCGTTAAAGCCAGCGCATTTTTCGTGTGAAACATTATCACACAGCCAGCAACAAACAAAACCCATCTTCACGTTCAATGGCAATTTTTATTGTCGCACACATACATTTTTAAAAAGCCAAAGTTACTAGTATAAACGTAAAAAAATAAAGGCACTGAGAATATAATTAAATTAGACGCAAAAAAATAAATAGGCACACTAGAGTTAATCGCAAGTACTGTTGTTAGTTACTTACACACAACAACAACAACACTAGAACTAAACACAAAAAACAACAACTGCGCGAGCGCGACGACCGGAAGCACAACGGAATAGGTTTAGAGTGGGAAAAGAGCAAACTAAACCACACCCAACTCCAAAATTAATGAAAGCGCGGGAGAGAGAGATTATGGATAGAGCGCGTTGAGCGAGAGTTAGCGAAAGTAAAAACACAAAAAAAAAAAAAAAAACAGTGCATTTGCACAAACGTTTATTGTTGTGCCTTAACACATATTAAGAATTTATTTAATAAAATAGTCTGTTAAAGACTATAAAGACTGGGTTTCACACAACAGACGTTTAACACTAGTCACTGATTATTAATAAGCAAAAAAAAAAATAAGCAAAATAAAATGTTTAAAACGAGGGGAAAAAAAGGTGAGGCGAGGCGCAAGAAAAAAACACGTCCGTTGGCGAATGTGGATGTACGTATGATGGGTTGTTGGGCGGTGCTCTTTTGGCTTATTTGGCGGCGTATCTCGCGCCGCATTGGTAGGACTAGTGAGGTCCCTGCTTCTCTTTGGGGTTGCGTTTCCAGCGCTCTTGTTGCTAAGAGCGATGATGTCTTTATGTGCCGAGTGCGGCGCCATTGTTGGCGATCGTTGTACTCTTGTGTTTTTAGCGAACGGGTCAACAACTGCATTTCTTGTCGCTTTGTCCACTGCGCCGGCCAAGAGGGCCACCAGCGCAGTATTGTTTTGCATAATGGGGGTTGGGGCCACTCATTGGTGCACCAGAACACATAGATGCTAATATGAAAATAGGATCAATCGACAGATGGACTTACATGCAGCGAATGACAGCAGGCTTTTGGAAAAAATGGAAAGAAGACTACCTGGTGTCGCTGCAAAAGAGAACAAAATGGCGAAGCGAATAAACAAACCTTAAGGAAGGTATTGGTCAAACAAGAAAATACGCATTCTGCAAAATGGTTAATGGGAAAAATAGTAAAATCCACAAAAGGACAAGACAACAAAGTTAGAGTTGACACTGTCAAAACAAATGGCGGCGAAATAAAACGATCGCTGAATAAAATTTGTGTGTTGCCTACACAAGACGAAGAGGAAAAGACTGTCCGAAGAAGCACACGGAGCAACATCCCTGCAGCAACTGTGGTTTGCCTACTAATGTTGTTCCAAGTAGCATCTGCAGTCGTATTGCCTAACCAAAATATTTCAAAGATACTTGAACTAGAGAAAGACTCTGCAATATTTTTGGAAAAAGTTGAAAAAGTTAAAGTGGTATCATCAAGTTGGGATTTATTGTTTTACTTCGACTTACAAGCCTATTTTGATGTATTGCGGCAAGCACCCATAACAATGGAAAAATCTGGAAAAATCTGTCCCAAGTTAATGGAGTTTCAATAACAATTCGAGGCGATGACTGCGAAAGTCAGGCAACAGTTGGACTCAATAGAGGACAAAAAACACCTTATTATGGAACCGTCGCACCAATGGAAGAAAAGGGAGTGCGAAACAATCTTCGTAAATCAGGAAAGTTTAAAAAACCATGTTGAGAAACAGACTTCAGTCATCAACGCAACAGAAAACTTGGTCAAATCAACGACTCAAAACGTTAACGAAAGCTTCAAGGAAATGACCACACGAATTGATAATATTACAGAATCAATCTTCTATCTTTAAAACACACACACATTTCAATCTTCGAGTAAGCGGGACACTTGAGATGAATCCCAAACCGTTGGTAAAAATAGTACATCCTTGCTTGACCAAGGCAATAAACAAAAAGATCAAAATATCCCACCAGAT